>BROJ01000249.1:0-381573 GCA_026008555.1 Fistulifera pelliculosa | reverse complement strand
TTTGCCGGATTTGCCGGTCCCCATGCGCCACGATTCGACACATTTTCGCATGGGAGCGTCCCACATTTCCAAGTTGGCCTCGTTGAAGGAGTAGATGGTAGCGTCATCGGGGATCTTGACATTGGGCTTGGAGAGAACGAATTCTCCGATCGTTTCGTCGAGTGTGAACATGTAAACACCGTTTCCAAGAGTCAAGGCAAAGATCGTCGAGGACGAGTACAAGCAGTAGGCAGCAGCGACCAAGTTGGTTCCGGGCTGGAGTGTGTTGGCCAAGCACTGGGCTTCTTGTTCCGAGCAGTCATCGCCGAGGCACTGTTAAGAAAAAAACAATGTTAGAAACAGCAGAAAGAGTCACACAATAAGTCACACACAATTTATATACTCACATCCGGATCGACGGCACAGTTTTCGTCGTGCTCGTAAATTCCAATAATCGTTCCAGTCGGAATACCAGCGTCCACGTTGGACGATCCATCCAAAGGATCAAACACAGCGACATATTTTTCACCTTCTTCAATCAAAATATCCCGACTGTCGCTTCGTTCGTTTCCGACCAAATCGACGGGCATCTTCTTCCTCCGAGGCCAAAACACCAAGACGACCGGTGAAACGCAGAGCGCGCTTCAACAGATCATTCGTAATCACATCCAACTTTTTCTGATCCTCTCCTTGCACATTGACTTCTCCTTGATAACCAAGCGTCTCACTCGAAGGAAGCTGCGATCGCTTGACCAAATTGGTAATCGCCTTGCAGGCCGTATCAATGGCCCCAAACAAAATGGCGAGTTCTTTGAGTTCGGGGTTCAACATGGCGACTTCGTTCATGAAACGCGTCAATGTGACTCCCGTCGTTTCGCATACTTCATCAAAGACGGGGCTTTGGTCTTTCGGGCCACCGGGGCTTCGACCGTTGCGAGGAGCGACGAGGGCGAGCCGACAAAAGTCTTTGGTGTCTGCGGAACAAAGGCGTGGGAAGCCGTGCATACGAGGAGCGATACAACGAGCGTGAACTTCATGATGTTTGAGCTTGTTGATTATTATCAATTGGTACTAATGACAAAAGAAAAGAGAAGTGTCAAAGGGTGTTGCAGCAACACAAGTACGGTAGTAAGGTTTCTCGATCTGATCATCCATCGACACGATGTGAAAGGACGCGGCCGTCGACGACATGCACATTCATTCGCCACATACTTGCTCCGCATCGAGAATGGCCGAACTTACGGGGTTCTCGTTGCTGTCACACAAACAGTACAGCAGTCAACTATGTCTGTCCTACCTCCGGACGAAGAAGATCGAGTACACATAGAAGGATACCGAAAACAGGTGCCATTTTTTTGACGTGCGTCCGTCACAAATAATAATCCATTTGGCCGTCAAACCAAAAACAACACGTCCGCTGTTTTTTTTGTTCGACACGAGGAAACGAGAGAACGATATCTTGCCGTTTTGTGCATTCACTCTGTTTGCAGTGCATTGCACACACACACAAACACGCGCAACATGAAATTGAATCTCTGTACGATCCTTATCGTGTCCACAACGTCCACGTTGTCGGCTTTCTCGGTCAGCCGCCCGTTCCGCGCATCCACGGTGCTCAACGTGGCGTCGACTCCTCCGCAAAAAACAAAGGCACCGGTCTTTGATGAAGTCTGCGAGACGACTGGGGTTACGTTGAAGCGATTCATGTCCGAAGTCGCCATGCTCAATCCGGATATCACCGAACTGACCGTCTTGTTTGGTGCGATTGAGACGGCGTGCAAAGCGATTTCGAATCTCGTCAAGCGATCGCAATTGCCTTCCAGTGAGACGCTTGGTTATCAGGGTGAAGTGAACATTCAGGGTGAAGATCAGAAAAAGTTGGATGTGATCACGAACGATCTGTTGAAGCGCGCTCTGCGTTTCACCGGACGTCTTGGTGTTTTGCCTCGGAGGAAGAAGATGTGCCCGTTGATCTCAGCGGTGCGACAAAGGTGTCCTGATCGATGAAGGTGAACGATATGTCGCTGTTTTCGATCCTTTGGACGGATCTTCCAACGTGGACGCTGGGATTCCTACTGGAACGATTATTGGAATTTACGAGCACGACGAAAACTGTGCCGTGAACCCCGACTGTGTCGATGACGATTGCTCGGAACAGGAAGCTCAGTGCTTGGCCAACACTCTTCAGCCCGGAACCAACTTGGTCGCTGCTGCTTACTGCTTGTACTCGTCCTCGACCTTTTGGTCTTGACACTCGGTTCGGGTACGTATGGATTCACTTTGGACGAGAATCTAGGTGAATTCGTGCTCAGTCATCCGGACATTAAGATCCCTGAAGAATCGTCAATCATCTCCTTCAACGAGGCGAATACGCCCAACTGGGACAAGCCCCTTCAAGACGTTGTCGCCAAATGGAAGAGTGGAACGGGCAAGTCGGGAAAAAATTTTCGAGCCGTTACATTGGATCCATGGTAGGTGATGTTCACCGAACGCTCTTGTACGGAGGTGTCTTTGGATACCCGGGTGACAAGAAGAACCCCAACGGAAAGCTCCGTCTTTTTACGAAGGTGCCCCCATGTCGTTCATTGTCGAGCAGGCGGGAGGACTTTCCACCACGGGCAAAGAACGAGTCATGGAGATTTCCCCGAGGTGGTCCACCAACGTGTCCCGGTCATTATGGGATCTAAAAGTGACATTCAGGAAGTCATAGACGCGTATGCTGCGGCTCAGTAAATATAATAATAAGACGTGATTTCTTATCTCTTGACAGTTTTATGAAGGATAAACGTGATCGTGCAGTTGTTGCAACCCTAGATGACTTCAGGACGATTTCGTACTGTTTAACGTATACTGACACGGACCGAGCCCCAGACCTGCGATTTTGCGACTTCTTTACGATCAGCATTCCATCCGAATAAAATAAAATTATTCTTTATTCACAAAAACGACAGATGCGAAGAAGTAGACACCTCTTCTCGTTTATTTGAGAAATGACGTTGAGAAAGGCACGCTTACGGGGAGCAGTTGTCGCGATTGCACTGCTTAGAAGCGTCAATTCTTTTCGTTCCTCCCTCGAAGACTAATCATTGCTTCTCACTGTCATCGGACTATAAAGACGCGGAGCTTTTTTTCGTCATTCGTTACCGGACCGTCCTCTGTATCGTTCAATTCCTCTATACCGATGATTCATCAGGACGAAATAGGATCTTCCGTCATCGAGGAGCCAACAGTATTGCCGACGGCGAACACGAAAGCCTTGTGGAATTCCTTCACGAGCAGCAAGACGCGGAACCCCTATCGATCGCAGGTTCTTTTTTCTTCCGATATCGACTGGGAGGAATTTCTAGAGCTTTCTTGCCATCAAACTATGATTGATCCGAAATACGACCCATTCTGGGAGCAAGTCAAGATGGAAGCGAGGGCGGTTTTGGAGGAAGAACCGGAAGCCGGTCCACAGATATATCAAGGAATTTTATCGCAGTCATCGCTCCTGGAAGCCGTTTGTACAATTATTTCTCATCGCATTGAAACCGAACTGATTCCTGCGCCTGCTATCAAAAATCTATTCTTGGAGAACCTATCCGAGGAAGACGAAGGCTGTATTCGGCTGGATTTGGAAGCGGTCGCCACCAGAAGCCCTTCGGTGGAAAGTGCCATGCTCGCGATATTATTTCACAATGGCTTTCAAGCTCTCGTGTGCTATCGCCTTGGTTCTAGACTTTGGCGGGCGGGGCGAACAGCCCTGGCGTATTACATGCAGTCGAAAGTGAGTCGCATCTATTCCGCCGACATTCATCCGGCATGCACCATGGGAAGCTCGATTTATTTGCGAACCGGTGCAGGCGTCGTGATTGGAGAAACTGCTGTTGTGGGAAATGATACATCGCTTTCCGAAGGCGTAACGCTGGGCGGAACGGGAAAGGAACGCGGAGATCGGCATCCCAAAATAGGAAATGGCGTCATTATTCAAGACGGCGGTACTATTTTAGGCAACATCCCCGTCGGTGATGGAGCAATTGTTACGGCAAAATCAATCGTCACCAAACCAGTTCCTCCACTTGCTATCGTCAGCGGAGTGCCCGCGAAAATATCAGGCTATCGCGAGCTGAACGAAGCTGCCTTTGATGATGATGTACAAGAACATTTGGTGGCCAAGTATCTTGAAGACTGGAATAAGATGAATTGAACAGTTTCTAGATGAGTGTATCTGGTTTACCTATGCTGAGTTATGCGGCGAGAATGTTTAGCCAGACTTGGATGCTTCGTAAATCTTGTCAATGGAGTCAGCTAGTACTTTTCATACTCTTCATCGCTCGAGCCGTATAGCAACCCCTCCGCCAGAGCTCGGGAGAAGCTAGCAATCATTCCTTTCTGCTTTGCGAGGATTTTGTTTGCTTCGTCGCGACTGTATCCTCCTGATAATGCAACAACACGAACCACTTTGGGATGATCAATGCATTCTTTGTAATGATTGGCTTTAGTCGGAAGCGTAAGCTTGAGCATCACCTTTTCATTGCCTCCAAGCTGATCAAGGTGCTGCAGGATTTGGGCTTTGAGAATGTTTTCACACAGTTCTTTATCAGCAGCTTTGATATTTACTTCGGGCTCAATGATAGGAACCAGGCCGGAAGCAATGATTTGCTTTCCTACGGCGAATTGTTGTTCCACAAGAGCTTTTATACCTTCCTCGTTCGCGCTATTGATGACGGATCTCATCTTCGTACCAAAGAATCCTTTCGACTTGGCTCTCTTCAGTAGATCATCTAGACCTGGAATAGGTTTCATTAGCTGCACTCCATTTTCTTCATCCGCAAGGCCCTTATCGATTTTGATAAAAGGAATGATATGCTTCTTCTCCCATAGAAACTGTCCGGTGGGGACGCCTTCGATTTCTCGATCCATGGTATTTTCAAAGAGGATCGCACCGAGGATTTTTCTCCAGTGAAGGGTTTCGCTGTAATGATACGGCTTCGCATGGCGTGCACCATTTCGTACATGGATTCTTCTCCACTAACGTATGCCTAATAGTAGATGGGTTTGAGTAGCAATGTGTAAAGTGAACTTAGAGTGAGCATCTGGATGCACCATGCTGGCAAAAGGATCGCACCAACGTACTTACATCATCAGGGACACCGTATTGTCTCAAGGCATTTGGCGTGCTACCTCCACTTTGGTCGAGTGCAGCGAGAAAGCCGTCAGCGCTTTTAGCGCGTTCCATCATTGCTTCAAAAGACATATTGATTGTTGTCGGTTGTCTGGACGAGACTAACTTGTTCCGGTGCGAAATTTGCAAGCTTGTCGACAAGACAAAGAGAAATAATGAAATATGAAACATGAGAACACTTTTATTTGGTTGACACGATTATTTATTCTCTGTTTTGGTTTTTTTCTTCGTACTTCGTAGTGTGGCCATTTTGGTAAAAAATAGAGCCTAAAAGAATAATAACCATGAATCATCGCACAGGAGGCTATTGAAACTAAAGAGACAAGAGACTGACTCTAGACTCTCCATAAAAAAACTAATTACACATATTGCTATTTTCCTAGGCCTGGTTTTCCCAAGGCCTATTGAGGAGGCCGATGGAAAAAGAATAAATATACGGAGCAATGATAAAACATGCTTTCTCTAGAGAAATCCGTATCATCTCCGCACTCCTCTCTCCCAGCCGTCGATTTCTTTCTTTGCAGAGACCGCTCTTATTGTTACGGGGTTTCTCACAGTCGAACGTACGCCCTCTCCTTGTTTCAGACGGAATCAACATGTATCAATAGGGCGTGGTTCAATTCACCAGGTACCTGGTACCGTAGCAGGTACGGTACCGGTAGCCTGTCTCCCTCTCTCATCAGGAAGATCCGGAACCGTGAGTAAAATTGTACAGTTTCGGTGAGTACTGGTAATGTCACGCCGGCATAGAGCGCCGACCGAACTACGTGTTCATGTTTCTTGAAAATGCTCAAGTAAAACACGTTGTGCTTGACATAGGCTGGCCTCTCGCAATTGTGCGAAGATTGAGAACTAGCGATTGGGCGAAGTACATTGTGCGAAGTTGTGATTGGGCGAAGTGCATTGTGCGAACTTGCGCGGCGCTTTTCCGAAAATTTTCCCAAGAAATAATGGGATGTGGGTGCTTTCGACCTCCCTAATAGTCCTACGACCATGGGCCAATTTTAATAAATAAAATAAGAGCAAATTCATAACAGCAGTTACAGACATTACAAATACTATAATGATTCTTTCACATTTCGGTCATATATTTGCAATTGGTGGACTCGCATTACAACAACGGCGTAAAGTCCGGTTCTTCCTTATTACTCTGTAAGGTAACGCCACCACCAACATCCTAGAATCGCATTCGTTCCACCTGCAGCCTTCTAGCCTTGCTTTCAATCTATTTGTAAAGTCGGATTTCCCAAATTCCTCGCATATCTTCTCTTTTGAATAGCGAACGTCATTCGAAATCAAGTCGTCAACAAGATGGAAGTGCCATCTAAAGATTTTCCATGGCTGCGCATAGAAAAGTACATCGACCACTAAAATGTTTAGACCCTCTTCGTTTTGGTAAATGCAACTCACTGCTGACGGTCCTCGTGAAGCACAATTCAAAGGCATTCACAAAACACTTGATATTCGTGCGGATTTCGGAATGAATCATCTCGATGACGATGGAAAAATGGATCATGTGAACAAACGTTAACTGTCTTGCAATTGTGCGAGCTAGCAATTGTGCGAAGTAGATTGTGCGAACTAGCGATTGGGCGAAGTTGACTGTGCGAACTAGCAATTGTGCAGTAAGGGAAAATAGTTCGCCCAATTTTCCGAGGTGCCGGCGCGCGGAAATGTGCTCCGGATCTTCCAGCATCACAAACTAATCTATTACTCTATTCTCATTAACTACTACCGGAATATTTAGTATCATGCCTTGACTCACGCGAAAACGCAGATTACTGCGAGTCTCTATTCAAAATGATGGAAAGGATAATTATCCAAACAAGAAATCCGCAATTGATAAACAACACCCGCAGCTCTGGTCTCACAAATGCAAGATTTACAAAGGAAGCAGTGATCCAGAATTTCCAGTTGGCTACTAGACTTGTCCAAAATTGTCTCGAACTGATTTCTTCATCCCATCGATTCCGTCCATTGCTAATAAGCTAAGACCACATCATCAATAAGAGAAGAAGTGGGGCTTGAATGAATTGATCAATCAACAACTTGACGAATGTTCTCCGCGTAAACGGCTTTTCTGTCGGGGGCAAGTAATAATCTAGGTAGTAAAGTAATAATGGCTCCATGGGGCCCCAATACACCAATGGCACCAAAGCGAGCGACACGAAGCCAATCCACACCGTCGTCGTGATTTGTTCCCCGAAGATGCTCCACTCCTTGTGCACAGAGATCACCGGTACCAAGAATGAAGAGGGCGGTGATACCTTTACGAGTAACGGATGCCGGTCCAGTAAATTGCAGTATCGATTCCATAGGCTTTTGCTGGTTGTGTCGCCCTCGTCGTCGTCTCCTCCTTGAGCAATTTTCCGATCGTATGGTAGCAGAGGCCTCGATTCGCCGTTTATATACTCCCATTCATGATCTGGTTCTTCTTGGTGGAATGACATAGTCCTAATAGATGCAAGGATGAAGATTCTTTTCTGGTGATTTTTTGCAATGACGCAACAGCATTTTTTCTGTTTTTTCTCTTTCCGTCGTTGCACCTCTTCGTAGAGCTTGTACCAGGGTGTACGTACATTTTTTTGCATGCGTCCTCAGCACTCGCAACAACAAGGCCCGTTCAACCAATCACGATTTCTACGAGTCTCGTATTGCGATCTGGGGTCTGGGAACTCTAGGTAGTTCAGTAACAGCGAATAACCTAGAATTTTGATTGTTTCTTTTCGTGGTACATACTATATAAATTAACGGAGATCTAGCTGTGGTCTGTGATGATTCGCCAACTATACGAGATCTTCTGCACTAGGTTGATTCGACTTGTCTCCCGACTTGATTTCGGCTTGAACTTCTTCTTAAGTATTCTTTGCTTGGGCTTGCTTTCGGTGGTTATCAGCATGAACACGGGAACCACGAGCGAGGCAGTTGGGGCAGCAGTCTCGAAAGCAATGGTAGAGGCAGTAGCAGAGCGCCAGGAAAACAACCCAGAAAGCAATGTCGGCCGACCCGAAATTTTTAAAGTCCAGGTTCATTTATAGGACAACCAGCCGGAGCCAGATCCATTTCCAGTCGAGATATTGATTGAAGGAATGGTGATGTTCGACTGGACGTGGTAGCATCCTCGGAACACGGTTGAAAACTGAGGTGCACTTTCTGTGTTCCAATTGTTTGTCCAGGCTTCGTGTTCGCGCTGGTCCAAGCACTGATCCCCAACTCCATCGTAAACGTCCATCACAAGAGTATTAGCGTCCCCGGAACGAATCCTTCGTAGGCGAGACCCGACAAAATAGCAGCAACATCGCCTGGAACAGCTACGAATGAAATGCGCTTCTTGTTCATCCCATCGCGAGTGCACTGCCAAGCAGAGTAGCTTCGCATGCTGCAAGAGTCAAAGTCGGCCAAATGAAGCGTCTCGTTTCGTAGGCTAATGCGACCTTGGATAACCGTCAAGTCAACTCGCACGCGAATCAGATTCAGGTCTGCTTCGTCCAGCAATAACGGAAAGCTGAAATTGTAGATCGGGACGCTGTCGCTCACCGAGGCGATCGCTTCGTTCGCGTTGCTCCAAACCGGCGCATAATTCGCATTCTGGATCTCAACCGTTTGTGTGACAGGCTTGGAAGAAGCCAATGTGCGCTGCTCCCACAGAGCAATGACCCGATACTCGAATGACTCGTCGGATAGGTTCAAGGTCTCCCCATAAGCATTCCTCGACGGTACTGTGAAGAAATCGCTGGACGGTCGTCGGTGTGTGGGTTGACTGGGATCGGAATGCTGTTCGAGCCTACCGGGGCGGTAGCTCCAGCAGTGAAAAGTTGTCCTTTCGTCGGAAAGCGTTCAATATCGACAAACAAGGGCAACTCCGCAGTCGACGTGTTGGCTCCCCGATCCAAATCAAAGCGGGCTCAGTGACAGGGACATCCTGCTCAATGACTACCGCATCCGAGGCTTGCGCTTCAAGATAAAGAGGCACAGCAGCAGCTTCCCGATACCTTCTTCAAAGAGTCCTTGCACTTGCGTAGATGTGAGAGTCTCATCGAAAAATGAAAGTTGCATGATGGAGCCTTGAAAAGGTTCGCTGGTGGGTCGGTCGCATCGACCTGAGAGAATAGCTGCAGTGTTTGATTCATCGGAAGCTGCGTGAGATCCGCCGAAAAGGCAACGTCCTCCATGATAAGTCGGCCTTGAATATACGCGCTGGTAGTCGATCCGGATGTAGCAATCGTCAATGACACGGGTACGTCCTGCTGCAGGTCAAACTGACCCATGCAAATCAATCATGCGGCATGATTGTGTCGCATCCTCAAAAGCAAACACAAGATGCTCACCAAACTGAGCAATCATCATGTGGTAACCTCCACAGCCAGCGTCGGACTGGACCCGGCGAGACATTGCCGGGTCCGAAGATGAGGATGGGCTGGAGCTTGGGGATTTCGGTGCCGGGAGGTAGCTTGGCGGTGATCCATGTCGACAAGGACCACTCGTTGTTATCCGTGGCAGAAAGATGCTCGGAGACCGTCCAGAGTCTTGGCGCTGCGTAACGTAGCAACTTGGTTGTGATTGAGCGCAATTCGGTGCTCGCTGCAGAGAAAGTTCTGCGCATTGGTAGGCTGCAGAGACCGAGCAACGACTCGCTCTTGGTCGATGCGGCCAAGCGAAGAGGATGGCAGGGTGTCAAGGTGAACCGTTCGAAAGGTTGGAAGGTTGGCATGTTTTTGCGCTTGTCGAAAATTATGACAAGAAAATGCGCCTTTCAATGTTCACCCCATCCAAACGAAACGTTTGGAAACGGCTGCTTTTCGTCCGTTTCCATTACGGCGTTTCCGTCCGTTTCCGGTAGACGCATTTCGTTTATTCATGCGATCGAATGATAGCGATACTCCGTTTATCACGAATCAGTCAACGAGAAACGTTCAACACCGAAACGATTGCGGTGTTAGAATAAAAATACTCCGTAACATCGATAATGACATCATGGTCGTTTGTTGTCGCTGTTGTTTGTTGTTTGACGCATTTTCCTTACCACAGATAATCAGATAGTACCCCGGAGAGTCAAAGTGTAGTTCTTTAGTAAGCTCGTAGAACACCGTTGAGATACACTTGATAATCGTCGTAGGCTAGTCCAAAGATGTCCAGTCTTCAGATAGCAGACGATACAAAGAGATTCGTTACGGAGCAAGCGAATACGAAAAGGGGACAAAGTGCAATTGAAGATCAAATCGCAAATTATGGGCAAAGCTTGCCATGTTCGCACGAAGCCATCCAAGATCCAACGCCAAATAGCAGAACTATTTGGGCATTGGTTTGTCGACTTCCCGCGAACAGTAAAGCATTACTTAGACTAAAATCATACTCTTTCTCGCCTAGAATCATGCACGAGGATGCATTAGTTAGGGGCTGAAACTTTCCACTTAGCCCGAAACCAAAGCCTTCTTCCTTAAGTAACTCGTTGCACGAATAATACATAGGCCGGAGTCTTGAGGTGTCGTAACCATCACCAGGGATAGGGATATCCACTTCAACTCTCCCTCTCATCCGACTGCATGTATCAAGATCTTCATTTCCGGCGGAGCCAGAAAAACACAAATAAAACCAATGGTCCAACATTGGCATCAAGTTCTGCGTCATAGTATTGGACAGTACTATGAAACATACGTCTTGACGGACCTTGCCACAAATTTCACAAATAGGGACGACAACGATCGGTCGTTGTCACCATTTCTGCACCAGGTACCGATTGTTCTCAAAGGCCGCGCGAGGCAGGGGCTTCGTGAAATAATCGGCACGTTGCTTGTCCGAAGAACACTTCTTCAAAATGAACTCGAGCGCATACTGCCAAAACCAATGCCATTTCACCAGGAAGTACTTGGTGCGATTGGTAATGCGTTGATTCTGTGCGAGTATCAAAGCGCCTTGATTGTCTTCAAACACAGTAGCATTTACAACTGTTTCCACATCCGCAGGCATCGCCAAAGCATTAACAACCTCTTGAAGAAGTTTCTTCACTGGCAGGAGAACCTTCAAGGCCTGGAGAGAGCGGAATATTCAGCTTCGAGTGTACTCAGAGAGATGTGTGTCTGCAACTGCGATTTCCAAACAGCCGGGCATCCACAAATGAAAATGATGTATCCAGTTCGCGACTTTGCCGAATCGGAACTCCTCGAGTCTTCGGCACCGTGAAGCGAACAGAAATCTGCATCAACGAATAAGTCCACAGAAATGTCTTTGGTGGGCTTGAAAATCATTCCTTTGTCGCGAGTTGCCTTCAAGTATCGGATGATAGTTTTAACTGCAGTAGCATGACTCTGCTTCGGCGCTGAACTGAAACGACAGACTTGACTCACTGCGAATGCGATGTCTGGGCGGCTGTTTGTAGATAAATACAATAACATCCCAACAACACTTGAATAGGACCATTCTTCATTCATTTTCTCTCCGTCGGGGTCAGAACCAAGCGCAGCCTGGGAAGTAGGCATCAGATTCGGCTTGCAATCCTCCATTTTGTAGTGCGCAGGATCTTGTCGATAAGACCAGTCTGAGTCATAGTAAATTCGCCTTCATTCGATTTCTCGAATTTGATTCCTAGGAACTCTTCAAAACTACCTTCCTTCGTCAAGCTGAATTGTTTTCCTCCAATTGTTCCACTAACTTGTCGATGTCTTCGGGATTCTTCGCTGCAATACCAGCATCATCGACGTAAAGAACGACCATCATATCTTTCTTGTAGAAGAAGCATTGATCATGAGTGGTCTGAGTGAAGCCGAGTTCCTTCAGAGCTTCCGAAATGCAATTATACCAAAGTCGAGGGGCAATCGTCGTTCCATACAAAGATTTCTTCAATCGAAGACAAGTACCGGGTCCTTTGGTCGATCTGAAACCTCGAGGCAAATGTACCCAGATCGGTTTCGACAATTTCGCATGTAGAAAAGCGTTGCTGAAGTCAATCGACACGGTAACCCATCCGAGAATCAAAGCCAATATCAGAAACATTCGAACTGAAATCCAAGAAACAACGGGCGCATATGTTTCGGTGCCGGGTCTTTCTTTTCGAGATCACCTCGAACGCAAGTACGGCCTTTGAATTTCTTGAAACTTCCATCCGGTCGACGCTTTCTCACAAATGTCCAAGTCATCGGCACGATCGGTTCTTCTGCGTCGCTGATCGGAACTTCGTCCCAGGAGTCGTGAGCCTCGAGATCTTGAATTTCTTTGACGGCAGATTCCAACCAATGCTTCCGCTCATGTGGGATTTTCATCGCTTGATCCCAAGTCAGAACGTCCGGATTTGAATGCCCCAACTTTGCCTTGTAGCTCAAATAGGCGTCCGTCATATCTGCAGTGACCGCAGGGTAATCTCGAAGCAAGTAGGCCAAATATCGTACTCTGTTGGCATGTGTTGAATCATCGGAAACAGTCTCCGACATCGTCAAGTGATCATCGGAAGAAGGAGAAAACTGTTTCGTCGTTGAACAACAAGGTATCCTTCATTGTCGAGACGTGCTGGAGGTTTTCGAGTACGGGTGCTGCGTCGCAGCGGTGTCGAAGCGGTAGTCGGAGCGGTAACAGTCTTAGTCGACGCCAATTTAGGTTTAGACCCAGCGAAAAGAGGTGGGGACGGGATCGCAGCAGAAATAGGCGTAGAGGTCGCAGAAACTTTCGAAGGAGCAGGTGTCTGAAGAACTGGGTTGGACACTGGAGTGGTCGGTGCAATTTTCTCCCTCTGAGACGAAGGTGCAACCGGAGAATCAACCACTGAAGTAGACGGTAGTACAGGTTCATAGACTTCAACGGGAGTCGTCGACGGCTTGTTGAAAGGATTGATGTACTCCCTCTGTTGTCCTGACTCCCTCTGATTGATTGATGCAGTGGTATCGTTCCGAATAACAGGCTCAACAGGACCAAACTTCGGTTCGGAAGGAGGCTCGATAGAGAGCGACACCGGTGGTGACACTCGATCCATTGCTTCTTCGATCCTATCACTATCCATATTCGCACGAACGATATCAGGGTCAGGGTAAACAGGCCGGTCACCTTCCGGATCATCATCGTCGATCACGTAGTGATGAGTACCTTCACCGAACATGTTGTCCCATGCCGAGTGCCCAACTCGGGAAGTTGAGTCAAGTCGGTATGGACGGTACTGAAGAGATCGTCGAATACCACGTGGTACTGAGGAGTGATGGCTCCTGTTTCCAAGTTGAGACATAGAGGAACTGTCGTGGCGTGATTCGGACTGACACCCATGTACATCTCGTTCGGACCGAGGATCCCAACGCGGAACCTTCTTTCCATCATGGATCTTACTATCCAATACGTACACTGGACAGCCCCAAGTATGTAGATCGTGGAAACGAGAGTTGGGCCATCGGGACTTTGTGAACAAATCCGAAGGGCTTAGACCGTTAAACTTCTCCATCGGGGTGTGATTGTAGATATAGACAGCGTGCTGCACGGCCATCGGCCATCGCTTGGAGTCAGTAACATCGGGCCAATGGATAGCGGCGTGAAGCATCATCGCCCGCGCGAGACATAATGGTCTGAATCCCTCGTTCAGCAATACCATTGTGATGATGCGCGCCTACACCGGCATATTGCGTTGTCTGCTGGAATGTCTCTAAGTGTTCACCATAGGTTTTGAAGTGAATGCCGATCCGTTGTCCGAGAGATATGATTGAACCACGACTCCAAAATCCCTACAGTGAAGCTCATACGCATTCTTCGCGGTCAACGTCTCGTGTGGTCATATGCACTTGTTCTTGAATAAAAACGACGACGCATGATCCACAAAGATCGCACCACCAGAAAATTGTTTCTTTTCATCTTCTTTTCCGTATGTATGAAACAATCGACCGCGAGTCGAACATAGAAAATGGATCGACACTGACTCGCTGACCAGGTAAGAGATCGCCTGTTCTGATTGCGCCTTGTTTTTCATGGATCACTTTTGACTTCAAACCAGGTTTGCTGCGCTGTCGTTGTTTTGCAAACTGACATGCAGCACACATCGGAAGCGGCAGGAGGATCTACTCGCTTGCGCATGAAGTCGCCGAGTCGCTTCACTGTGCGCCAAGATGCCCATTCGCATGATAAACTGCACAGAGCGCATGTTCAAATGTCCGAGCCGATGGTGCCATTTGAGAAGCTCACGCTGTGCCGGAGACAAATTCATGTTGTTGTTGATCGTCGTTGTCACGGCTGCATTGAGAGCTCGATGAACTTGGGGGCCAGCGTCCACGGAGTATGCTTCTTTCACAGGTAAGTTGGTTCCTTGTTGTAACATCACTGTGATTGAATTCCTTGCTAACTCGTCACCGTTGGTCGTTGCCCCACTTAGCGTCAACTTTCCAGCTTCTTGCGTGATTGTCTCGTCGGGGTATGCATTCAAGAGATCACTGGTGCTTAGTAGACGGACTGTTGTGTCGGGGACCCAGACAGCGGGAACTTTCAAAGTGCGCATTCCTTTGTCGTCTTGGAAGGACCATGCGACATGTCCGTATCCTTTGACCGACGTCCAACCTTTGATACCGTGGATTTTCGTGTCGGCCGCTTTCAACTCCCCAACAAAGTCATGGCGGTTGCAGGTTACCGAAATACTTGCACCTGAGTCCCAAATTACCGGAAATTGATGCTCCTTCTCCACATTGTTGTCAATATAGCTGCGCGAGGATGGGTGAAGGCCGCTTTCAAAGCAGTGAGAGACTGAAACTGGGAACTTTGGAACCGCCATATACGCAAAATGCGAGGTACCACAACAATCAACCGTGTTTCTGGGACAGTTGCTGCACCACTTGGCTCTTTTCTCATCTTGGGGTTGTGTCTCGTTTACTGTTTCGACGTTGTCGTCTCATTCGCTGTTTCAGTGCATTCGACGCAACAATTTGCCCTGTCTTCGTAAGTCTTGTGGGGTGGTTCTATGCTGTTCGTGTTGTGCGTCCCGAAATGATGCCAATTCGCGCACAGAGCGTCAAAAGTTCACCGGCATCTGAGAGAAACCGTAGGGGAGCTTTGCGGGAGCCTCGCTTGGGAGTTGCCTTTGTGCTATGCTTGCGAGTGCGTTGCTTCTCCCTCTCAAGTGGCACTGGCGTTGTCTTGGACAACGAGTGCTTCTTGAACTGAATCTGCTTGTCAAACTCTGCAAAGCGTGCAGCATCAAAGCTTGGAGAGATAGCTTGGGCCAACCGAGTGTAGGCTTCTGCTTGCTGTTTCTTTCGGGCCTTTGCGCTTGGCTTCGGGGAAACTTTTGAAAGTGCGTCTGCATATCCTTGACGATGTGATCGGACGGCAGTCGACCCAACTCGCGAGAGCGATGCTTGCGAAACTTGGCTCCATTGCGACGAAAGTATCGTGGGTAGTTGTCGAACGGAATCCTTTCAAACGGGGAAGTTTCGCGGAATCGAGCGCTGAGTTACCACAAACGCCAACAAAGCCAACAACCAACCAATCGGGGCAAGAATCCAGCTCACGGGAAGGTACGGAAGCGAAAGACCCAACAACACACTGACAATCGGGACCACGAACGCAGACAGAGTCGACGTCGCACTCTGAGGTCCCACGGGAAAGTCCGCCATCCAGGCGTAGTGATCGAACGCAACATTCGCCTGGAGGTTAGTTTCAGGTTTGCTCTGCCCGTCTTGCTTGCCGGTATGTGTGGCGGTGCCATGGGTGGTGGACCATCGGCCACATTTTGCGCACCAGTAGAATTTCTTCCTTGGTGCTCCTTGACTTCGCTTTCTCCCGGTTTCGGAGCTTGGTGCTTGGAGAAACTCTTACCGTTCTGGCGCTTTGGGTTGGGGAAACGACCCTTTCCTTGAGTTGGTTTAACTCCGCGTCCCTTCTGAGCTTGCGCGCCTTGGATCCACTGGCTTCTTTGGTTCGGGACAATCGCAGCGAAGTGATCCGGAGAGTCGCAGTTGAAGCAGCGGCGGGAGTCATTTGCAATCACTGGGTAGGCAAAGCGCCTCGGAGCTCCACGCCTGTCCTGAGAGGTTTTCGCCGGTTCCCAGAGCCCGTCGTTCAACATAATGCGGTAGTTCTTGGTCGCTGCATCACAGATGTGATGATAGTTGATCGAATTGGAATTAAGATACTTAATCCTCTCATCCTGACTCAAATGACTTGTGCGTAGCAAAGCCTTCTGTAGTTCCGCTTGTATTGTCAATAGTTCGTGACGATAGATGTCGGTCCTATCAGAACTGCTGTTGGCTGAAAGGAAACTCAACAGCATGTCTTTGATGAGACTGCTGTCAAATTGACCAATGCGAATCAACTCGGCGACTTGAGGCGGTACTGAGTAGACATAGCCGCAATATCTTGACCGGAGTAGTTCTGAGGCTTGAAGGACTTGATTTCCGCCTTGATTCGCTCTCCGTAGGTGAGCGAAACCGCGTGACGATACTAATGAAGGCGAACCAAACCTCAAGAAAAGAGGGTTTCGGAGACCAAAGAGCGAACTTCCGTGGCTAAAGTCTCATCAATACTATTGTAGAAGTATTTGATTTTCTCTTCGCTGTTTGCCTTGTCCATAGGATCGTATTTGACACGACTTCCTTGATCGCATTCTAGCGCTGTCCGGATCCACGAATACCGAGTGGTGCGTCACCACGTTGAGACGCGACTCATCGCGCGGGTCGCGCAGATGGCCAATCGGGCCGACCCCGAACATTTCGGAATGTTCTGTTACTTTGCGTTCAAATTCTCGGAGATCGTCGCCTGTTTTGAACTTCGTTTCTTCACCAGTAATACGAGACTTGAAGGAAGACTGCGCGGTGCGTATGTCTGTAGCTCGATACATTCCAGCGGTGATGGAATCAGGCTGTTCGGCAAGTCCGCTCCAATCTGGTTTGGGAATGCCACCACACCAGGCAACAAGGCGACCGCCCGACGGTCGAAACGCCTCCCATCAACGGTGTCATTCATTGGAGTTCGAGTCGCCGACTCTGCGGCCATGCGAATGGCAGCCGTAAGCTCTGCAGCAATCTCAGCTGCGCTGGGCACCGGAGGTGCGATCACCGGAAGGTAAATCGATGTCTGCCATCTCAAGAGTTTCTTGAGACCAACCGTCGGTTTCTTGCGAAAGATCGTCGAAGAAGAAACTCGGAGAGCTTTCTTGGGCGGCAGATCGAGCCGATCTGTCTGGAGTACTTGAGTGTCCGACACGATGTGTCGATTCAGCTGAAAGGGTAAGAAGACTTAAGGGCGTCCCCTCAAGGCTTGCGATGCAAAGGATCTGGGCTCAGCAACCAGTCAAAGTGTAGTTCTTTAGTAAGCTCGTAGAACACCGTTGAGATACACTTGATAATCGTCGTAGGCTAGTCCAAAGATGTCCAGTCTTCAGATAGCAGACGATACAAAGAGATTCGTTACGGAGCAAGCGAATACGAAAAGGGGACAAAGTGCAATTGAAGATCAAATCGCAAATTATGGGCAAAGCTTGCCATGTTCGCACGAAGCCATCCAAGATCCAACGCCAAATAGCAGAACTATTTGGGCATTGGTTTGTCGACTTCCCCACGAACAGTAAAGCATTACTTAGACTAAAATCATACTCTTTCTCGCCTAGAATCATGCACGAGGATGCATTAGTTAGGGGCTGAAACTTTCCACTTAGCCCGAAACCAAAGCCTTCTTCCTTAAGTAACTCGTTGCACGAATAATACATAGGCCGGAGTCTTGAGGTGTCGTAACCATCACCAGGGATAGGGATATCCACTTCAACTCGGAGGAAGTTTTTTGAAGCACTTACTTCCACAGTAAGGTTATAGATGAGGTGCTGTTTCAAACTCCAAAGTAAAATGAATGCAACCGAGGCAAAGGAAAACACATTATTTTAGAACACGAAGATACATAATGATACTCCAACCTTTCCTCTTTGATCGACAACATACCAATCAGCAAAACTACGGTAGAGTAGTCATAGAAAAGTGCATGCTTCGCTGCTGCAGATTCAACAAAGCGTTGAGACAGGAAGTGCCGCGAGACCAGTGCTGTGAAGAATGCTGACAAAAGGCGCCTGGGCCAATCGAGCACACCTCTCGAAGAGAGCTTACAAAGCATGCCAACCCTTAAACCGATGAACGTTAAAGCAGATGCATCTTTTCTGACAGGTTTGATGCGTCTTTGACGAAGACGACGCGTGTCACCGAGGCAATGACGACGAGGAGCGGCGACAGGATGATACAGCCTCTTGGCGTTTGATGCACAATTCTGGCTCTCACCGAGATAAAGCAGTCTAATGATGTTTTTTGACGCGAGCAGAAAGCTTAGTTTGGCAGAATATTCTCCTGGCTTGTTGGTTATTTGCTTCTGGTATCGTCAAGCTCTTTCAATAGCACTGTATTAAGGATGATGGCGGGCACGATCTCATCCATTCCACAGCTCTTTTCCAGGTCTTTGGAAGAGGGTACTTCGCCCGGCAGCAGCAGGAGTACCCGCATGCAGTTGTGGCTCGGTTTCATACCCCGGCGTGTCATGTTGAGTCTTTGGAGGCTGAAACGAGGTAGGCACGCGTGAGACGAACAGCAATCGAAGTTGTGATTTGAATTATTAGTTCGTTACATTTGACAGGAATCGTTTCGATCGAGCTCAAAAGCAAAATGGATAATCTACACATTCGGACAGTCACAATAATTCACCCTTCATGAGCGGAGCACTGTGGTTCCCCTGTTCTAGCTGGCCTGCACCAGTCGATCAAGAATCACTTGGATTTCCGTGTCCAATTGAATTTCGACATGACCTTCCTCTAATTCGTATTCGATGCGATCGTTTTCGGGGACAATTTTGGAGCCGCGGGCGAGGTATTGGGGCAAGGAGACTCGAATGCGGCGTAAAGAGAAACGTGGCATTTATGTTTGCACTTGTTGGAAATTGTGAGAAGAGAGTGTGCTACAAACGTTCACTCGCTTCATATCTCTCATTCGTGCCGGTTCCGTCCGTTTTCATGATTTCTTGAAAACGGCGACTTTTGACCGTTTCCGGAGGACATTTTGAACGCGCGTTGAGCGCCCTCAATACTCCGCCTATCACCAGTGGAAAGAACAACTTCGACAATCAACCATTCAGCTGTGGCATCTTTTTCTGAAATATTACCGAATTTCCAGATCGTATCATGTTCGTTGGTTGCTTTGTCGTCTTTTTAGGCTCGAAAAGCATGGGTAAAACTTCATTCCCACTATTCCTTGCAACTTTGAAAAGAACAGCCGTCATTGCTAGTAAGCCGTCGCTCATCGGCGCTTATCCTTAGACTATCTACCAGCAATAGATTGATTCGACAGGTTTTGTTTCAATGACTTTATTATTCGCTTCTATAAAGTTACAGGGATCGACGATCGACTGTGCTCATGTAAAAAGGGAAAGTGTTTTCACACGTTCCACCGTGACATAGTAACCCACATTCGCGAAGAAATTAAGCAGTCTGCACCTGGCGACACAGTGACTCTTCGATGTGGGTGTCGACTTGCATTTCAACCTTGGTGTTCCTCTGTTGCATGCTTGGCAAGATTGTTATCAGGAACAATTTTAGAGCCACGAGCGAGGTAGTGGGGAAGGAGACTCGAATGCGGCGGAAAGAGGCGGAACATGTTTGATGTTGTTTTGGTGTTTGTTGAAAATTATGAGAAGAAAATCCGTGCCTCAAAGTTCGCTAGATTCATTTTTTCTCATTCGTGCCGTTTCCGTCCGTTTTCATGATTGTCCGGTAACGGCGCCTCCAGCCGTTTCCGGCCAACCGTTTCTCCAATTTTCGAGATATCCTCGCCTTCGTGAGTCCGAAGCATCCGATCATGATCAAAAGTTCGCAGCTATAATACTTGACAGTCTGCGATGACAACACCAGCTCTCAGACAAGGAAAACGCAAACTGCATCATGGTCGGTTTCGTCGAGGTCTGATTCGAAGTCGAAGTGGCGTCGTACCGGCACCGCCATTAATCCTTTGGGAGCCCACTCTTTCTCTTTGTCTATTCCCCGCGCAATTTAACGCGCAACGATTTTCGTTGCGATTTATTTCACGCAATAAACTTTGGGAGCCCAATCTCTAATAAAATTACCCGCGCAATTTCACAGGCAACGATTTTCGTTGCGATATATTTCACGCAATGCCTGGTAAACTTTGGGAGCCCAATCTCTAATAAAAATTGCCCGGGAAATTTATAGCCCATACATTTTCGTTGCGCTATATTTCACGCAAAATACTTTGGGAGCCCAATCTCCAATGAAAAATAAGGGGCAGTTTAACGCGAAATTTTTTCGTTGCGCTTTGTTTCACGCAATAAACTTTCTGTGCCCAATCTCTAATAAACTTTAAAAACGTACTTTATCCTCTCTAGGACGAAACTAGAATCGAGCTGCTTCCATTAGGCTCGGCTTGGAGGTGTTGCTCTGCCATAGACGTAGCTAAAGAAGCGATTCTTGCGTCGATGAAAAGTCGCTGTTTATAAGTATGATTTTCTCTACTACTACTGTTCCTATTCTTTATCAGCATCCTTGTTCAGCAAAAGCGACAGATAGATGGACCAGCCAAAAAATACGACATTCAAAACAGCACTCGAAAGATAGGTGGTACGAATCCAATATTGATCACAGTAGCTGGAATGAACACTTTCCTGAAGAAGATAAAAATAACAGAGGAATGAGACTTCATATTCATTCGATCAAAAGCACTCGCACAAATCACACTCCTCGACGAAACTTACAATTGGCCAGCATGGTATTCTTGTAATCCTTTTGCAATTGCTGTTGAATCGTTTCCAACTGTTTGCCCTCCAGAGCTCCCAAAAACACAAATATAAGGATAGTAAATATAGGAGCTTGAATGGCTTGATCAATGACAACCTTGGCCAAATTGGTGGCCGTAAAAGGATCTTCCGTGGGAGGAATGACACCATCCAACAATTGATAATAGAAATGATTCCATGGTGCTTGCAGCACGAGACCGAAAAGGCAAACCGAGCGGATCGAGCCCAATCAATTTGGATGGATGATTCTTCTTTGGATCTGCTTTCCAGTGCTTGCCCTGCCAAATCCGCGGCACCCAAAATCACCGACGCTGTAATGCTCTTGGTCACGAGGGGATCCGTTTGGAGCGCCGTGTTGTAAGCCGCCCAGGCCTCTTCGGGTCCCATGGATCGGGCAGTTTGCTGTCGTAAGGCTGGTTGATGTTGCCTTGAGACATGGAAACCAAAGGACGTGGGTAACATGGAACAGGAAACGATGAAGAATAGAGAATGACGAAGTTTCATTGTGGATTGTTTGTTTGTTTGTATGATGGGCAATTGCTGATTGCTTTTCCCGCTTTTTTCTGCGTACGTGCTTGTTTGTTTCTAGCTGTTTATGTCCTTGTTGAAATCCAACGAATGTAACGAATGTTGTCAGTTATGTTGATACCAGGTAATAGTATTATCATTCATTCTAATCAATCAAGAGATTCGAGTCAACAGAGAAGGAAAAAACGAAACAAAAAAACAAGCAACGCGTTTTGCCGAATGACGTGTCACGTGTCGATCTGCCTGCTCAGTCGCGAATGCGAGTCACGGAACCCGGAGCTCGGCGGCGGAGGCATTTATTCTTTTTTCGAAATGGATTGTTTCGTGTCGCTGCTCCATTTTCCGAGCTTCTCTCCTTTACACCTTTCGTTGCATTGCATTATTGCTCTTGTGAGTTATATATTTTATCACAAATGATAGACACAATTTTATTCTACACTTTCCGAGTACTCGGTGGTTACATTGCGGTCGTAACAACCCTGGCCGCCGGTGTCGCTGTCATACAAGAACGTAGCATCTGGAAACCCAAATCACTTCCTCCCTTTCCTTGTGGGGATGTATCAAAGTATTTGTGTACAATCAACTCTGGATGTTCTTGTGTATATGCGGGGCTTCCTTGATAACACTCAAATGGCTTGTCACCTTGGGAACGTCCGATAGTGCACGCGATTGCAATCGATTGGTCGAGAATTACGCCGCCCGGTGCTGTACTTACGCCTTGATCGGGCGTGTGCAAGTCCAAGGCACAGAACATTTACCTACAATAGACGGACCAGCTCCCGCCCCCATATTTGTCGCCAACCATGCGAGTCAACTCGACGTCGGCGCGGCTTACTATATAGATCAACGCTTCAAATGGATCGCCAAACAGTCCGTCTACTACTTGCCCGGCGTCGGACAAGTCATGTGGCTGGGAGGTCACGTCATGATTGATCGTCGGACGGGCAAAATACCAAGAGCGTATCGACGCTCTTTGATAAATCCAACGACGCCTTGCAATCGGGCATTCCCATGTTTTGTTTCCACAGGGGACGCGTCGCATGGCGGAGCAACTGCCGTTCAAGAATGGTGCATTCATCATGGCACAAACGAATCAGAGTTCTTTAGTTCCATTGTCCATGGATATTCCGCGGAATATATGGAATGCGGCGTATCCTTTCAATCAATTGTGGGGTGGGTCTGTACCTGTCATTACTGTAACGGTGCATCCGCCAATTCCAGTGACGGGGAAGGAAGACATGGAGGATCTCAAACAGAAATGTGTCAATGTGATTTACAGTGTCTTGCCGTCAGTGGAGGATGAATCGTCATCTTCCAAGACGAAAAAAGACAAGTAAAATGACGACATCGGTGAAATCAAAGGGTACGAGGGGGTGAACAGGGTCTATTTCAGGGACGCAAACAAACGAATTGCGTCCACGCAACTCTGACATGTGATAACTTTCGAGAAGATAGAGATTCTGTTCTATTTTTGTCGAAGAAAGTTGAAACGAGGCCAGGCCGTCGTTATCGCCCACTCTTGTGGCGAAAGTAGTCATAACACCATCTAGCCTAGATCGACTCTTTTGCTTACTCGATTACATACTCCTCAGATTGATTTGATAGAATAGTTCTATACAATAATGCATAAATAAATGGAATAACGTACACGCGCGCACACAACAAAATACACTCTCCATTAGTTTATTCTCTTGTTCATGACTTTTCGTTTATTTCTTGGCCGCACGAGCCGCAGCCGTCGCCTGCTTTCGGGCCCACGCATCACGACGTCTTTGTCCCTTAGTCTTGGCTTGCACTTTCGGAGGCTCAATCATGTTTTGAATCTTGGTGGCAATCTCTTGCATCATGGCCATGTCTCGATCGTACTTTTCATGGTATCGTTCGTACGCTTCCTTCCATTCCGGTTCCAATTTGGCAGCGTCTTCCTTGCTCATCAATCGTACCTCGTTCCATCGTTCCGTGATTTTGAGAATCTCGAGTTGATCCGTGTCCATGTGTTCCTTGGCGAGCAGAGCAGCGAGTGCTGTGGTACTGGTCGTTCGGCTAGTGACGGGGGCGACGCCTGGGAATGGGTCGAATAAGTGTGTGAGAAAAACGCTTAGAATAACTAGAATAAAACATGATACTGCGTGATAATCATCAGAAAGACTCGAGGGAACGTTGTAATATACAGGAAAATCATCGCGACAAGTCCACCTCGATGCCATTTTGATCGGCCTTTCAAGTAACAACGCAACGCACTCCTCCTTTTTCTGACATGCTCATGACACGCGCTGCATAATCAACATACCGAACGCAGAGGCACTGGCCAGTAAAGCAGTAAAAACAAGAGCGACCTTCATGGTGATGTATTTATTGCTGTTTGTTTCAACACCTTTGTTGTTGTTGATGTTGCTGCACACACGGTCCGTTTGCATCGATCGGGCCTGTGATCCTGTTGTTCTGTCGAGGAGAGGCAGAGAGGAATTCCTGTCGTACGGACATTGGAACGGTCGAAGGACAGAGAGGAGAGCATCGAATGCCATTTAAATGGTAAAATGTACATTCTAGACCATATACTTAAAGGAATCAGGAATTTACATTCATTATTTGACTATTTACTTGACTCCTCCACGAGAACCGTAGCTTGATGTCTGACGCACTTCAGCACGCAGTGGCCATCCAAACGAGCAAGGATCGACCGTCCACCGTCTCTCGAGACATTGGAAAGAACACATCAGCCATGTTTCGCTGCTCAACTCCAAGGAGAGGGAACGTTCAACGACAACTCTGTTGTGTTTATTCACTCAATCAATAATAACAGCAGCCATGAGAGTCCTTGCTCTCCTTTCTCTTCTCCTTGTCGGAGCCTCGGCTTTCGGTACGTTTGTTCGTATGCAGAGTCGGTCGAAGAGGGTGATGTAGTTGTACTTGATCGGCTTTTTGCAGCCCGTTGATGTTGATGTATTGCTAGTCGAAATAGACCTCACTTTAATGCAGTGGAAGTCGGATCTGCTTTCATGCAAAGATCGGGCAGTTCATGTCGTTTCCTGTAGATTTAATATCGGTTACTTGGTTATTGCAAGCATACTATGCTGCTATTTTTTGCCAAACTTTTCCGTTTTGCCACGTGTTGACTCATTATTATTATCTTCTGCTTTTTATTCTTTGTTCTGCAGTCACGGGAGGCAGCGCCTTCGTCGGCCAGTCCTTGACGATTTCCGCTCCTTCTTCAGTGCGCACCGGACGCTCGGAACTCAACATGATGCGCCATCGCAAAGGCTTCAAGACACTGGGCAAGCCTGCTGATCAGCGAAAGGCATTGTTGCGTGCTTTGACGACCGAAGTCATTCGACACGGTCGTATCAAGACGACTTTGGTCCGGGCCAAGGCCGTGCGCAAGCATGTCGACCACATGATTGAACTCGGAAAGCGAGGGGACTTGCACGCACGCCGTCAGGCTTTGTCGTGGGTCTACGACAAGACCTTGGTGCATTCTCTCTTTGAAGCTGCTCCTGATCGATACGGTGAACAAAATGGTGGATACACGCGTGTGTTGCGAACTGTGGCTCGTCAGGGGATAACGCCAAGATGGCCATTCTGGAACTTGTGTAACTAGGTGAAAGAGAATTACTAGTGCAAAACGTATAACAAAGTGTCACTCGTAACGGATAGAATAGGCATCTAGGTTCATTCAGCTAGGATGAAGTGATACTAAAAACGGTCGAACATCATAGACTATGCAATGCGAAGTTTGGTTATACCTAGAATTTTTTATTAAATATCATAGTTATTCAGTCGCGTGAAACTACTGTTGGGCAAGTCCCTTGGAAGAACGAGAAAAGCAAGTCAATGCATGACTACAAACCGTCATGAGCTGCAGATATTCATCGGCGCCATCCATCATGCACTTTTCGGCTTCAGCGATCCGAATGGCCAGCTCGGCCTTGTCCAGTTCGGACAGCGTAGTGTCGACGATCGCCTTGGTGAGCAACGTCGATAAGAGTAGCTTTGCCGAATAGCCATCGGCAGAAATACTTTCGACCATTTTTGCATACTGTCAAAGGTTGCTGTGCCGTCGGCGCCAAAGGCTTTCCACAATTGATCCATTACGGCAGCTGGGGGCAAACCGGCAATTTCGGAAACGGTGTCCTTGGTCAAAGGCTGCGAGCCGACGGCCAAGGAATGGACCGATTGCAAGGTAGTGACGGCGCGTCGCATGTCACCGTCAGCCTGCTCCAATATTTGGTCGACAAGAGCCGTTTCCTGCTCGGAACAACCTTCGGCTTGCGCAATGGTCAAGAGACGGTCGCGCATCGAAGCTGGCGGTAGTGCTTGGAAACGAAATTTGGCGCAACGTGATGCCAATGGTTCAATCACGCGGGTGACATAGTTGCAAATGAGAATGAAGCGAGTGATTTTGGAGTGTGCTTCCTGAAAATATAAAGTAAGAGTATAGTGTTAGAATGAGAGGCGACGGACTGCATAATCCGTGTCTGTTATCACCTTCGACTTACAATAATTCGACGCAGAGCAGCTTGTGCATCGGGCGTGACAGTGTCTGCCTCATCCAGAATGATAATTTTGAAGGGCGGGTTTGGATACTTTTTCTCTTCCTGATCAATCTCCATGCTCTCATCGCTCGTCTTTTGACAAATCCTGGATGAGGTTTTCCGACCGCCAGACTAGCAAAATTCTTGATTTTCTCACGAACGACAGATATTCCTCTTTCATCGGAAGCATTCAGTTCCAGCACACGTCGTTTCCAATCCGAAGGATGCCACAATTGCCGACAAAGCGCCAATGCGACCGATGTCTGCAAGGAGAACGAAAGAAGCGAGATGAGGGTCAATATTGATTGCACGAGAACAGAGGATCCCACAATTCCATAGAAAAGGAGTCTGAACGCACCTTTCCACTTCCTGGAGGCCCGTAGAATAGCAAATGCGGCATGCGACCCGTTTCGACTGCATTCTGCAGCGTCGCAATGACTTCGGATTGATGTGAAACGTCCTCGAGGGACTTGGGTCTATACAGTTCGACCCATGGTGTTCCTGCAACAGTTGATGTCATGTTTGTAAGAAATGATCAATCTTGTATTCGCGCAAAGAGTTGAAGAAACGATTATTATTGTTTTGTTCAATGGGATATTTGTCGGTGCGCAGCATTTGTTGTTGGCGCGGAAACTCCAGAATGGCGGGAAATTTTCCCACCTCGTCGTTTCCCTACTGGTACATCGTATTACAGTACATCATGCAGTGCCGGTACGATTGCGGATCACACCCGTTTCAAACGCCGGTTACGTCGACTAGAGTCTCTAGTAATAACACCTTGCTCATTGCGTTCGTGTAGTTTTTTGAGCAGAATATACATTCCAAACGTCTGTTTTAACAATTGAAACTGAATGAAACTAAAAAAGTCTTCCTCAAGTTACCTCAGAGGCGAAGAGGAACCGAAACGGGCCACCAAAGATGCACCTTCCTGATTGTCATTCGCTCCGTTGTTCTGCGTACTCCGTCGAATAATCTCGAGCAGCAAATCAGGTTCCACACGCAAGTCACCTAATCCAGCCATAACCATGGGATCCGTCAAGTGGCGGAGGATAAACTCGAGGGCAATGTCTTTGAGTGCGTCTGCATTGTGTCGATGGCTCGCCACCAGAATCCCGACCACATTTTCAACGTTGATATCGCGTCGGATAATTTCCTCGCAAAGAGCTTTCAGACGGTCCAACATGAACAATTCACTTGCAACGAGAAGATGAATGCCAGTTTCTAACGATACTCCCTCGGCCGTGTCGGTATATAAAACTCGAGAACCTTGAGGAAAACAGCGTGGGAAACATCCGGCAGCTCAATGGGCTTGCTGGATGGCTGTCCTTGATTCGTACTGCTTTCTCGCATACCACCACACAGCATGACTCGGAAATATTCGGACCGGATGGCCAGAATCGCTCGGTGCGCGTACACTTCTTCGTTCTCCACAAGAAAACACACGTCGGCCAACGTGGAATCGTTCATCAGTCTACGAAAGTCGGCCACCAAGGCAGGAGGCGGAACGCCAATCGTTTTCAATCGGAATTTATAAAATCGTTCAGTACATTCGAACCATTGTAACCTCCGAAAATGTAGAGATAGTTGTTGTGAACTTGTGCCACAAGAGAGGATCGTCCGCTCGGAACTTCTCCGTGATTGCAGTCCACCTGACTCCAATGATTTGTGTCATAATCAAAACAGTACATATCGCCGAGACGTTCACTTCCCGAATATCCACCGTATACGTAAAGCTTGTTTCCGTACAGACAGCAGGAGTGAAAGTAACGCGGTGGCGGAGGGCGACCCAAACAGGGAATCTCCGTCCACGTATACGTTGTCAGATCAAAGGCGAAAAGTCTGCCTTACGGTCCACACCATCATACCCTCCGTGAATCCACAAGTGTGTGTCATCCTTGGCCCAAGCAGGACAGGACCGTGCACTCGGAGCGTTGCCTTTTGGCTGCACTTCGGTCCATGTCCTCGTCTCGAATACGAAAATGTGCATATCCGACAACCAACGAGAACCATCAAAGCCGCCAAAAGGATAAATTTACCCCGATGCACGACCGATACATACCCGAATCGTCGGCATGGGATTTTCCCTTGACCGGCTGACTGGGTCCTACCGCAGCATCTCCAACCGCAGCGTCCGTGTCGTCGGCTGGATACGGATCGGACGATTCTTGAATGCAAGTCCAGCACTTGGTTTCGATATCGAATTTCCACAAGTCATTGAGCCAGCTGTTTCCGTTGTATCTGCGATGCAATGAAAAGATTTTAATTTGGCCAAGTGAATGTCAAATATTATAGATAGATCAAGAGGACATCACACAATCAACGTACCCTCCAAACAAATAAATCTCACTGGAACTATCCGATATAACGACTCCGTTGTTTTCTCGGCACCCGGGTCTATATTCCGAAAGAACATGCACTTCTTGCCATTCATTGTTCTCAAAATCATAACTGTAAAAATCATCCAAACGCCCCGTACCGCCTCCGTACCCTCCAAACACGTAGAGCTTTCCCTTGACCACAATACTCGCCGCACCCGAACGCGGCGGAGGAACGTTCAGCGATGATTGCTCTATGCGATTCCACGTCAAGCATTGTCGACTGGGTTGCGGAGAAATTTGCGGCGGAAGAGGACCGATGACGTTGTTGTTGACTTCCATCGCGAGTGCGGCGGCGTCGTCTGCCATTTTGTGTTTGTGTTGTTTGTGTGTATGTATGTGGGCGTGAATCAACGAATGACAATTCTTTTGGGGTTACGTCTTTATGTGTGAGATCAAGCAATTGCTTTGATTGTTACGACGAAGCAGAACCAGCCGCAGCGAGCGTTGTTGCTTCTGTTTTGGATGCGCGGCTGTGTTGTGTTTTTCTGCGCGCGGCGAGCAGTTGATGTTTTTTTGTCGCGGGTGCCTTCGCACGTAGAGTTTCGTACGAGAACATTCGCTATCCGCCATGAAGTACATTCCGCATTCTTCATTCATTCGAAAAGAAGAACGACAAGAAAATGTCACTGCGTGCACAAAAGCAACAAATAATAAAACAAAAATGAAACAAATGGAACGGAAACAGTTGGCTCCAATTCCCGTAAAATGGCAAATGATTCAATCGCAAACTAGAGGCTGTATCCAGCAATAAATGGATTGTTTTTTATTCATTCGAGTTGCATACGTCGGTCCGAGATGAAAAAATAATTGTCATGCGACGAGCTCTTGAAGGACCTTAGACGGTTTTGAAAAGGAGAGGGCATATCGGACGATGAGAATTCGTTCGAGTGTCTGCTTCCCGAGGTATCTTCGGAAGATACTCACTCGAACTCCTGAAAAGAATCATCATGAGGAGCACCCTGGGGCCGGCTCATTCTTTTGCTACGCGAAAGGTCGCAAGTCGATTCACCTCGCGTTGTGGTTATTCACTCTAGAGATACATTGGCCAAAAACGATGGAGGGAAGTTCAATGCCGCGCATCTCCGCTCATGAAGGAGAGCAATCCGCAACGCGACGACATGTCGACGGGCACTTCGATGAGGGCTTGAAAGCAATGCTATCGACCGCTTGAGCGATCAAGAGATGCTTGATGCTGACCAGGAGGAAGATGGCAAGCAGCCCCCACGGTCAGTTGCGAATGATAACGCCGTCAATGCTGGGATCATCAAGAGGGTCTACGTCGAAAACTGTATGTGTCATCGCAAGTTCACAATTGATTTTTGCCGCAATGTGAACTTTATCACAGGACAATACGGATCAGGAAAGTCAGCAATCCTGGCTGCGATTCAGATTTGTTTGGGATCGGGGCTCGAACGACGCTTCGTGCTGGTAACTTGAAAGATTTGATTCGAAACGATGGGAATGCAAAACAGTATAATGAAGCTGTCATTCGTGTCACGCTGATGAACGAAGGCTCGGACGCTTACGAATCCGATAAATTTGGCAAGACAATCACCGTGGAGCGCACGATTATGAAGAATGGAGGTTTCAATGGTTACAAGTTGCTCAGTGACAATGGGCGCAAGGTTTCTCGAAAAAGGAGAATCTTCTTACAATGCTCGATCACCTTTGAGAACAGCGTTTTATGTTGTCGTTTTGATTTCTGCGACGCACTTTCTCACTTGCAGGACGCCATGATCCGAACCATTCATAGAAACATTCAAATCGATAATCCTGTGGTTGTGCTCGACCAGGAGAATGCGAAGAAATTTCTTCTTGGAAGTGAGGAACAGAAATATCAGTTCTTCGAACGAGCAAACGATTTTACCCGCGTGGATACAAAATACGGGGCGACACGTGATAAAATTAGAAGAGATGCAGGCAAGTGTTGAACGAATGCACAAGACACTGACTCAAAAGGAAGAAGTAGTTGAAAATGCCAAGAAAAAGGTGGAGGAGCACGAAAACGAAAAGTCGACAAGATCCAGGCTAAACTCCAAGATGCCGAAACTTTTATGCCTGGTCACTTCACAAGGTCGCTGCAGATGAGTATCAGAATGCGGCAGAAGCCGTCGCTATGTACGAAGCAAAAGTTAGAGAACGTGAAGCCGAAATAACAGGATTAAACAATACATACCGTCGTGAATCGCCTACAGAGGAAGAAACAAAGCTTAGACAGGTGATGGACGACGAGCTTATTCAAGAAGTACAGGTACAAACGGAAACCAAACAGCTCTCTGAGTCGCAGTTTAATAGCCAACAAATGATCCCAGTTAAACAGCTTGGCAAAGAAAGTGACATGCTGCGACACGATCGGAGAGAAATTGAGCAGCAGCTAGTCCGAGCTCAAGGACGTCTCAGTGATATGCGCAACCAGATTAGTCAAAGCAGTGGATCCAGAGCAGCTCCAATCGTTGACTGACGCTGAACAAAAGTTGCAGCAGCTGAGGAAAGAAAATCCGGAAATCAAACAATCTATTTCTTCTTCTTTGCGCGCCTATGAAGAACTCACTTCTCAAGTAATCGACGCACGTACGAGAGTCAATGCCATTCAAGGCCAACTGGGCGGTGTTTCTTGCCGTATTCACGACTTGGAGTCATCCTCTACGGATTCGTTTTCGATGTTGGGTCCAAATGTTGAAAATGTCTACAAAAGGTAAGAGACTCGATAATCTCGATTGCGTTTGCGATGTCTTGATCTTTGGGCAGTCCTCTCATTTTGCGATTCGATTGCCCTAGATTCAGCAGCACAGATCATTGGGAAATTTCAGAGGTCCGGTAGTCGGCCCAGTCGCTCGCCATGTCACGATTGCTGAGAAAGCGTTGGGACGCGGCAAGTCGAAGGAAGGAAAAAGCAATTGACTGATAAAACATTTCATTAATGCTTTTCTTTAATTTTTTGTGCAACAAACGAACCAAGTAAAATGCGGGCCACCAGTAGAAGACGACCGAAGGAGTACCAACCGCTGCTAGGTAGATAGCTGGTCCCGGGCAAATACCAGCAAGGCCCCATCCAGCTCCGAAACAAACAGCACCGACAAGTAGATGAGTGTCGATCAATGTACTCGAGGGCACGGAAAATTTCTTCGCAGCCATTGGACAGGTTCGTGCCCAAGAATTGCGAATGACACCGAAGCCACTCACAAATTGGTAGGACGCAAAGCTGACGATGCATGCGCCGCCCATGACCAGCATCAGAGTTGGATCGTATGTTCCTTTGGAGATCAGAGACAAGTTGAGGAAACCGAGTACCTTGGCCTGGTATATCATGCCCGATACAGCTAGACCCAGTGCAAACACGATTCCTGCAATGGCACTCGGAATGATTTTGTGTCGATCGTCAGCGAGGTCTACAGCGGGATCGCAGGCGTAGTCATCGGACGTTGTTTCTGACGTTTCACTTTCGGTTGCTTGGTCGTCGCTGGTCGACTGCGCTTTGCTCACTGGCTGTTGGGCAGGCTTTTCTGACTCGATCAGCTTGGTCGAGTTTTCTGAAAGTGGTGCTGGGTCCTTGATGTCTTCTCTTTTGCGACTAGCTTGCTGATAGCAACAATCGTGGGGAGAACAATGACCATTGATACAACAAAACCCAACCACTGTGAAGCAGACCCAGGAGCCTTGCTGGAGCGCAAGATTTCCGTAATGTTGCGAATTGCTCGATTGTCGGGAGCAGTTAGTGCTGCAGTAGCGAATCCCGTTGTCATGAACGTGCAGACCGCAGCTATGGAGCGGGTGCTCATGCGAGTGATTCCACAAATGGCGTGGCCAGTGGTGCAGCCGTGACCAAGTCGAGTGCCAAAGCCAACGAGTCCACCCGCTAGAATATATCCTATGCCGGAAGGGACGGGAATGTTGGCATCCATTCCAAGACGCTCGTCGCCTCCTGAATAGGGACCCAGTACTAGGTTCGAAAATAGGAGGAAACTTGATAAGAATGCTAACTTCCATGTCATGCACGGATCAGTGATTGCTTTGACAGGATCGAGAACGGTAGTAGAAACGATTCCGCTTGCGCCGAGTATATCTCCGTTAAAAGTAATAGAATGGCCGCGGAGCCGCCTGCGTTTCATCGTGACATTGTTAGAACCCGATTCATGCCGACCGAATAAAGCAACGCGAACGAACTTACCAATGAGAAATCCACCGAGGATTCCAGTTGAAGGTGTAAAGTATTCAATAGACATTTTGATGGTCAATGTTTTGTATGAAAAGAAGGAGAATGAAGAATGAAATGTTGCTTTCTTGCGAATTATGAGAGCATTCGGTTCATCATCATCACGATCGCAATGGGCCTGTTGATAATGTTTCGGAGTAAGAAATGGCCTGGAAAACGAAGCGCCTTCCAGAGTCCGCTACCGCCGTTTCGGATTTCGAAAATGTCAATAGAGCACTGTCACCTTTACCGTATACGGTAGGGAGGATGTCTGTAAGCTGGTAAGCTGTAAATTGTAAAGTCCGGTGACCTTACACCTTACCAGGTACTCAATTACAGGGTAGTGTATAGTGTAATTAATGAAGCCGAAACACGTCTCGGGAAAAGGCTGTTTCTGGGATCGGGTTCAAGGTTCAACGATGCGTCGTCAACTATGTGTCAATCTTGACTCACAAATTTAAACCAATTCAGTTTTACGCTTCACGATTCAAATCTATCATGAAGGTCGCAACTATAGTTTTGACCATTGTTGCCGCTAGCACTGCCTCTGCTTTCGTTCCGCCTCCTTTGACTGCCTCGCCTCGAACGACTGTCTCTAGCATGGCCGCTTCGGAGGAGCTCGTCATGAGCGATGATCGTCGTTTTCTCATGAACTTGATTGTGGTTAGTGCAGGAGGGTTGACTGTTCTAGGTCTTGGTGTACCATACATGGCCTTCTTTGTACCCCTAGTTCTGATGGCGGAACTGGGGTGTTCCTGCCAGGGACGCTCTGGGTAAAGACATTCTGTTCAAAGAATACATTGCGTCCAAGCCTGCCGGAGATCGCTCTCTTGCTCAGGGTTTGAAGGGTGATGCTACCTACTTGATTGTCAGGGACGATCAGACACTGGAGAAATACGCATTGAACGCAGTATGCACTCACTTGGGATGCGTCGTCCCTTGGTCGGCTGCCAACAACAAGTTTATATGCCCTTGCCACGCGTCTCAGTACGCTCCCGATGGTGCCGTCATACGTGGACCTGCTCCTCTTCCATTGGCCCTAGCTCACTGCGATATCGACGAAGCCACCAACAGGATTCTTTTCAGCCCTTGGACAGAGACTGATTTCCGCACCGGAGAAAAGGATGGTGGAACTAAGTCTGAAGGGAGGAGATAGCAGCCTTTTTCCAACTCAAAATAGGGAGGGCGTTTCTGTTTTGCGTTAAGATCCACCATACATAATACATTACTAATTATATTTTGCATTTTACCTAGTGTATTCGTGAATCGAGTGTTTCGACGTAAAAAATGACACTATGTTCTTCGTCCAATTTGATGATAGAGATTTGTCGCTGCTTTCGGGTGTCCGAGTCCGACATCAAGTCGTTACGTTTAGGTTGGCAAGATATTTGGTTATTGTTGAGTTCAGAAAATGAAATGGCGCTGTTGTCTCTCAAAGCTTTCCAATGGCCATTAACTCATCAATCGTGCGAAAGCGAAGGTTCGGGTTGCTCAATAATGAAAATGGCGAAAAGCAAAAGAGATGATACTTAAAGGCAAGTGAATACATAGACAGCGAAAACTATCGAGTTGAATTAGAAATCAATTCAGTTAGCAAGAGACTACGCAACACGCAACGAGACCATTTTCTACTTCTCTAGTAGGTAGGATCGGCAACGGACCAACCTGCCGACCGAAGCGTGTTGGCCAGAAACAAAAGACGCTTGCGATTGACATCAAAATCGCTGTCACCGACTCGAGAGGCCGACCGGGCGTCCACACGATTCCCATTGATCTCCAGCGTAAGATCGTCCACAAATGGTTTTCCTCCGTTCAGGAACTTGGCAAAGTTGCCAATACCGGATTTGAATTCCACGCGAGCTTTGCCCAATGTCTCCAAATCATCCTGGACGATTTCATAGCCACCGAGATCCACCTTATCTTGCCCTGATTGCATGTCAGTCGATGAGATAATCGATATAGTCGGATTTGAACTCTCTGCGGTCAATCTAAATTCCACTTACCTTCTTTCGGGTATCCATTAATGGCAGCTCTGATTGCCAAAGCCATGTCCTTTGGCTCGTTCCGGCCGGAGGATTCCAAGTAGTAACGATGCAATTCTTGCTTCCTTTAGGACAAGCTACAATCGCGTTGGCGGTGGGTGCAAAAGCAAGTGACGCGACGGCGCCAAACGAAGCCTGTTTCAAGAGTTCTCGGCGTGATGAAGCGACCCCGTAAGCGTTTGCCGAAGCGGCCAGTGCGGCGAAAAGAATGGTCGAGGTAGCGAGCTTCATAATTGATTATAGTGATGCAAAAAAGATCTGGTTGATGATCTTGTATGCAGCAGCAGCGACAGCTTTGTGTGCGATGCTCGGATGATGATTATTCTCGGAGCTATTGATGACGGCAGTTGACGAAATCGCGGATCGCAGGGTTCGAGATGACTGACGTCATCCACCCGATCTCTACTGTACTAACGCCACGGCGTCGATATTGGGCTTTAGCATTTGATTTGAATTAGTAATGCTCTTAGCTATGCACTTCGGCACCATCTGGTGCGCGTTTAGAAGATCCTTTACTTATTTGTAGTAGGCGGGCTCTTCCACGGTCCACCCTGCCGAGCGCAGGTTGTTGGCCAAAACAAGAGACGCTTGCGATTCACATCAAAGTCGTTATCGCCAACTCGAGAAGCCGATCGGACTTCAACACGGTCACCATTGATTTGGAAGGTGAGATCGTCAACGAATGGCTTTCCTCCATTGAGGAACTTGGAAAAGTTGCCAACGCCCGACTTGAATTCGACGCGAGCTTGACCTAGAGTTTCCAAATCATCTTGCACAATTTCATAGCCACCGACGTCGATCTTTTCCTGTCCTGGAAAGCGCAAACATGAATGAGTGAAAGATCAGACGGATCTTCTTTGATACAGCAAACCCGCGACTAAAATTGTTCTTACCATTCTTCGGGTAGGAGTAAATAGCGGATCGAATAGCTAAAGCCATATTCTTCTTGGTGGTTCCTGCCGGCGGAGTCCACACGGTAACAATGCAGTTTTGCTTCCGGTCGGACATGCCTCAATTGCGTTGGCAGGAGATGTGAGCACGAATGCAGCTGCAGCTGCACCAGAAGAGACCTGTTGCAAGAGATCTCGGCGGGATGAAGGAACCCCAAAGGCATTCACCGGAGCGGCGAATGCGGTGAAAACAGTGAAAAGGCGGCAAACTTCATGGTAAACGTCAAATAAAAAAAAATATGAACGAATATTATGTTTGAAGACACTGTTTGGACCCTTTCTTTCGAAGGCGATGGCCTGGTAATTCTTTCTTTAGAAGGTTGATAAATAAAAAGTGACGCGAAAACAGAGATGATAGGAGTCACATCTCGAACTCGGTGCGATCTTGTATGTACAGTATAGGTAGACTGTGAATCCGCCCATCTGCTCTCATCGGATCGCACCTCCCATCAACATCAACCATCAAAAGTGCTCATTGTAATTGACTGATCCTTGCCTGTTGCCCTTTCTTTGACTTCTCAAACAAAACAGTAATAGGAAACGCTATGCGCAAATTCAATTACTTTCAAATTGTGACGGCCTCCGCGAGTTTGCAGCTATGGGCAGCGTCAGCCAGTAGTGCCGTTCCGCCGTCCTCGCATCTCCCAACATTCCGTACCCATCCTTGGGAGATTCGGCTGCCGAGAGCGCAATACATCAAGCATGTACTTGGAAGTCGAATCGATTACGTGAATTCAAAGAAGCGGACGCGCGATTTTTCGAAATGGGCCAAACAAGGGATATCAAAATTTACTCCATGCACGGTGTGCCAGCCGATTCCGATTATACGAGTGAAGAAAAACAACTCGTTTCTCAGAAAGTCGCAGAAGAAACTCATGATCCATTTCCGCCAAATCGCATGAACTTGGGCATTTACTTGACGGAAAATAGCCCTCCGAGCTGTTATGAAGGTCCCCTGCCGCAAACAGAGGAAAAGCGAGCGATCAAAATTGGGAGCTTTTGGTGAGAGTAATCAAGTTATCTTTACTTTCTCACCGTGCTGCTTGACAGTTGTCCTTGCTGCATTGTCTACGAGCTTTCGAGAAAATACATGGTTTTCTTGGTTAACGTCTAGTATCGCATCTTCAGGTGCAGCTTGGATCAAATGGGGCCAATGGAGTAGTACGCGAAGTGATATGTTCCCAGAGGCCCTGTGCGATAAATTGTCTATATTACATGCGAATGCACCCGCGCATCCTTGGGATTATTCCGAAACGATTCTGGAAAGCAGTCTGGGCTTGGCAAAGGATCGCTAGATCTCGTGTTTGATGACTTCGAAAAAGATCCTATTGCTTCAGGGAGCATTGCGCAGGTGCATCGAGCTATACTAAATGGCAAGGCGATAGCGGTCAAGGTTCGGCATCCCAATGTTGCAAGACTGATTGAAATGGACTTTCGGATCATGGCGGCACTCGCCCGAATATTTGACTACCTCCCGGCACTGTCTTGGCTGCATATCCGAGAATCTGTAGAGCAATTCAGTCACACCATGTCGGCTCAGTCTTTCCTGAATGTGGAAGCGCATCACTTGGAAGTCTTGAATCACAACTTTCGCAATTGGCTCGTGTTCAATTTCCACGTCCGTTTTACGCCAATGCTGCGTGCATCATGGAATCATTCGAGCCTGGCTCAATCGTGACAACGGTTATTGACAAATACAATGATTTGGCGGACTACATCAATATCGGGAAGTTCCAAGGCTATTTACGAAATGAAGGAGAGAAAAGATTGCAAAGAAAGATATGACTAGTTTTGTCGAGGGACACGATGTAATGCCGGTCGCCATGAAAAGTTTCATTGTCACAACTGGCCTCGGACTTTACTTGAAGATGCTGCTCTTGGATAACCTCCTTCACGCAGATTTACACGCTGGAAATATCATTCTTGATTTTCACACGAAAAACGGGGCTTCGACGGTAGAGTTACGTTAGTGGATGCCGGTATGGTCGCAAAACTTACCGAGGACGAGAGCTCCACGTTTGTCGGCCTTTTGTCCAGTATGGGTGAGGGAGATGGCCGAATGGCAGCCAAATTCGCATTACAATTTTCCATTGAGAATGAATTGAGTGAAGAAGAACAAACATCCTTTTGTGATGACATGGCGATTTTATTCGACGAGCGGTGTCGTGGTTACGGGACCCACGTGGATGTTGGGCACGTCTTACGGGGTGTACTGGGTCTCATTCGCAAGCATCAAGTCCGAATCGATGCTAATTTCGCGACCTTAACCATCAACATTCTGTGCCTAGAGAGCTTGGCTTCACAAGTATGTCCAACCTACAACTTGCTCGACTCGGCACGACCACTTTTGCAAAGTTATCGCCGCATATGCTACACAAAAGAGGGTGAACCTATCCCTAAAAATAAGAGGTCAAAGATGGCGAATTTCTGGTTGTCGTTGAAGTACTTGAATAAACAGAAAGTCGATAGAAAATTCTTTCGTCGCCTACCAAAACACGTCAACTGGAGAGTGGTGAAACAGCTACATTAACCAGCTGCTGAATGAGTTGACATGAACCGGTAATGATTTCACCTCACAGTGACCTACAACGAAGCAAGCAATCTTAAAGCAGATGCAGCGCGCCTGTAAAATTATTCCGTACATGCTAGTGAGTTATTTGTATGTTTTTGCTGTTACATGGAGTAGATGGTTGCACAGCCAATCGACAACTCTTTGCTGACAAAGGAATGGGCGGCGATTGTGTTGCATCATCATTATTTTTTGTCCCTTGAAAACACTATCGATTAGGGACAACGTTCTTCGCGGACGAATGTCGAACGCATCTCGGGTCTCCTACTTTTTTATTTTTCACACAAAACCACGATGCGGTAAATTAGAAACCGAGCCATTGCAGAGCAATTATTTTATTTTATATAATTAAAAAACTAGACCAACTAAGATGATGAAAACTGAAATATCTCAAGAGCAAAAGCTATCGTCAAAAGCTGTTGACTTTCGCTGCCAAGGAAGGATCCAAAGTGTCCAGCTATGTTTCAGATGCTCTTTACGACAGCACGATGGCTTGCATTGCGTAGAACAGGACGGCAGCTCAGCTTCACTAAAAGGAACATGTTTACCCACCTGCCCTCAATGTGGCGGACCCTTCAACCAGGCTTCGATGGAGTTTCAATACGTCTTGTTCCACAAAAAACCTTTCAAGGACGCAGCGCCGGCGACTCTCGCGGAAAACAGCGCTGCGGTTTAAACGCGAAAAAGCAAATAATAATCCGCAAAATGCAACCTCAGCACTCTCTATACTCGGGAAGGTCGCTTTCTCAGAATATCCTTTTTTACAGAATCAAATCGCTACTCCACATTCTCTCCATCATGAACTGCAAACCAGTCGAAATCATGCCATTGTCCGGTGTCCTTGTCAGTGGAAGTTGACGCTGCCCGGTTGCCCCGCAACAGAAGCTCTCTTAAAAGTCAGAATGCAGAGAAACGAGGAGGGAAGGCGGTACCTGTAAATAATGAAGTGTCCCAAAGAAGGTGAAAGAGTTTGTTCAACAAGAGAATTTTATTGCGGTCGGCAAGTTGCCCAAACGAAAAGCAGACGACAAGGGAGAGAAACAGACTATGCCGACAGGAAAGAAAAGAAGCCGAAAAGAGTCAGCTTATGGATTTCTTATCCTCGCTGAATGATCGGTAGGTATAGAAAGGCGACGGTGGTTCTCGTATGTTCCGTTGTTCGGTTAAAGTGATGGTTGCTACCAGTAGAGATTTTTATCCTTTACGGATTCTCATGGATCGCCTTTATGTATAGCGAGGTAAAGAACATAGTCTCTTTTTGGCATGTATTACTCTACCGAAAAGATTCAGGTAGGTTGCGTCTCCTCTCTTCCTAGACCGGTACCGTAGTAGCGAGAACTATCAGCGTCTGTACGACAGCTGCGTGGCACGTTCTGCGTCACCTCGCGTCATCGGTTCTTTTCTTGGCGACAAACAGAAAATGCAACAACATCACATCACATCACATCATGCGACGTCAATTCTATTCCGTTGAAACAAAAACAATCAGAGATGCATCGAGCATTATTGAACTCCAGAATTTGTCGATCGGTGTCAATCACGGCTTGCATGGGAGCTACGTTGCTGACTAGCAATGCCTCGGACGACGAATTGGTACCGATTCCCTTCCGTTCGAGCCATCCAACAACCGCGTGTGAATCACTGCAATCTTCTCCGCCGCTCGCATCAGAACCTCAGCTTTCTTTGATTCAGCGAATGCTTGTATTCTTGAGGATAGCTTCAATACCCATTCCTCGAACCGTGCTGCCGAATGATCCATCGCTCACCTTGTCAACGCGTCACAAGCGTCAGCGAGCTCATTGTGATCAGCAATTGATGCAGATTCAATCCGAAATACAACAGAAACTTCAAAACCCAGGAAAGAACCCTCAAAAGAGATTACATCGCTGGTCGAGAAATCTTACGAAATACTGTACGGACCAAATTTGTTGCCCATTGACCGGCAAAACTTTTACAGCGATATGGTTGCACTGGCTGGACGGAAGAAGTCATTGTGCGCTTCTAAAGCTAGGAGCTTCTCGTGGCTTTGTAGAAATTGGGGCGGGCAATGGGCAGTGGGCTCGCGTATTGAACAATCGTTACCAAGAATCGGAATACGTCGAACGACAGTCGAAAAGGCGTTTGAGTTTTGTCTTGCATTTGATGACATGAGTGCTCTACCCTTGAATCCTGAAGTGTATCATGCTCGGACAAAGGCGTTTCGCGACTTTTTCTATCATCATGTTCAGGCTTGTGAGTCGATGGAGAGGGTTTTGAATCAATGGCAGTGCCGAGGAGAATACTGCTGCTCGTTTATCCGTCGCCTGATTCCGATATGGCGATGAATGCAATCGAGGAGTACACAAAGGCTTCGCCAATGAATGATACAGTTGTGTATGTGGGTGAAGGAGAGGAGGGGCAAATGCAAACGACAAGTTTTCGATTCCCTTGAAAATGGAGACTGGATTCTAGAGAATATCCTTCCTGTTCGCATATTTGGGACAAAAGGGTATGAACAGCTATTCGTGTTACGGCGGAAAGTCGACAACGGTAACTACTAGTAGTCGCTCAAAATGGTCACCTAAACAGACCCGTCTAGCTCTGGAGATGGCACTCTTCCTCGTAGCTTCATTTGGGTTTGGTCTGCTAATGCTAAGTTGTAGACAATACTAGTAATGACTTGATCCAGACATAAATCACAAAAGACGTGACTTTTGTAACGGCTAAATGCGAAATCATCTCATCGAGAAGGAATGTCGGGGTGGAAGGTCGACTGTTAAGCAGAGAGTAGCAAATGGCCAACATGGTCATAGTGATCTGGCGAAGCGAAAAGCGAACGCGAAAGTCATAGAACTCGCAGAAAAAGCTTGTTGGGTAATAGAAGTGGGGCACAACTTCATCAAATCTCATTCGCAACAACTGGAAGAGCTTTTATTTCGTCCAAACTAATAGTCATTCTGTGCAAGTTTCCTCTTTCCTCACTCTCGCGAAATATTCATCACAGATATATTTAACACAAATGGTTGCCGGAAAGGACGTAAAGTTCGTCAACTCTAGTCTCAAGGCGAAGGGCATCAAGCATGGTGTGATTGCCGTCGAGCGTTCGCATTTCGTTGATTCAGAGGAGAGTTACGAGAGGATGTTATGCAATGGCAAGAGGACAGAAAACATTTTTCTAGTCCGTGCCTACAAAGGATGACTGGATGTTTGGTCTGGTTACGATGCATTCCTGCAGGTGAGTGCGCTGAGATGAGAATCTAAAAGTTATAGTTCAACTGATTTCATGCCTAACTCGTCAACAAATATATGAAGACCCTGATGATCTTTTCAAGCTCAAAAACTGGTTATTGTGGGCACAGTGGATGGCCTTGATTTGTGACCTTACTGCTGCCCTTGTTGCTATCATGACCTTCACGGATGTCACTTACTGTTGCGGTGAACCTATTTTGAATATTGCGGGGTCTGTCCTTGGAAAGAAATGATCCGCATCTTAACATACATATATCTTGCTTTGGTTTTCTTGGAAGTATACCCCGTGGTACAAAAGGGTTTGCCGATCAATATCATCAACCCCGTCATCGGCTTCACGATTACGTTTGCCATGTTTTTCAGTGATACGTTGCGACAAGCTCTCACAATGTGGATCGTCGAGTCTGCGGCTGTGGTCTGCGAGTACGTTTTGTATCGCTTAAAATTCGTCAGGCTTTTGAGAGACAAGGAAGTTGTCGAAGTCGGCCGGAAGACACAAGCCAAACGAAGCGTGAAAGAAGGGGAAGATCCAGACGCTCCGGCGCGTGAGCTTAGTGAAGCTCGGCAAAGTACTACCAGCTGAAGCAAGATCAGCTCAACGATAGTACTCTTACTTGGTATCTCGGAATCGGTTGCTATCTGAACATCCTACTCGGCATCGCGATGTTAACGATGATCTTAGTTGTGAATCGCGGTGGCGGACTTTGCATTAATGATTTTCAAGTTCCCAACCCGTTTTGGTCGGATCAGCTCAGCAGCTGCCCCTCTGCGATGGTACGGATGGCGTCTGCGAAATCTGTAACGACGATGTTCAACAGTGTTTCTTCCCTACAGTTAAATGGGAATGAATTGACTTGTTTCCCTTCTTTTACTAATGCATAATTCAATCAACTGGTTCGATGGGTCGAGTACAAGGTGTAATTGTTCACTATAGTAGGCACCTTTTGTAGGATCACTTCTCTATTTCTATAACTCTTCACGAATTTCGTGGGGTCCTTGCCTTTCTGTCATATCCGGATCCTGATTCGATGTAATTTCCCGCTACTCGGCAAGCACTCAAACGATTTGATTAACCGCTTGCGGGTTGCGCTAAAGCCCATATTTGGAAGTACATCAGCTTGTAGCATGAAGAAGTTATACTTCAACAATTCCTTTTCATGGTGGCCATCCACCACGTGCCGATCATTCCACTCCCAACAAAGGTACCGCCACAATGCGTCACCATCTTCACCTTCTAGCCCAGCCAAATAGGGAAACGATCGCCATCGTCCTGGTCGACCCGTTGCTGTACAGGGTGCTCCCGAACCGGGCAGTCGCCAATCTACCTCCATTTTTTGGCCCCAAACGTCCACAATCGAACCATCACGTAGCTGACCGGGGCAATTTCCCAAGTGACATATTCTTCGGCACCAACAAAGACATTCCACCGATTGTGTAATAGAGTACTCCATATGTGTTTCACACTCTGATCGCAAGCTCTGCTGATTGTTTCGAGCCAGAGGTTCCCGCCCACCATTGCCAAAATGCACATCAAAGAGAGGATCTTCCTGTGACGGAGGATGCCGAATGTCTTTTCCGTATCATGTTCTTGGAGTGTTCGACATGCTTTTGATCTTCTGCATCAATTCTACTCCAACCAAGAGGTAGAAAGGCGCACCAGGCAACACAAGCAACAAACGACAGGAGAGCTGCATTCCGGAGAGTGATGGCAATCCCGATATGCAAACAACAAATAAGAACAATGGCTGTATTGATAATCCATCTACTTCCCAGGAAACTTCCCAGAATCGCCACTGGAGCTGCAAAAGTTCCACGTACAGCACCACTGGAGTCATGAGCCGCAATCCAGGAGGTCCAACCAGAGCATACAGGTATTGCGCGGGCAGCGTGTGGCGAGCATACGTGTCGAGAGCCGGCAATGGGTCGGCACTATAGAACCAACCGCCCAATGGATCACTGTATTTTCCGTACCCGCATCAATGTAGATCCAAACCACGAGTGCCTTGAAAGCAATTGTCCCGGGTGATACAACGAGATGAGCTGGTGCCTTCTTTATTCCGCGCGACGATACGCCCCAGCACTCTCCGACGGGTAAAAAAAGAAAGAAAGAGCAGATAGTGAAAGTAGCGATCCAAAATATAGCTCATCCAAGTATTTCTCAGAGTGAGACTCAAATAAAGATACCACGACAGGAGAGAAGTCCATTGTGTCTTGTATCCGACTGTAAAGAGGAAAGCAACGAAGACCTGCACCGATAGCAGTATCTGCTGTTCGAACAAAGATCCAAAATGACAGTGAATGCACACAGTTTTGTAAAGATTGTCAACTTTTTCCATGAGCAAGGAGACCGGAAGTGTTCCTTCATCGCTGTAGAACGGACGAAGGAAGCGGTAGCGTAGGACCAGTTCGAGGAGCAACAAGCTGCCCAATAGGATGCGAAATAGCGCCAGCGACTCGTAAGAGCAGCCCAAAACTGGTTTCCAGCCTCTCATTTTGTTGTTGTGTCGTAATGTTTATTATTTGATGCTCTTTGCGCCGTATCTTCTTTGTTATTGCTTCGGGTCGGAGAGAGTGCGAGGAACGCGGATGTCAAACCGTTTTCAAACGTCGAAAACAAACAAAACTTTCTATACCTCGTACCGGTACTAACATAAAGTGTACGAGTAACACGTATCACACAGTCAATATACATTACCGCTCAGATAAGAAGCTGATTTTTTCAACAATGCTGGGAAAAATCGAAAAACGCGTCCAGCGCCGCAACCATCGGATCCAATCGGCCATGGACATCTCTTGGAAAAGAGAAGCACAGTAAATCGTAACACAGGTAGAGAAAGTGCTTACTTTCTCAGCTTTAGTAAAAGATGAAGAAAGTGGCCACTGACAATCGAGAGGAGTGGACTAAACCCGAGTTTTGGAGAGATATGCGCTCAGCTGACAACCGACGGTAACCAAGACGAAACAAACGCCGATGACACGTTCTGGTCCGATGCCCTGCCTATAAATCGGAGCTGATATCGAAAGGATATTCTTTGGTGGTTCCCTCTCTACCAAGTCCGCTGATTAATAAGCTGAGGGAAGGAGTCGAAAAGTTGGTCGAGTCGGCGTTTCCAGCTTCCTTCATTTTTCTTTTGATGAAACGTGGCACCTGGCACGATATTCACGTCGTTTATTGGAGAAGACTACTTCAAACCCGTTCCACTTTGATTTACTGGCGTGGTATATTCATGAGGGAGGGTTTTCACCCCACCGAGATCGACAACCTGAAGACGTTGCGTCGTCGTTTCACAAGGATGGAGCTGCCAAATTCGCGACACACTGGATTGCCCTGACGCCAGCTACGACATGCAATAGTTGCCTTTACATGATTCCAAAAGAGCACGATCCGGGTTACGCGAAAGGTGATGAAGATGAAAAGGACCCGCTCTCACTAGCTTTGCCCAACAAGGAAGCGTTCCAAAGGATTCGAGCCATGCCGAGGGACTCGGGTCAGTCTATTCTGTTCACGCATCGTATTATTCATTGGGGCTCCATCAAGGACCCTGAGACTGATCCACGCATTGCTATTTCGTTTGTTTGCAGCGATCCGTCCTTTGAAAAGCCGTACATTGACCCAAATCACTTTACAGAGGACAAGTTTCCGCCCTTTGCGATTCGACTGTTGCTGGTTTGTGCTCAGTTGATCATTTATCACCAGCGCTTTCAATCGAGTAAAGACATGCTGAAAGCTTGTTTCGAGTACTGCAAGACAATGGAAGACGAATTAGAGAAAACGTACTGGCATAAAGTGGCATTTGAATTTGTCGAAGCAATGAAAGAAGATGCCCAAAAGAATGATCTCGACGAAAGTGAAGAAGAAGAAATGATGGAACTCATGTTGAACGCAGAACAATCCGGATATGGTGAATATTCGGATGACTACGACGAGGGTTCTCAGGAGGTGGAACAAGGGGATAGCGACGACGATTTCTCGGATGAGGAAGAGGGTACCTTGTTTTTTCGAGCTGCTGGCGGCGGTGACAATATAGATGACGAGGCGGATGAAGAAAGCGAAAATGAAAGAAAACGGTCGAGAACTAAATGATGATCTCTACAACATGTTTCTACTGAGATCGGTTCTACTGTGTTAATAAAAGAAATTCGAACGTACAATGGAGTCATTCATAAAATCGACAAATGATATCTTTACATTTGCACGATGTTCAATTATTATCAATAGCACTAGCCGCGTTAGACTTTGTCTTTGACTCGAAGAATTCCTTTCTTCATAAAGCCAACATTTGGTGCCGGTCCGTGAACTCGTGATGTATTGTCGTGTTGCTTCTTGGCCTTTTTGGCTGTGGAAGCACAATTCCAGCCTGCTTCGCTTCTTCCCGGGCTCTAGCGTCTCGTTCAGCCGCTTTCTTTTGATCCCTCGTACGATAGGTAGCGGAACTTGGTGCTTTTTCGTTTTCGTCCGGTTAATTTGAAATACTGCTCATCCTCGTACTCTCGTTTTGATTTCCCAGCGAATTGTTTGGAACCAAAATGCCGTATCTCCTGAGAGGCTTGTGAAAAGTCTAATTCGGGCGTACTCTTGCCCCTTTGTGGGCAAATTGCTTTTCTAATTGCGGTCTGGGCGGTTTCGCAGAAAGGGGAAATGCGGATCCGCTGCTTATCACTTCCACAGGGCGACTTTTGTGTGAAGAAACTCGTTTTGGTACGACCTTTGTCGTTTGGGTGTTCACCATGCTATAAAATTCCCGATTCTTGCAGAAAGAACGTAAAGAAGGCGAATATAATAATCAACAAGCCATGCTGTTGTTGTTGTTTTCGATTTTGACGCTCTTCGCGCTTTTGAATTTTTTGGTGGACAGCTTGAATTTTGCTTCCGCCTGGCCTTCGCACCGAACAACAAGCTTGCTTAGATACGGAAAGTCATCCTGTCGTACAGATTCTACTTTTGAGGATGGCCCGAGTGACGCGATGAAGCGCACGTCCGAACATGATGCGAGGACGTGAATAATAACCATTGCAACAGCCTTGGTTGGCCTGTCGTTTGTGATTGTTTGTTATTCTAGCTCTCCTGCATCGACTATTCATTAGTATATTCATCATGTTGTCACCTCCTGGAAGTTCGAGCGCAGCGGCTCGTCGATCGACGGCCACGAGCCGCCGTAAGGCGGAAATATCTCCTGATGATGTCATTCGGCAGCTCCAACGCGTGCAAGCGAATAAGAAATGCGCCGATTGTTCTTCCAAATTACCCACTTGTGTCAATTTGACCATCGGTACCTTCATCTGCATGACGTGCGCAGGCGTCCACCGCGAATCGAACGCGCGAGTGAAGAGCGTGGGGCATAGCAGCTTTACTGCCGAGGAAGCGGAGCAACTCAAGGCAACCGACAACGATCAGATCAATGCCTTGTACATGGCAAGATACAATCCTTCCACGGAACGCTTGCGACGTCCGGTGGACAATCGTGACCCTGGATTGGTGCGTGCATGGATTCATCGAAAGTATCAGGATCGTGCGTGGTATGGAGGCAGCGGTACCGGTAGTGAGCAGCAGCAGCGACAGCAAAGGCCTCCTGCTGAACCTCAACCGACAATGGTTCAGATACCCGCTTCAAGTCACCCACCGCCTCCTCAGCGTAAGACGCCTTCTCGGCAAGCGGCGGTAGATTTGTTTGCTGATTTTGATTCTTCTGCGGCCAATCGACAACAACCTCAGCAACAGCAGCCGCAACAACAGCAATGGGATGCTTTTGGCACCAGTGCTACTTCAGAGCTACAGCAGCTTCCTTTTCAAGCGGATTTCGCAAACTTTTCGTCTCCTGCACCAGCGGCAGAGGAATTTCCGGCTGATTTCGGGTCTTCGCAGGCTCGTCAAAGCCAACCAGAGGCATTTCCGCCGATTTCGGCTCGTCGCAGGCGTCAGAGCCAACCAGATCCTTTGAGCAAATTGCTGCTGTGTCTCAGGCAAAAGTGTCCGATCCGTTCGCACAACAACCTGTACAGCAGCAGTCGGGACATATTGGTCAAAACCAGCAGTCGGGTCAGCCGCAGTTTCAAGCATTTTCTGCGGACGTGCAGCAGGTTGGGCAAAATCAGCAACCACAGCAAACCTCTCCAGTTGGACAGCAGTTTGGACATTTTGGAGAATTCAATCAGCCACAACAGTTTGCTCAGGCGCAACAGCAAGGGCCAAATGGAATGGCGATGCCTCCTACTTTGGGCCAGCCAGGGTGCGTCGCAACAGATCATTCATCAACAAACGTTTGGTGCGAATCAATCTATTGGGCAGCAATTTCAGCAGCAGCAAAGCTCGGATGTTATGCCCCAGCAACAATCTCACCAATTTGGAACGTTCCCGACGAATCAGGGCTTGCAAGCGTCAGAAAGTGTTGCTTCTGCTGCTGATGCTATTTCGGCCATGAATTTCTACCTAGAAAAGTCGGTAAGCAAGGAAGAAACTCCAAAAGTCGAGAAGAAAGCTATAGGCAAGTACAAGGAGGGTCAAAAGTTTATTACAAGAGCTCGAGTTATTCAGGGAGGCTGAAGTTGTAAAAGTTCACCTGGATGATGAACTAAAGCCTTTCTACACAATAACGGTGAACGGGAGAGAAGCAAACGGATGAATCTCATCTGGATGCTGATGGGTCTCCCCGTGAAGATGAAAGCGTACTGCTGAAACAGTTAACAGACGTTCTCAGCACTTTGTCGAAAGAGAATCTAAAAATGTACTGAACTTTGCCAAGACGTTGACGACTGAGAACCCCGATGCCTCGTTGCCTGTGAACTCTATTTCGGAGCAGCCATCCACTGTTGGATCTAACACTGGCGGCAACTCAAGTACTGCTACGGCAAGTGGGATCTACGGAACCGAACCATTGACTCAAACGGGGCAGGTACAACCTGTTCAGCAGCCACCAGCACCACAGTCTTCTTTTTTCTTTGTCGAACCAACCAGGATCTAGCTTTGACGGCAACTCAGGCGCTGCTGCGACAAGTGGGATCCATGGTACAGAATTGCTGACTCAAACGGGGCAGGTTCAACCTGTTCAGCAAGCACCGGTACCACAACCTTCTTTCTCTTTTGCAGATCAACCACAACCAGGGCCGAACGCTACCGACGCATTTGCTGGCATACCTAGTCCAACCAGTATGAACAAGGAAGCTGTTCAGGTCGATAGTGGTGCTTTGCCTTCTCCTAATGCGTATCAACAATATGCTACTTCGGCAACGCCTTCGAGTGAGTCCGTCTCTCAATCTTATCAGAGCCAAATGTCTTTCCAGCCACAATTTCAGCAACAAGCCGTCCCACAAGTCCAACCTATGCCCCAGATGCAAGTGCCTCCCAACGGCGTATATCCCAATCAAGGCTTTGTACAACAGGAGCAAGGTCAGCAGGGCAATCTTATGTATGCTCAACATCAACCTCAACCTCAGATGAATGGCTTTCAGACTCAGCAGTCTCCGCCTGTGCAGATGCAGACTTTGGCGCCGCCCAAGGATGATCCTTTCGACTTTCATTGATAGTGAACGAAGTTTATTAGGTATTCGAGGCTTTCCAGCTTCCCCAAATGGGCGAAGGAGTGCACCATTAACATCCTACACATTGTCCTTACGAATATAATGACAAATAAAAAATTGTTCCTGTCAAATTAGAGTTCGGTATTCGGTATCCCCTTTTCTTCCTTGCGGAATATTCAGCATTATTGATTCGTATTGCTTTATCTTACACGGATGTCAGTGAAGTCCGTAGACTACCAAAATATTTCCTTTAGGTTGATATTTTGTGATGATGTTTTTTTGCAGTTGGTTTCATCGAGCTCTTCGGTTTATCTAGGCTGGCGAAAGCCATAGCTAAATGTGATCAGCTGAGTCCTGAACCGTGACTGAAACGTCGCGTCGCTTTTTGTTTTGGACTTTTTTGCGCGGACACACGTCGTCTACCATACCTCCTCAAACTTTGCGTCGAGAGACCTGCACAAAGATTGGTCTTGTCATATCTATTCGCATTTAATGTGCTACGAAGAAAAGCCAGGTGTTTCTTATCGTTTTTGTAGACGGTTTGGTTTCCATCAGTCGCTTTAAGAAGAAGCGTTTATTATTTTTTAAAAGGAAAAACAGCTGAGATTTTGTCGGATCATCAAGAACCCCACAGTCATGAGCTACAAGAAGAACGCTAATGCGAACCGCGATGCCCTCTTTGGGGAGCATCTGGTAATAAAGGACCAGCGCCAAAAGTCGAAGCAGTAAGCCCTCGCCCTCTGCGTCGACTTCAGCAGCTGGAACCAAGCCAGCCGTACCGGCCAGTCGTGGGTATCAGGCACGAAGCACGTCAGCCAAGCCCAGAATCTCGGATGAGGTAAAGGCAGCTAAAATGAAGGAAGCTGAAGACTACAAAGTGAAAGCGAGCAAAGCGATGGAACGCGGCTTTTCTCGTCACCTGATCCGGTGGCAGCATCAACCTTTACAAACGAGCCGCGGATTGTTATCAGCTAGCGCAGGAACCTCGTCTCGAACGACTTTTCGCGTGCAATCTGGAGAATGTAACATGACTGTTCAAGCCTGGGCATCGGCAGCTGGAGATTTTACGAGAGCTGCAGAGCTTCTGTTAGAGTCTGATGAAGACATGGACGTGGTACAGTTGCGGCGTGACGCATCGGATTTATACAAGAAAGCCTCGGAAGCATGGACCCAGATGGGCGAAAAGCCAAGGCTGCAGAGACTCAGATCAAGGCTGCACTAGCTATTGTTGGAAGTACAAGTATGACGGGTGATACTTCAGTAATGATCTCAAAGGATGCGCTCACGGCTCTGGAGGAAGCTGTTGAAGCCTTTGTTCCAGACCTTTTCAATCCGTACGCACGCTATCGCCAAACTGGTCGGTCTGCTTTCATCGCGGAGGATGAAACGGTGGAAAGTGCCTCCCCTCAAAGCATTCAGTTAGCCGAGTCGCATGTTGTAACCCGCTCGTACTCTCACGAGCCTCTGCAGCAAGTAGTTCACATGCTTGTTCAGCAAGGCGAGTACCCGTCCGCGCTTTATGCAGCTGGAGCAGCGTCTACTTTACTTGAGCGAGATGGTGTCTCAACCTTGTCGTTGGGGCGAGCATTCTGTACAGAGACTATCTTGATGTTAGCCCAGGGTGATCCAGTGGGGGCGGAGGAACGCTTCCTCAACAGGCATTGTCAGAATACTTCTTATCTTACCAGTAGGGAGTGTAAACTCTCGGAAGAGCTTTTCGGGCTATAAAACTGCGAGACCCTGATGCTCTCGAAGAGGCGCGCGATCCTTCCGGCTCGAACCGTGCGGCTCTAGCGAACCTACACGAGTCATTGCGTACTCGTTACGGAACTGCGACTGTCTGGAGTAGCAAGAAAGAAACTCCCCGGTGATGACGTTGCTCCGAAAAGAAAGTCTCGAAAAGCAGTTCTTCAGCGAAAAAAGAGAAAAGTGCGAAACCCGACGAACCCAAGGCCCTGAAACGTCCCTGAACGACTTGCTAAACCAGAAAACAGGTTACGAGATTGATGCCGATGAGGGCGCAGTTCCAGTTACTGAAAACCTACAAGATGAGCTTGATGCTTTGAATTTTGAGGATGACGACGCAAGTCTTGAAGATGATGACATTGATCTTCGTTGAGCTACTGGTTCCCTCGATCGTCGCAGTCTAGTCACTATCTGTTAGAGAACATTCATAGTTACGATTACTGTATTATTTTGCCTTGTCTCGCGAAGTTTCCGTGACGACTGGCATAGTCTACATACTGAGTGGAATCAGTAAGGTTGGTCAAGCTCAAAAGGTTCCTGCTTCAAGAGCTCCATTGTCTGACTGTGCTCGAGTTCATCGTCGCGAATCGCAACAAAGCAGTCATACAGCGTCTTGCACTCAACTCGACGCGATGCTGTGTTACACTCTATTTTTCCGATGGCTAAGGTCTTTGACATACGATCGAACATATCTTGTCCACTTCCGTTGTAGTAATTGACGGCAACTTCAGGAGCCGGTTGACTCTTGAGATAATCTTCATTCTCCTTTAAAAAAGCATCGTACGTAGCATACGCTTCTTCTTCAACAGCTTGATTCAGGCTATATGCCGCTGCAGGACGCACCAAATATAAACCCACGGCAAACCAGAAATAAAAGAAAGCCACATGTTGTGCAATGAACCGGTCACGGAAAGGAATCTGATCCTGCGTCGGATGCTTATTTTGCGTAAGCAATTCTTCCATGATTAGTAGATGATGGAGCTCATTCCAGGTCTCTGCGAAATGAAGGGCAAGTCGGTCAGCTTGGCGCCATTTTCCTGTCGTTTCTAAAAGTGCAAAACACTCGTGTAGGCAAAGTAAGGCATTCGTGCGATCGTTTCGAGCGCATAGAAACGAGCGTACGAGCGATCCATTGTCGATCCAGCATAAAGGGTATCAAACAGGGTGGACTTGATCGCTTTTACCACTTGTCTATGGCGATTCAACATGTCGTCGTCGGTGTTTGAGTTGTCTGCTGTACTTGACGCCTTCAAAATCGTTATCGCGTCCCGACGGATCCTACCAGAGGAGAAAAGGTCGCAGCGCTGCGGCAAAACGCCAGAAGGACCCAGGCAATCCTAGTGAATTGTAATTTGTAGTTCATTCGTGGTAATATCGTACAATCGGTTTTAATGATGTATAAAATTCAGCATCAATCACAATGCACCAAAGGATGATGCTTGATGGATGATGATTGATGGAATGATTGGAATGTGAATGATGTGATGTGATGCCGTTTCTATCGATTGGATATTGTGTACTTTAATTGGTATAGTATTTTAGGTGCCATCTGGATTTATTCGAAAGAAAGCGTTCTGCGTTCTGCGTTCTTCGCTTCGATTTATTATCGCTTGTGCAAGTGACCTAATCCCTAGCGCAGATGCTTCGTATTTTCTTTGCCTCTAGCAGAACAAAAAAATGACTTCATTAGGTTTCACATTGAAACTTTACAACAACATTAGGGTAAAATCACATGACGACACAGCAACTTGATTTTGCGGCGGTGCTGCTTGACATTACGGTGTCGCTGTTCTTCAGTTTGAAAACAAGCCGGTTGTAGTCATAGAACGAATCGACGATTTGCTCAAAAGAAGGCCTTAAGCTGGGATTTTCATTCCAGCACTCCTTCAGCATGTTTATCATGCGCACATCCATATCTCGGGAATGTTGGGTCGATCTCCGTCTTCAGAGGCTCGTTTTACCGCGTCGATTCCTGACAGGCTGGGCCAAGGTGGACGACCAACCAGCAGATAGAACAGGATCATTGCAAAGGAATACACATCGACTGTCTCATTGTATTCCTCATGGCGAAAGCACTCTGGAGCCATGAATCGATAAGATCCGGTCTCACCGGTCATGACATACTTATCGGTTTCTTTTTTCGATGGATCCGGTCGAATTTTGGATAGCCCGAAATCTGAGATCTTGAGGGTACCAGAGTGATCAATTAGAAGGTTGGCTGGCTTCAAGTCGCGATGCACAATTGGTGGCTTGCAAGTGTGCAGATAGTTCATTCCCAAAGCTAGCTGAGTAGCGTAGGCAATCTGCTGGCGATGGTTCATCTTTGTGCCCTGAACAATATGCGATTTGAAAACGTCAAGCAGCGAGCACTTCATTAATTCTGAGATCAGACACTCGTGATTTGCTGTCGTCGAGTACGCTAACAGCAACACAATATGAGGGTGCCTTAAGGACTTCAAGACAGAAATTTCTCTTCGAAAGTCAGCAATTGCTTCGTCTTTCTCTGATTGATCGAACTCCATAACGGCGTCATCCATTGCTTTGATGCAGGTGCTGACATCGTTCCCTTGCTTGATTTCATCTAGCATCCGTTTGTTCAACCAATCATTTCTGATTTTCGCGCTCTTGATAATCTTTGCCGCCACCAGGGTACCACGCCATCGACACTTGTAGATTTCTCCAAACGCACCGGAACCGATGCGATCGATCAGGTCTAACTCATCAAAGTTGACTTCCATGTTATCAACGGCGCGTTTCACCGAATTGTCAATACCGTCGTCGGCTGCAGGCCTCTTACTTCCTCGAGCACCTCCGAAACTTTCCAGAATTCTTATGCATTCTGCATGGGAACCCGATGTAGCATCGTCCATTGGTCTTCGATGCCACCTATCTTCCACGTTCACATCGGCCCCGGCATCGCATAAAAGGCGGACAATTTCGTCGTGACCTTCGCCAGCGGCCAAGTGGAGTGCCGTACGCTTGTCGTAGTCGCCTTTGTTGATATCTAACTTTAACGTTTCCTGTGAGCCTCCAATTTGCAACAAGGTCTTGACTTCATCGACATCTCCTTCCGCGGCCGCAGCAATTAAGTTGACAGATCGATTTCCACTACCCGTCGTTGCTCCATGCTTGCGCAGAAATTGAATGATTTCAGAACGGCGGTGTCGATGCGCATCATCAAGAGCGCTTCCACCCCATCGATCGGAACGATTGATTCGAGCTCCTTTCTCTTCGACCAGGTACTGGCACACATCCATATGACCTTCCGATGCCGCCACATGCAAAGCTGTTCGGCGATCATAATCTCGAAAATTGACATGCGTCTTCCCCAAGGAAATGATTGACTTGACCTCCTGGAGGTCGCCTCTTGCAGCAGCCTGTAGAAGATTACAGCCAGCAGCAAATTGGTCGAAAGGTAACTCCAGATCAGCCCGGCTTGCCAATATGCCTTGACCCGACCATCTGTGCTCCGTATCACTCAAATCCATTTCATCTTTTGAGTTATTGGAGCCTTTCCTAGTTTGTAATTCAATCTGTTTGAGATGAGGCGCTGAAATGAATCGTCGGTGCATCTTTGGATTGAGCGAATTCGAGAGAGGAGCCTTTCTTTGTTTCGGAAGATGTCGAATTCTGCAAGCCACCGCCCGAACCACCAATCGAATTGGTCAGAAATCGCGAGACAGACGATCCAATACGCCTGCTCGTTGAAACGACGTCCTTTTCACCGACGGAATGCTGCGGAGGTGGACCTGGGATCTCATCGTGTTCGACTGCGTGTTCTTCGTCGACCATAATGAGACCATAATCGGGTTCTTCTTCTTCGACGGCTGTTATTGCAAAACTCGGGCCTGTTGCCGCGTCCATCATCATTATTTCTGCTGTTCGGTTATGCATAGACTAGTTCACTACTTTCTATTTGGCGGCGCTCCTGCAAAGAATTGCTTATTGTCAAACCTCGGCAGCAGCAACCTGATTTGCGTGACGATGAAGTACTTTCAAATAGACAGTTGCATCTCGTGAATTATTGGTTGGTGGTTGGTTCTTTCCGGGTTCCTTGACTTCCACCTCCCAGCGCAGACCGGTACTCGTCACTTCAGATTTCCATTCCACCTCCTCGCGTTTCTTTCACCGGTTCGTCGATTTTCGATTGGGGTGAATGAATGAGGATGAGGGAGAGGATTTGCCGAAGAAAGGAAAGCGTGCATGTATTCCTTTTCTGTTAAGCTCTGGATGTCTACTTGCGTAAATCAGTAAACGAAACAATTCATACTCGACTCATTTTATATCGCAATCACCCAAGGCGTTGCATGGTCATCAAATGAGTTCGTTTGGTCCAAACGGTTCAACAGCCGTTGCTGCAGCAGACAGTATACAAAAATCCGATGAGGATGGGTCTTTAATGAAAACATTGCAACTATTGGATCCAGTCATTCAATTTCTAACGAAAGCTACCGGTTTCACGAGCGTTGCGCTACTGAATTTACGTCGGACACTACCGGCAGCATGTTTCGACGAACAAACGTTCAAGATCGTTCGTGAGCTTGCATCTATGGGTATTTTCAGTTTATTTCTCAAGCCAGTAGACGAAGAGGATGATATTTGCAATGAATGCGATGCCGCATGGGATGATATTCGTTGGCAGCTGGGGTTTTCGTCGGAGCATCCGCCTCTTCAGGGTGTACCAAAACAGCTGCCAAACGGCGTGTAGCTGCTTTGAAGAAGGCCTTGAAGGAGAGAAAAACAAAACGAAGAAAAGCCTGCACAAAAGAAAGTAGATGTACCCATGACAGGCAGCATTCCGATCGAACAGGATCTCGCCAAGAGGACTGTTCCACCGGTGAAGGAACCGCAATTTCCTTCGGAAAAGGAGGAGAATGAGCGTGAAGCACGGGAAGCCTTTCATTTGCATTTTCAGCTAGACTACTTGAGTGCGGACTCAGAGACGCATCCATCAATTGATACTAATCCAGTCATTGAACATATTCTACCGGGCCAGCTTGCTTGGGCTGAAACGTTTCCAGCGCAAGAGGCTATGCACACTGATCTATCCAGCGCATGCATCGACAAAATACCGCTGTCCTTGCTAGAGGCTTTTCAGATCAATAATCGGAAGTTGTTTTCTCATCAAACGCAAGCTATTGAAGCAACACTGTTGCACGCAAGGCATACTGCAGTATGTACTGGCACCGGGTCAGGAAAGTCTCTTTGTTTTTGGTTGCTAGTGACGGCAGCAGCTCTCCATCACGGAGATACGAGTCTTGTCATCTTCCCCACTAAAGCGTTGGCACAGGATCAGCTAATAAAGTTGCAATCTACTCTCGATGAATCGCTTCTAGAAGAGGTCTGCCCTTCAACTTTTGATGGTGATTCGCCAATGTCACGGCGGTGCAGCATCGTCGAAAAGTCCAAGGTCTTGCTTACTAATCCGGACACAATTCATGCATCCTTGTTGTCATCGAAAGACAAAGCCTTCAAAACCTGGTTGTCTAGGCTTCGTTATGTTGTTCTGGATGAGGCCCATACGTACACCGGTGTCTTTGGTGCACATGTGGCAATGATCTTGCGAAGGCTTATCCGCGTAGTTGCTGCCAGTGGCCGTCACGAGAAAGTAACTTTTGTGTGTGCATCGGCGACTTTGCCTCAGCCCGAAATCCATTTTCGGAGATTATGTCCAGTGGGTGGAGACGAAGTTGCGGTGATTGTGGATGATTGCTCTCCGCGGGCAGCAAAACATTTTCTTGTCTGGAATCCACCGCTGTTGTGGCGCCACACGGATGGTCGAGTACAAGCAGTAATGAACAAGAAGCAGCATTTGAGCGAAAGCATGGATACGGTGCAAAACAGCGATCATAATTCATATTTACCTGAATCTTACAAACCAGATTCTGATTTAGAAGCCGCGACGGCCGGGGAGACAACTCGGGCAGAAAACTTGATGAGGCTACCCCTGTTCACCAGGCGACACGCTGCGGATGAAACGGCACTCTTACTAGCACGACTTGTGCAGCGAGGTGTCAGATGTATTGTCTTCTGTAAGACTAGAAATCTTGTGGAATGGGTTTATGAAAAGGCATGCAAGATACTAGGGAGAAGGATTCCAAAATGATCGAATCGTACCGCGGTGGCTATACTTTGAAAGAACGCCGCGAGATAGAAAGGAAACTATTCTCGAATCAACTAATCGGAGTGATCAGTACAAATGCTCTTGAGCTTGGGGTAGACATAGGAGAGATTGATGTTACTTTACATTGTGGTTATCCTTCGTCGTACACCAGCCTCATGCAACAAGCGGGGCGTGCAGGAGGGGCTCCACCGGACACCCTCTCTTTCTGTCATGGTTTGTTTTGGATCCGTCACAGAGCAGCACATCTGGCGTCATCCGAAAACGCTTCTTGGGAAAGGTGTTGATGCCGCACTCATCCCCGGGAACACAGCTTTCCCGATGACAACAGCTGCCTTGATACAAGGCCACATGATCTGTGCAGCTAATGAGTTTCCACTGACAGGGCAACTACCCGTTACCGTTTTATCGGGTACTACATCGCCCATTGTGGGCGATTGGGAGATATTCGGCGGGAAAGAAATGTACCTGAAAGCGGCAGAAGTCCTCCTGCTAGCTGGATCCCTCATAAAGGAGCCAACTGCCGGCGTACTCTCCGGGCATGTTTGAGAGCACACCGTAGCTTATCAAAAGCATGGTCAACCGTTTCCCTACGATCAATCGAACCAATCAACTACTTGATAGTTGACATTTCACATCATAAACAACAAGGAAGGATGGACAGTGTTCATGACGAAGCTGCTGTCCTTGACACCCTTCCATACTCGAGGGTGTTTTACCATGCTCACCCGGGGCGATCATCACCCACCGTGGACGCAAATACAAAATATTATCGATGACGAGGCCTCCCGCCTTCTCGTCCGATCACTCAATCACTAGACGGAGCTGCCAACTTGCTGCATTCGCCAAGCCTTGCCAAGACAAATATTATACACGTCCACTGAGTAACTTGGTCATAACCGTCGTAAATCAAATGGAAATGGTTGAGATGTATCGACCAGTAAAGGGAAAAGTACACCTTTTCAATTGGAGGGCGAGGAGTTGTTTGCGTTAAGAGAAGTGTCCATGGGTATAAACGGCTTTCACTGGTCTCAAGGCAGGAAATATCTAGAACAGAGCTTTCGCTTCCTTCGATGGAATACGAAACGTTGGGACTGTGGCTTGACGCAGGAGCAGACCACCTCATGCGTGTACTTGGTGACAGCTATGGCTTGGGTGTCCATGCTTTATGTCACGGATTATTGGCAATGGCGCCGCACGTATGCCCAGGACTGTGCAGGTCCGATCTGCAATGCGACCATTCGTTTGTTTCTCCCACATCCGTCATGCTATTCGACGAGAGAGCGGGTGGATCTGGTGCTTGTCAGAGCCTTTGAAACATATCTTTAGGCCCGACGGCCTTTTAGTGCTGCTATCAACCTGCTCGAGAACTGTCCTCTGTGTGGGGAAGACAAAGAGTACGATGGTGGATGTCCTGAGTGCTTGCACGACTCGAATTGCGTGAAGTTCAATCAACATCTTTCGCGATCGGCAGGGGCAGTTATTGGGAGATACATCCTTTCTCAAATTGAGCAATCTGACAGATATAGACAATGTTTGTCGAACCCAGCTGACTCTATCAAACGTAAAAATGCCGACATTGAGGACGATGACCGGACCCAGAACCCAAAGATTCATAGACAAACATTGGCTGAAGGAAAAGAGCGCTTTTCTGCTCATGACCGACAGTTTGTTGTTGGTCGGGCGTCGTGGCCAATGGACGAAAGTGGCTGTCGCCAAGAGTACGCATAAATGCCCCTTTGTCGTTTATCGCATCAGCAAGGCAAATCGGCTAGGGGTACTCGGCAGCATATTTCGAAATTGTTTCGCTCGTTAAAACAAACAAATCCCCGGTTCCGGCCCGCATTCCTGATCTGATTTGCCTCGCAACCATGGGTTCTCCGTTCGGGAACTCGGCTTCCACGCTGCATATCATGCGGCAAGAGTTGTTCCTAAGTTGACAACCAGATATTGTGTCCATGCTATAAATGATTTCCCGAAGGCATCAGGGTTCCGAGCTGTGAAATAGCGTGAGTCCATCATGTCACCAACAATAGAAAACGGAAAGAGATTAAACTAACCTCTTTTCTTGAGACAAAAACAATAATCGTTGTATGCGATAATGAAATGCGTCTCGTAGCAGCTGCGGGTAGCGGTGACAAACAAAAGTGAGATTTGAAAAGACTCGCGCATCATAGACATCCATCCCTCGTTACTTACGTGTTAGCCGCCACAAACGCTGACTTGGGCATCAGATAACTACCTTCTTTCGTAGCACCAATGAAATCTTTTCATTTATAGCGTCCGGCAAAGTCGGTAACCCAATGTACTCTGCGTGCTTATCCCACTTTCCAACTGATATGTTTTCATACTTCGCCTCTGTCTTGTACAATGCTTCGATCACGAAGGTCGACTGGTTGCTAAGGAACGCCCAACGAAGTCGCTTAAAACCAACGGGAAGGTCGAGCTCCAAGCCGATAAATTCCAAATTATTGGGGACTACAAATCCGTCGGGTTTGATTGCCGGTCCAGAATCACTCTGTATCGCAGGGCCCATTAGAGGACCAAGTAGTGTACCCTTCTCTTGCTTTTCACTTTCTTCCCGTCTCTTCGCCAAAGCACGGCCGTCCGCTCGTATCTCGCGTAGAGCAGAGAGCATAAAAGCAGTTTGTTTTGTAGCTTCCCGAATACGGATTTCCATCTCCATACCCCGCTTTTCCGCATAAAAGAAGATTTCATCCGTCACACTTGATATGATGAAGTTTCGAATGCTTTGTCCCAGAGCGGCATAGTACACGATGTAGCATAATGGAAGATATATAGTCCAGTGCAGGAAATTGAAAACGTAGAAACTTTGTTCAAGCCAATCGTTGAGGGACATATCCCAAATCCCGGAGGCATAGCTGCGGCAACGCGTCAAGAGGCTCTCTTGACCAGCTAGTTCATTGTCGTCATTATGATCTCTTCTCTCCTTCTTCCATCTAGCCTTTCGAAGCTCGACATCTTTGTGCGTTGCCTTGATCAATTTGACCCAGTCAATCGATGTTACATTCACTGCAAGCACAAAATATGGCCCAACACGGTACTCTATCTCCGTCTCGATATTCACACCTCGGCGCTGGAGTCGTGGCGTCAGCAATCTATAAAGATCATTGGAAAGCTGGACAGCAATTCGTCGCGGCTATGACAGTACGACGGGAGATCATTAGAAAACATGACACAGTACAGGACCGAATGAAATTGACTTACCGTAAAATCGCTTGCCAAGGCGATCCCCGCTAGTTTGACAATATTCAGGTGCGCGAAAACACGAAATCTTTCGAACCGATCGAGTTGATTGTTCTCTGACTTTTCCCAACGTTTGTCTGCAAGTCGTTCTAGTTCTCGCTTTACAACGACAATGCTGTTTCTGACCATGACGTTCACGTAAAGAGTTTGTCTGGAATGGCGGATGATGTCATCGGGCTCGGTCCCATCCGGCTGTCTCCATCTCTTATCATATTGGTCCGTTGAAGTTAGTCCTGTTTTTGCACCACCTTGGTCCATTTCTTTCATGATCTGATACGCGTCAAGAAGTTTATTTTGGACTTTTCCGATTACTCCATCTCCATCCGATCTGTATTTATCTGTTGGTCGAGCTTGACGAGCCGCTGCGATTGCGGCCAGTTTATCATAATACGCCTTATCCTGAATTAAGTAGCCGAGCTCCCTTTCTGCTCGAATATCACTAGCACTGAGTATGTTCTTTTCAGCTCTTCGGCATACCACAAGCAGAGCTTCATCCGCGAGAACAGCTGAATTCAGAACACTTTTCGATAGCAATAAAGCGCTTTCTGGTTCGGCGTTCAAAGACGGCTGTATATCGACCAAGAGTGGGTCGGTACCTGCACTGAAACGTACGATATCTGAATAGCTGCGCGTTCTTCGTTTCGGCACGAGAGTACTATCAACCGAAGACGCCTCTACGGCTTTTTTCAAAATGGATGATAGCAGCGACGGATCATTCGTAGGGAGACCTCCGTGTTGTCCACCACCTCTCTGCTGCTCCGAATACTCGTCGTCCTTCTCCCACTGTTCTAAAGTCGAGACCGGAGACTGTATGTGCGAATGAACTTGTTGCTCAGGATGTGAAACGTCGCCCAACGACGGAATAGTAACTTCTCGCACAGCGTACTTTCCGCGAGAAGGCGACGTCCAACCTAGCCCATCCACAACTTCTTGAACGTGGTTCGATTCGTGTTGATCCGCCGCCTCAAGTGTTGCAAACGCTTGTCCACATACTCCGCACATCCACGCATCTCCGCCCTCGTTTACATTCGACTTCCTGCGCCAACGAGTGGATTGTGAGGACCGTGAATCTTTCTGCGACACTCCACGCTTTTTTCTTCCAGCCTTTGAGCCATTGTTTTTCAGCTGGCACGTCACCCGTCAATAACGTTGCTGTTGTTTCATCAATAGACGGCAACTCCACGCCAAGCACATCACGCAAAACGCTGTCGGCTTCATTGATCTCTCTAGCTCCTCTCCTCCATCCCCTCCTTATGGCTCTCTCTGACGAGCTTGCATTACTTTCTTGGAAGCTGTCAACTGAGCAATGGTCCAGAGACGCGGAAATACCGGCGAACGGGAAACCCTCGAGAGCTTTGCAGGTTCGCAGTTGCAGGGTTTTCCAAACTTGTTCTGCAGCTAGTTCGGCCGCCCGACGTGCTTGCTCTGTATTCTTTCCCGCTCGTTGACGGAGTGTCGCCTCAAACACACGGTCATGTCGTGTCAAACGATGATTGTTATTCGACGACATGGGCAAAGGGAAGTGGCCGCAAATCTATCCTACAATGCGTCCTTGATGCTCAACAGTTTGTTTTTGGAAGCGAAAAATCAACAGCAATGATGCTAATATATCCTTTAACCTTACTGACCTTACTTCGTTACTTGACAAATCGAGTACCGGGTACTCCGTCCGAAAAATCCGCACTGCGACTGAGTTTACCGTTCTGAGTCCCGTATTACTTTGCATCTGTCCCGGTTGAGATTGATTCATGATCTTCGCCACCAACCAACGATCAACGATCAGCCCCAACAAAAATTCCGTCAACAGTCAACACAGAAAACAGGTCAGTTGTCAAACTGAAAAGTGATAAGAAGTAAGCAAAAGGACCAATGGAATCAACGGATAAAGCTATTGAAGCCTTGGTGGCTGTTCGCCAGTCCGCGGATGAAATCAAAGCAAAGCTGGAACCGTTCTTACGACGCCGACAAGAAGAACGCAGTGCTACATGTAGTTCAGCGATTGCTCTTACTCTAGGGACACTCCGCTTTATGGGCGCTCGATTAAGGGAAAGAAACCGGATGACGAATTACGAACTCAGTTGAATCAGATGCGATCGCTCTTGAAGCAAGCGCAGAAACAGGACAAGGACAAACTCGAGACGAGGCGGCAGCAAGCCGAAGACGGGAAAACAGATCAAGCAGAAAATAACCGCAAATCATCAAAGCGGCTTTCGGAGGACAGCAAGTCAAGGAAAGCCTAAAAAAGAAGCCAAAGAAAAACTAGAGGTTTGCTGACCTGATTGCTGTTTGCAAACCCTGGAGTTTCCTTCACGATACTGTGTTCGTTCAGCTCCTCGGAACGCGAATTCATAACTTCATAATAAACTAATATAACTTGGCACTTCGAATTAGTCGTCCTTTTTTTGTATGCTGTCCTTTTCGTCATTTTCAGTCTCTTCGTCCTCTTCCTCTGTATAATCGAAAAGCTGCTTGATTTCTCCTCGGACAAGTGCACACAATAGTGAACTTATAAGACAAGCTGGAACGAGGTATAACAATGCTGGCTGTGCAGCATTGAAATAGAACATAACAAAAGCGTTGTCCCAAGTCCAAAGACATACGCAATCAGTGCAGATGTAAAATATGGTTTTGGAAATGACGCATGGACATCAGATGGCGATCGAAACTTCACCTGCGCACGATGTGCATCAAAGCGAAGAAGTAATGCCAAGAAGAACCCAGGTATTACAATGTCACCGAGACCCAGAAGAGAAAGATCCGGAGTACTCCCCAACTCCGGATTTTTGGGAGAAGGCCACCCCGGGAAATAGAAGCTTGATTGGCCCATCCAAATTCTTCGCGACTGTGACCATAACTTCAGTCCCAAACACCCAAAAGATATCATAAAAGAAGAGACCGACCAGAAGAATAGCCCCGATTTTATAGCTTCCTAGGCTAAACCGTTCCACTCCTGCAAGCAAAGGATATGCCTAGTACATTGTTCAAATACCACGGCTTTCCCAGCAAGAAGTACAGTGAACAAAGTCCGGCGGAACCTAGGAATGCAACAATCCCGGCAAGATTGAACTCGCCGGTTGCTCCTTGCGTTATCCACTCTGGTAGTTTTGTAATTAACGCGAGCTGGCGTTGCCGACGAAATAGTTCAGGAGTAACGTTCTCAACAACAGGGGTGACCGTCATTGTCAACGCAAAGCAGCCAACGAAAAGGAAATATGCACCGATCGCCAGATTTACTAGCTCTTTATCCAAAATTTGAAGGCCAAGTAAAGAGAGAACAACGACAAACTTCCGAACAGAGGGAACTGGTAGGCATCGGACTGCTTAAGTGTTTCGGAGCTGACCGAGGCCTTGTCGGTACTCGAACTGTGTACACTGCTAGAATTTGCTTCGTCGGCTTCCCTCATAAGGAGCCCCAGTGAAGCATGACAAGAGGCGTACAGGATCGCAGTAACCAAGCTCAACAAATGGGCAACAAAAGGAACATAAACAATTTGTGAAACGCCCCACAATAACACAATGTAAGCGTAGCTCCCAGTGAGCAACGGGTTTGATTTGACTGCACTCGACATATCGTGAATAATGCAGGAATATGACAATGAATAGACGCTGACGCTGAGGCTTTTCCAACACTCTGTATCTTCTTTCTTTCCAATGATGTTGTGATGCTGATGCTGATTGTTGATGCTTTGATGTCTATCCAATTCCAATGCCATCGTCGATCGTCGGCCATTTTGGTACGGTACCGTACTCCGTAGTCCATAGAACGGTCATTCCGGCACTGCTTACAGAGTGTCGTAGTATTTGTCTCACCAGTACATCTTCAGCATGCATAAGAACGTGCTTGTGGCCATTCATTTGGTTCAATTTACTAATAACCCAGTCTCACTAGGACATTGTGTTTACTTTTCATGCACAGTGAGAAAAGACGAAAGAAACGAGCAGAAACCAAAAACCTTGACCAAAACCGTTGGTGTTTGTACGTTTGTACTGCACGGTGCAGCGCAAGCGCAACATATCATTGTTGCTTTTCCTCTCCGGGTTTCGGGACCCGGTTTATCGTTATCAAAGCCATCATTATCCCCCCCATTTTTTGTCGAGACCGAAGCATGAGTGACCAGGAGCATGATGCCGATTCGGCAGATGGTATGAGCAAATGGGGAAAGAATGGATATGGTGAACCAGTCGCTTCGAAACAATCCGGCAAGTTTTCCAAGGAAGAGTCCGATAAAGTACGACAGGCAATTGCGGAATTCTGTGATGCCAGAGATATTAGTATCGCTCGCCTTTGCTCAGAATGTGACCACAAGGCAGAATTGAAGGGAGCGTGGATGGAAATTTCAAAGTGTCTACCGGAGCGAAGCGTCCAATCGGTATACAGGCATGGAATAAGAAAGGTAAGCTTACTTTCGTTCGAACGCACACGTTACCTGGGAATAATATTTAACGAGTTCAAAAGTTGCATCCTTTCAAAAGAGGGGCCTGGACCGACGAGGAAACTGCTCTCCTGTCAGACTTGGTTCAACGTATGGGTAAAAAATGGAGCGCAATTCAGGCAAAGCTAAACCGCAGCGCCGATTCTTGTCGCGACAAATACCGAGAAATGTCAGAAGATTTCGTAAAGGGTCGATGGAAAGACGACGAAACAGTTCAACTAAAGAAATTTATACGTGAGTTTTTGAATGCGCATCCAGAAGCTGACATGGTGAGTTTGGGAAATTGGTCGAGGAACAAGACATTCAGATCCCATGGAGCACAATTAGCAAGAAGATTGGCAACCGTAGTCGCCTCAGCTGTTTCAAAAAATGGCAAAAAATGACTGGGCGTGACGGCGAACCTGAAACCAACGAAAGTACCCAACGCCGCAGTGATAAACGTGACGCGAAAAGAGTGAAGATAGAAAGTGGCAATGAAGACGACATGTATCGTGCAAAGATGGCCGCCGAGACGGTTGAGGCCGTGGAGTTGCCTGACACAGTTACTCTGGGTGTACGAGAGACGCGCTAACTTTTAAATAAAGTTAGCAGCCAAAGATGTTGCCCTCTTGGCGCCAAAACCACGGACTTTCCTTTTATTCCCTAATCGCCTTTGCAGAACGGGCTTTGGTACGCTTAAAATACTGGAATTTTAACACACATTTTCGTAGTTACTGCGGTCAAGATGACAACTTTGTCTATGAATCTCATAAGAATGAAAATAACGCTCCGATGGCGTTGTTGAATTATAAAGACAGCGAGATAACTTGCTACTATTTAGCCAATTCGATGTCGAAATAGCCCCATCAAGAGGAGTTCGATAACAGAAAGTTGGTGATTGATACATGCGCCCGTCAATGGCTATGGCACCGACGTGGCGAATGACGCTCGTAACCCGGTATACAGCTTTTGATAAACAGCACACAGCGGGTCCACAATGCGTACAGCGATAGAAAATATGGGACGCTTGAGCAAGAAATACAGAGATCATTTATACTCTTCGCGGATATAAACTGCTACGACAAAGACGCACTTCAAATACAAGAAGAATTGGCAGGACGCGACGAAAATGTACGTCAAATGACTTTTAGTTTCTCGTTTTAAAAGAGCACAGCAGTTGAAATCCTAGTAGAAATTGGCAGGACGCGACGAAGTTGAAATACGTCGGGTAATTTTAAGTTTCTCCTGAAAAAACTCATACTGGTATTAGGCATCACCCGATATTATATACATATAAGTGTCCTGACCTTTGGGAGAAGTCAAAGCAATAGAGGATAATGCTTATAAGAAACAAAGTCAACTCAAACAACAAGTCGTCGGGGCCTAATCCTTCGACCTTTGTGTGAATGGACAAAACAGAAAAGTAGGCGCAAATCTGAATTTATGAGATCTTTGCGATCGTTACATCGGTAAGGCTATTGATGACTTCGATTCCAAAGGTACTGCGTAAATCGATAGTTGCGTAGAAAACATGTAGAAGGATTACTGTCCCCAGAAATGACGTGGTGGTGGGCATGACAGAATACGTGAATGCAGGTGTGACTCTCCCTCTTGTTGGCAATGAAACTGAGACTGGAGAAGTTGAATGAACAACACAAAATGAGGCGGAGGCCTCATGTCACCAACCCATGAGTTTGCGACGAATGAGAACGAAAGTCCCGTGGTCGCATTTTGTGAAGATGTCGGCAAGTTGATCGGAAGTCGCAATCTTCTGAACGGTACACGTCTTATGCTTGAGAACGTGCTCGCGGAACCAGTGGTACTTCACGGCGTAGTGTTTGGAGTGCGGAGTATCGTGCGAACAGTTCGCCAGAGAAAGCGCGCCGTTGTTGTCCTCGAGGATGACAGAATGCGTACGCACGTCAACGATTTTCTTGTAGCCGAGGTGCGTGGCGGTGTCGGCGACAATCGCACGCAAAGGAATGAGGTCTCGCATGCTCATTGACAGGGCAACATACTCAGCCATCATGGTGGAAACACAAATCTCGGAGATCAGCTTGGATGTCCATGTGACAGGACATCCTCCAACGCAGATCACAAAACCAGCGCGAGATTTGACACATGCAGGATCGGTGGCAGGCTCGCTGTTCCAGGTGCCGGCGAAATCAGCATCGACATAACAATCCACGGCAAGATTGTTGACGAGCTCCCAGCGTGCGCACGGGCGGGTTGCATAATCAAGCCATGTTCTTTTGTGTCGAGAAGGTAACGCGCAATCCGCTTGACCGCGATGGCATGGGCCTGCTTCGGTTTGGCGGAGTAGCGAGCGGCTTGACTGACAGCGAAGGCAATATCGGGACGCGTGTTGTTGGCAATGTAGAGAAGCATGCCGATCGCTGACGAGTATGAGAACTCGGATTGATCGAAGTCGTCATCATCATCATGAGATCCGAGAGCTTGGCTGTTCAAAGCGGGAGGGGACGACTTCTTGCGCGGTTTCGTCAAGTCCAATCCGACAAGCTTGCATAGTTTCTCGATCAACAAAGTCTGCTTCAGTTCAATGGTTCCTTGCTCGTTGTTGCGGTCGATCGTAATACCCAGGTACGTCGCAAGCTCGTGCTCGGTAGTAAAGTGGAGCTTGGCCGCTTCGAGCTGCTTAAGGTACTTGTCAATTTTGGCCTTGGAGGTGCCGACAATCAACTGGTCGTCAACATAGCAAATGACAACGATACCATCGCCGAAGAAGAGACAGGGGTCGTTCGGATGCGCAGTCATCTTGAGCTTGTCGACCATGAGGTGGCGACACAGCTCGTAGAAGAGCTTGGGGGCGAGACGGCTGCCGTAAAGCGACTTCTTGAGACGAACACAACAATCAACCAGCGAGTGTCCTTGAGGAATCCGCTTCTTTAGGTTCGGAAGGTGTGCGGTGCCGTACGGAATAGCCATGTACTTGGGCTTGTCGAGCTTGGCCTGGACGAATGCATTCTGGAAATCGATGCAGATGGTTCCAGCCCGAGAACGAGAGCGAGAACAAAGATCGTTCGAATCGTCGCCCAGTTGCCAACCGGTGCATAGACTTCTTCTTCCACGAACTCGAGATCGCCACGGAGACACAGTCGCGCTTTGTATCGTTTGACTTCGCCTGTAAACTGATTGCGCTTGCACTTGAATGACCAGGTGCACGGCGTGATCGGCTCGTTGTCCTTCGCTGCTTCGGTCTTTGGAACGATATCGAATGTTTCGTGAGCGTCCAATTCGTCCCATTCAGTCCCCATGGCCTTCTGGTAGTGCGGCGCATCGGGTCCACTCATCGCTGTCTTGTAATTGGAAGATCGGGATCGTTCTTTTCTTCGCGAGCATTGCAAGAACAGTAGGTAGAATGCGTTCGCGATCGTCGTCGTTGTTCCAGTCCAGGACATTCCCGAGCATTTGTCGAGTGGCAAGATCGGGAACGAGACGCTCAAGTGAGCGACCATGTCTCCGTATCGTGCTGGGTGGCGGATCTGGTGCGGTCTCGGAGAACTCGCATAGTGGCAGGAGGAGTCGCTGGCTGGCTCCTCTGAGGCGACAGTCGGCATGGGAGCTGCTTCAAATCGAACGTCAGGTGCAAATCGCACCTCCCTCTGTCGAGCAGCTTCCTCACTTCCTCTTGTACTGCTTGTTGCACAATCCCTGCGGCGGAGCGGTCGAGTTCGTCGCGTTCCTCGCTCGAAGAAGGTTCGGGCAAGTCGTACAACGCATCGATCGGCATGTCGTCGAACTCGTCGTAGTCTGGGCTCGGATCCACCAACGGAGCCGAATCAAAGTAGCTTAGATCGTGCTCTTGGGGTTGAGAATCAACTCTCGCTGAACTCTCCCTCTGAGGCGAGGGAGTCGGGGAGGAGGACGGAGGACGCAGAGCAGAGGATGGCGCTCGTACGGGAGGTAGCCCAGGTATCAATCCAAGCGGGTCATCGTCAAGAGGCTCGCCGTTCTCAGCCGTGGAATCAGGCCAAGCATAGCGCGTCTCAAGAATGTCCTGCCATTGAACGTCGCTGAGATCGGTACTGTCGTCGGACGTCACCGTCCAAAACCAATCATCAAAGAGGCAATGGAACTGGGGAGTGATAGACCCGGTCGTCAGATTCAACATAGGGGGCCGAGGCTGCGTATCTCGGAAACGCCGAGATATACACCGCGGCGTGAACGGGGCTTCCAGCGAGGAATCTTCTTGCCGTCTCGGAGAGCGGGCTCGAGGACAAAGACAGGATCCCCAGACATGGAGATCATCAAAGCGCTTGGGATCGAGCTGGGCATTCAGGAGAAGCTGCGTTGGAGCGAGATTGCCGCGAGAGGACTTGGGAAGGATGTTGTGGAGGTGCGCCGAATGAGTGACGGACATTGGCCACAAACTCACATCGAACACTTCCGGCCAACGCATCGCTGCATGGATCATCTGCGTGCGAGCGAAGCTCATCGTTACACCAATCGCACGCTCAGCAATCCCATTGTGATGGTGGGCACCTGGGGCAGCGATGCGTAGAATCTGCTTGTTCTCGCGGCAACTCGATGTCAAATTCCTTAGAGGTGTAGGACTTGGCGCCGTCGCTGACGTACTCGTGGATGACAGGGATCCCATGATCGGCCATTTCTCGCTCGAACTTCTTCTTGCTCACAAGGTGCTATGCGTGTCCATGGAGGTTTGCATGTAGACCTTGGTGAAACCGGTGGCGCCGTCGACCCAAATTGTGCCGCAGTAGGTTGTGCCGGACCTGCCGTAGCCGGTCTCGAGACGACCAGGGCGCTGGAATAGAAGTGGTCGGTGAACACGCGCTGTCCAGGGAAGAGACGGTCGGCGGTGGTGGCACCTTTCTTGGAATGATCCGCAGAGCTCGTAGCTCCCGGCTTGGACCGACGGACTGTCTTGCCATAGCTGCAGGTCCCGCACTTGGGCAAGTCGACATCGCCGATGGAACGGAATCCGAATGCTCGCCTTGCTAGGTCGAAGAATGCGGTGACGGAGCATCGAGTACACGCCGTCGGACATGCTAGGGTGACCGAGGCGTGCGTGCCAGCGTAAAGTTCCTTCTGAAAGACGTTCAGGTTGCGATTGCCTTCGTCGACTGCGCAGAGATGGGCCTTGGGAAGAACTCAGTGCGCTGATCGGAAGCCGGATACACAAGGCCTAGAGGCAAATTGCTCACGGAGTCCAAAGGTACGTAGATGTCGGACATGTTGGGAGCTAGGTGCTTCAGAAGCATGCGCTGATGGTTCATAGTGCATTCGGGTTCTTCGCCGCTGTCGACTCAATTCGTCTAACCAATCGCTCCCTTGGTAGAAGGTCTGAGTGTCCTGAGTGAGGACTTGGGCACTGATAAGGCTCTTGCTGCAGTTGGGGTAGTAGTAGGCACGTCCGCGGAAGTAGGAGGGCTTACCGTCAACACCAAGTGTCTTCAGCGTGAAAGGCCCTTCTCCGATGATTGGCACACCAGACCCGATGCCTCCGAGTTCCTGCATTCCGGCGATGGGCTTCGGAGGAGCGTCGAAGAGGCGGATGTCGTTGAGCACGCGTGCGCGGACGCACCGGTGTCGTAAACGACTTCGACACCTTCCTCGTTCTTCTCAGAAAGATATCCGTAGAGAACTTGAAAGGTATCCTGAAGGGTCGTATCGGGCTTGTAGGACATGAAAGCGGAGAAGCGTCAGCAGCAAGGAATGGATTCAAATGGCTCCAGGAGAAGAGACGGAATCTGTTCCCGTGAACGTCAAAACAACAATCAACCGTGTACGGAACGGGTTCTCCGGAGTCGGGGTCGGAACTACTGCAGGCGCTGGGTTGCTCGGATGCGAATCACCGGCCGGAGGCGGATGATCGGCTTGAGGAGAGGAAGCGGTTTCGAACTTGCGCAAGTGAGGATTGCGAAAGGTGAAGTGGGGAACCGAGACTGCAGCGTGTTCGGCCAGCTGGCGGCGGAACTCGTTCTTGGCTTTCTCGCGTGCAGCGCGTCGCTGTCGCTGCTGCTGAAGCTTAGCTAGGCGGTGCAGCGTCCAGGGACGCTTCGTTGGCTGCTTGATCTTCGTGCGTTGCGCGACGGTGACACCAGGTTGGAACCGTGCAACCCGCAAGCGCCAGGAAAGGAGCGATGCACGCGACGATGATAGGACGGGAATCGGGGCGTGGCTTCTGCTTCCGCTGTACCCAGCGAGCGAATGCGCGGCGTTCACGGCGCGGAAAGTGGAGGATCTGGAGGCTCGGGAGGCATGGGAAGGACTTGAGGGTAGGAGAATGGAGATGAGAAGAGTTCGAGGTAAGTAATGAAGCATGGTGAGAAGCGAAGCCAATCGGCGGAGAGTAAAGCCATGTAGCACCAGCTCGTCAGAAACGAACTGACGACTGCGCACATGAAAATACCCTTCAGCAAGAAAAACAATGCTTCCAACCAATGCATACCGGACGACTCTCCTCTGGAGAATCGGCATCCCGCCGACCTCCAGTCAAAGCTTGATGTCGATCCCCGGACTCACACTCGCCCACAGGCTGACAATACATCCCATACTGCTGAAGGAGTTGTTTGCCCTGCTCGTGCGTAACTTTGCCAGTCCGTTTGAACTCGTCCTTGCACTTGAGAAGTGTCGCCTTGTCCAAGTTCTTCTTCCGATCCGCACCGTGAATGAAGTGGGTGCATTGCCAAGCACCTTCTCCCTTGTTGCACTTCTTGCAATGAATAAGGAACCATCCAGTCGCCTCGTCGATCATGAAAGGCGGTTTTCCGTCCGCGGGAGCTGGATGCTTGAACTGTTTCTTCTTGCTGTTCTTGTTCTTGTCCTTGTCTCCTCCTTCTGGCTGTACTTGGGACATTTCGGATCGTTCTGCTTGTGTCCGGTCTCGCCGCGCACTTGAAACAGACAACAACCTTCTCGCCCTTCTCAATCGCGGCAGCAAAGGCTTGATACACTTTCTGCTGAGTCGGGTCGAGCTTCGGCGACGCTGAGATGCATGCTAGAGCGGCGCCGGAGTCCTTCGGAACGGTTGCGGGCGCCAAAGACCACGTTGCACCATGAACTGGTACTTGTCTGTGATCTCGGAGAGGATCTGGTCCCAGCAAAGACCTGCGGCGCGCAGCGCGGACATCAAATCAACATTCGCCGTCTCGTTTGCAGCAACAATGCGGTAGTACTTGTCGGCATACTTGATACGGAGCTCGTCAGAGAAGCCACTGATGTCCAGCTTCACGAGCGTATCGAAGAGCCAGTACATCACGGTCCCGTTGATCTGGTTCGCGCGTTCCAATTCCTGCAAATGAGGGTAGAGCTTCGGTCCACTGAGCGATGTTGATGCCTGTGAAACCCTTCGAACGATCTGCATTGCGGCGTCACGGCGACTCTCCCAACTCTGCGGCGGCGTCTGAACATCGACTTTCGAGCAAATCAACTGGAGGAGAGCCGGCGGCCGTCATGCCTGTGTCGTTGAGGTAGGGGTGATCGCTTGGCGCATGCCATCGTCACACATGTCGATGAAGAGCTGAATCAAACACGTGTTGTTGGTCACATCGTAATCGTCGTAGTGAGTCTGTAGCTTCGCGTTCGCCTGCAACACACCCTGAAAGTTCAATCGCATGTACTCGCGCAGAACGTACAACATCTCGGTGGGATTGTCCGGGTTCGGAGAAAAGAGCAAGTACTCCATGCCCCAATCGCAGACGTGGCGGTGGAGAATGTCCATCATCTGGCGGAGCTTGCAACGTTTTGACAAAAGCAAACCGGAAGGCTTCGTCTTCGCGCCGTTGTACTGCTCGGTGCTCTCTTTCGAACCAAACGGGAATCGGTAACAGTTCGAGTCCCGAGACCGCTGCGAGCCCAGACCAATTGCATTTCCGGCGTACCTCCAACGCGAACAGAGGAGCGAGTAGATTCATCTCCGTGACGCACCCATGATGGGTTTGACCATGACCGACGAGCGAAGGAACGGAGAGGATAGGAAACGGGAAAGGAGGAGGATCAGTCGTGCGGCGCGTCGCGGAATGAACGGGAGGACGGACGTCTCGCCGCGTTTCCCAGCACCTGCACCGGTCACAGAGGATCCAGTGGATGCATCAGAGCCAAGAGGCGTCTGCAGAGCAATGGCAAGCTCTTCTTCAATTGTCATGGTGACAGAAAACAGTGTAGTCCCGTACGAACGGAAGAAACACAAATCGATGAAACGTTGGACGTGTAATGCGGAAACTGTTCGGCTCGTGCCAAGGCAGTGCTACCAGTCAAAGCAATAGAGGATAATGCTTATAAGAAACAAAGTCAACTCAAACAACAAGTCGTCCGGGCCTAATCCTTGACCTTTGTGTGAATGGACAAAACAGAAAAGTAGGCGCAAATCTGAATTTATGAGATCTTTGCGATCGTTACATCGGTAAGGCTATTGATGACTTCGATTCCAAAGGTACTCGCGTAAATTGATAGTTGCGTAGAAAACATGTAGAAGGATTACTGTCCCAGAAATGGCGTGGTGGTGGGCATGACAGAATACGTGAATGCAGGTGTGACTGGAGAACAAAATAACTAACCAAAATGTATAGCGACAGCCTAATTATACGTTCTTAATTGATCAGATGATTTGAACTTACAGGAGCCCCACATTTGCGAGAAGGATAAGGACTAAAATAATCCAAAATGACTGCCTAAGCATTAGGCATTGATGTTTCAATCCGCCTTGTCGTTATCCCAGGATATCTGCCACTACCAAAAGCTAAACTTCCTTCACCAACTACACCTCAAAGTTTCGATGGATAAAACTTGAACGATAAGCAATCTATATCAACAGAACTATTTCTTTAATCAGTCTCTGAAGCAATAACATCAAACAAGCACTGTAAAATATTCACCGCTTTCACTAACTGGACTGCACTATTCCCAAAAACATAGAAGTTAAAGGAATCCGGTAAGAAATCGATGTCAGCCTATACCCGAAAATGCCTGTTTGTGCACTCTCACAATTAAGACAAATATGTCCTTACAACGAACACGAATGTTTCGGTGGCGAAGGCGCTGGATATCAAAAGCCTTACAAGTCAAGCTCCGCTGAAACAGGCAAGGGATATATGAGTTTTGACCTCTCGATTTTTATTCAGCGGGTCCTGTACAAGTGCCAAGTATATTGCCTTTCTGATTGCACAGCTACGCCTCGGTACCTGTCTTGCAAGAGATACCAAAACATATAGTTGTATTCTCATTGGTCCTGAATTTATTACGTTTCTTTGATTTTAAACAGTAAGCTGTCTAGGAGTAATCGATCATGAATTGATTGTTATCGCAGAAAGCAGTTCCCGCAACGTGCGTAGAAAACCTTGTTTATACATTCTACTGGTGAAAGCTAGGTTATGAAATGACCCCTGCTAGGCTGACACACTCGGTATTTGTTGTTCCATTTTAAACAGTAAGCTGTCTTCGAGCGTTCGATCATGAATTGTTTGTGATTGCTCGTCAAGTCGGAATCTTTCACGCCATTTATTAGTGCAATGGCTTAATTACGAATAGAGCGCAGTAAGCAGCGAAGAATGAGCCTCATAGAATTTCTGCAACGTGCGTAGAAAACCCCTTTCATAAATTCTACCGGTGATAGCAAGGCTATAAAATTGCCACCAGTCAGGCTGACAAACTCGATATTTGTTGTTATTACGTGTGCACTAACGTTTTCTGTCAGTATTGCCTCTATTGCCTATGTAAATATTCTTTTAGAAGCAAAGGAGAGTGGTGTAAAGTCTTCTCAGACATAGGCTAACATGAAACTTATTATGCTTCTGATTGTGATTAATAGTAATTATATATTATATCGTGTATTAGAATAAGTTGATGGAGTATCGTCGCCTTCGACAGATAATGTTGTCTGATCCAACAGTTAGCAAGCGTTGGACGATGAAAAGCAGTAATGATATTTCACACGTGACTCATTCTTGCTTTTTTTTTGAATAAAAAAGTCGAATATGTTTGAAAATAGGTGTCAATCCCTTACTCCAGTCGTTTCGATGCTAAGCTGGTGATCCGAAGAAATTACAAAAGTATCGAGGATCATTATTTTGGACATACTTGTACACCACAAGGCTTTTCAAAATGGATTACAAGATTAAGGAAGCTAACTTCCAATATCTAGAGTACTAAAGCAAACTTTTCTGGGAAGAGTCGAATCGAAACCACGTATGTAGAAATCCTACCATTAAAAATATCAAAAACCCGGATTTCAAACTTTACGGACCTCTAGTGAAATCAATTTTCATTCGTTTTCCATTCTGTTTTCAACTTCCACATCAACACCACTCCATTTACATTGACAAGGAGTTTTGTTTTGTAAATCGACGGGCTGCGTAAGTTTGGTTTTCGCCATCGTCGTGGTCGCCTGCTCGGTCCGCGAAACTCCGATCAGATTTTGGACCCGGCAAACAGTTCTCCCGTTTCTCGTAAACACAACACAACCTCGAGCAAAGCCACTTCTCCTCCGGCCCTGCAAAGGTCGGATTTGCTGCTTGGCTTTCTCCCACCGGATCCTACCACCATGGCTCACTTGATGAAACCTCAAAGACCAATACAATGGTATTCCCCTTTCTTGCCCCCAAAGCCACCTGATCCCAGCATGCCGTCCTCCAACAACGTTACCCGCCCGCCCTCGATTTCGCGCCTCACCACGTTAACCGGGAGAAAGCAAACCCGTGCAACGACTGCCACTAAGTCGACGACCAAAGGCCCCGCCAAAACGACCAGCAAAGGCTTCGCCCCCCAAACAACAAGTCCTCGACAGCTCCATCACGGACCGGAGAGCTTGGATCCATGCGATACTGATTGCTAGAGACATCTATGACCAAGACTGGTTTGACGACGACGAGGAGGATGAAACAACTAACATGAGCGATATTTCAGAGGACAATCCGGACGTATCGCTCGACCAAAACTAGACCAACTTCGGGTTGGCAAAACGTAGTGAAAACTCTAGGGTTCCACACGGTAGGCTTCTAGCCGGTATAGTTTAGATTAACTATATAAATCATTGTGAAAAATAAATAAATAGAGTACTAAAGCAAAATGATGTGTTTCGTGGAGTGACCTACAACCTTTGAAAATATAATTGAAGATTATGAAGCGAGAACAAGAGATGAAACGGGATGGTTTTTTTAGAGGCAATGATTCGATCTCTTCTTTATTACTTGGTTGAACTGGACATTATCGTCTGTTTTCTTTGGATGGGATAACTTGGTTAAAAAAATCATTCCCTTATTTTGTATATGCCTCAAACTCTAAAAGCGGGACGCCAACCGTATTGGGTACACAAACAATATATTTATTTCATTAGGTTTCTGTATGTGTTCTGAATGATACTAATAATTCATGGATTACTTTTAGTAATATGCTTTTGTGTTCGTTATTCTAGAAGTAAGGAACGACATAGTCCAAATATGGTTATAGGTGAAAAAAGGTTCTAAGGACTACTAAAGTTGTTTGATTTTCTTTTTCATTTCCGAGTTATTTATTTTTGCCTTGAAGTGGCACCCATGCTCATCAATTAGGCCTTTCATTCAGAGCGGTGCAAAACACATGTACACTTACTAATAAAGTCATGACATAAGCAGAAACACGTGAATTTCTGGTTGAGATGCCCGCGCGGATCACTTAAGAGAGCACTGGCTTAATATTATGTTAAGTCGTTAAACATATTCTTTAGTAATTCACTTCTGACATCACCAATTGAGATCCACTCTCCAAGAAAACGTAGTAGAATAGTAGTTGTGCATGTGATTGACAAGATGAGCAATTCTTTGGAGCGTGGTGCTGTTTGTGTCATGAAATTTAAAAATCGAGTGCTCCTTACCACACTATGAGAAGCTAGCGGCCCACCATCGGTTTTATGAAAGGTGGACGCCCCCAGGCGCATTGATTCCCTACTTATATCTTCCATTCTTTTGTTACAATGTTGCAAATGGAAGGAGATTGGTGCCGTGATTCAAGCGATAGCAAGAACAACAAAATGTTCTACTCAAATGGTCTTTGTTGATTTTAATGCTAGCAATTTAGCTCAAATCTCCACGCAACTTCCATATTCGCGGAGCTGTACACTAGTGGCTTCTTCTGAAAAGAATGTGGCGATTTGAAATGTATTTGGAATGCAAATAGCAAAACAAAAATGCCTGCATTGTCACCGTAGTTTGGAACTCGCACATGATTAGAGTTAGGCTTATTGAGCCTTTTATACGCAAAGCCACTACACGCTACGCTACATACGGTACTATACTATTTCGTGGACTCGTGGAGCGTACATAGTGTACGAGATGTTCTCGTAGGATGTGTCGATTGATTACCTGGTATAGTTTATGAATCTAAAAAATCGAACAATGACGCTCCGTGCTCCCCGCTTCTGTGGAAGAGCGATTGGCTTGTGGATGAGTCGAAATGCTATACTCCATATGAGATGAGGCAGGACAGAAACTCTCGGAGGTCGCTTCTCTTTCAGCCGAGATACATTGTCAATGCGAGCTCACGGACACGACGCTTCTGCCTAGAGACTGTCATAGACCTGTAATTATTGTATTAGTGAGAAGGTTAAACCATAACCATACTTGCCTGACATAGAACAGGCGTGACGTAGCTCACGGGGTCACGCGCCACGGCGCTGATGTCATTCACGAAACCCTGACGCTAGACGGGGTGGAACGATAGTCCGTAATAGTATCACGTGGCTACCGCATACCATGCGCGCACATAGGAAGAAAACGTCTCCTAACGGTATGGCCCGATAGTACAGAGTACTGGGGCAACGGTAAGCCAGTGTTGCACACGGCGCTATCTTCAAAGAAGCGAAGTCGCGGAACGAACGCAACGCGGCGTCCTCACAAAGTGCAATGCGATCACTGGAAAGTGAGAGTGACAACTGAATTCGTGAAGAAGCAAATCACTTCAAGGAATAGAACGCACATTGAATGGAAGCAAGCAAGCGATGCGAAGAAGCAATCGGTTGACACGAAGAAGCTTCTTTGTGCGGCAAGGAACTTGCTAGGAAGGCGAGGAACTTGCACTTGAGGTGAGAGAGGCGAATTCACATGGTTGAAGCAATGAAGCTTCATGCAACTAAGTAGCCGAGGATTCCATAGAACAGAATCCAAGTTGGCACAGAAGCAACCATGTTGACATCGAAGAACAACGAAGGCAATCAAAGCAATCGTTTCAAAAATAGTTTGAAAACAGATAACCATTTTATAAGCTCACAATTTACATTCCTATCGTTTTACATTCGTATAGAGACGAGCATAGGGCAGAGACCAGGTCTGCTTCGACACCCAATGCAAAAAAAGTCCTCGACAGCTCTATCACAGACCGGAGAGCATGGATCCACGCGATACTGATTGCTCGCGACATCTATGAACAAGACTGGTTTGACGACGATGAGGACGATGAAACAACTAACGTGATCAATACTACAGAGGACAATCCGGACGTATTGATCGACCAAAACTACACCAACTTCGGGTTGGAAACAAAAACTTAAGAAAAGTTATAGCTAAAAAAATTTTGCAGTGATTGTGCTCCCATAGCTCAGTGGAAGAGCGATTGCCTTACACGCAATCGGTCGTGCGTTCGAACCGCACTGGGAGTAAATCCTTTTATTTTGTCGTTTTGGTTTTGTGTTGAATGTTGGATGACGACAGCAAATGGTCGTCACTTTTGTTCATCACTAATCACACAAGTTACAACAATAAGTGGGCTCTCACTTTCTTGTAAATCTTAGTTCGCATTATACTGGTAGCACGATTATGCGTTCAAAACTTATTGTTTGCTTTTCGCATTCTCCTTGAACAAACCCTCGCTTTCGAGTTGGCAAAGTTCTTGAGAATGCCGAAAGCCCCGCCGACGAAAGTACGTTGAAAGCTCTTTGGTCTTTGCAAAAGCGACCACGCGGTCGAAGTGAAAGTTTTCTGAGTGTTTCGCTGTTTTATTCGTTCTTGCGTGACTCACCGCATGCATTTTCAATTTCTTTTCCACCTACGACATAGAGATCGACACTTCTGGATGCTGTTTCGTTCACAAATAATGGCAAGACAGCGACCCCAGAACAACAAAGCCAAGTGCTTGCAATCGTTAGAAGTTTGGAAACAGAACAACCTTCCAGTTCTAATATTCTTACTGATCCTGCTGAATCTCGCAAACTCGATGGAGTTTGGTACCTGCAATACACAAGTCCTAGTCAGATTGGCGATGTGGATGAATTTCCCGACAGCTGGAAGCCGGCTCGGGTATCTGGAAACGAGCCGGGCTTCGAAAACCGGCTTTCAAAGCGCAAGGATCGGTAAATGCTGGAGGAATTAAAGTGGACACTGCCAATCGAGTTGTTCGACAAATTTTCGACGTTGAGAAATTCCGTGTCAGTAATGTAATTTCACTAGACGAGAAAGGAAACACAATAAAGTTGAAGGAGCGTTTCGGCAGTCTCCCACCGTACCGATCCGCGCCATTGTTGGATTTGACTCGTTGAAATCAAATTTTGGAGGAAAGCTCGCTATCAATCTTGGTTTTCTCTTTTCAATTTTGGCCATTGTGAGAGGCAGCTCGGATAACGGATGGCTTGAAACAACCTACATTGACGACTTTTGAGAATAGGACGTGGAAACAAGGGTACATTGTTCATTCTCACGCGCGACCCAGACGCTGTAAAGCCATAATTTTGCGTTTAAATGATGAGTACCTGGTAATTTGAGGACTCCGTACCATCGCCATCCATAATGGAAAATCAGCATGTTAATTTGAAATATCTAAGCGATCGTCACATTCACGTTAAGTTAGCCTTGTCCCAAGGCCATGAGTTCTTGTTGCTGCCGCATTTGCAACATTCCCAAAGCGCGGCCGACATTCGGATTGTTCGAGTGCTCCTTAATAGAACCCTCAAATACGCTCATTGAAATTCCTTCATTTCCAATAGCTTCCTCTCCGGCGTCATTTGCTTTCTCGGCAAACTCGCGGTTGAGAAGCTGCTGAACCATGGGGTCTTGCAAACTTTTGCCCTCTGCCTTGTAGCGATCTACTATCTCGCGCATACATTCCGTGAGAGCGCTGAAATATTTCTCCGCAACTTCAATAAGTTTGTCAGGAGGCAGCAAATCGTTTGCGGCGATTGCGTTTTGCATTGCTTTCCCAGGTCTCCATCCCGCTACCGGTTCTCCAGTTGTGCTCTCCCACAGTTTTTGCAGGCGGTCAACAGCTTTCTTCACTTTGGGGTGTTTATCTTCGTCCTCGAGGTATTCCCAGGTGGCTTCTTCTAGGCAATCATAATCGAAGCCAAACTGATCGAGCAACTTCTTTTGTCGGTCTAACAAGGCTCGCTCCATCTCCATCTTCAAGAGTCCTTTCAACTGTGCTTCTGGGATACTTTGCCCAGCCATCTGAAGGGCCTGGATCTGCTGCATAATCTTCGATAGGATATCCTGCGTTTGCAAAAGAGAGCGTCAAAATCTCAACGACTTCTTCTTCCGTGATGAAATCATCTTCGTCGATTTCTGCAAGATCAGCACTACGATTTTTGCCAGAGGCCAGGAAGCTGTAACCCAAGCCGGCAACGAACAAGGCACTTCCGGCAAGAAACACTGATTTAGTCATGATCGCCCCGTTACTAATAATGCTGTCACAAACGTTAATAATTAGAACACTCAAATAATGCAGAGGTCTGCGATTTATGAACAGCGGAGCTGAATGTCATGCTCGCGGTTCTCACTTCTGCGTTCTGCGGTTTGTTGCCGCCAGAGGAGCGTGGGAAATCAAACATTCCAGATTCCCAACACCCTGGACGTTCCACGTACAGACCAGTTATTTCACACATTCAAACAAAATGCGATCCGTAGCCTTTTAATGCGTTTATTTGGCTTTTGTTTCGTAAGGTCGTTTTACTAATTAGACTACGCAGTAACTAGACTAGACTATGCTACAGAATAACTATCTTCAGGAAAGACCCGTCTAAAAAATGATACGGATATAAAACAAAAACACTTTAGTATCTGGTAGCAACATAGCGGCTTGTCTCTAGAGAGCAACTTTTAGGAATAACAAGCAGATCATCAAAGAAAACGCCGTCCATCATGATTCTTGACCGGAGGAAAACCTTGCCTTCGATATAACTCGGTCAAGCCGTCTTGGATCATACTGACATGACTTTGAAGACCGAATGACGGAGTCTAGCAGCCTCGAATCGGTCTCGTTAGCGCTTTCTTCAAATCTGTAGACTGGGACTGATTCATATGTAGTTGAAAGGGAACCGTTATCATCAAGGGAGTTCGATGCATGGTGACTCCCGGGTGCACTCCAGTATTGTGACCTATTCGAACGACAATTGTCTCCTCAGCTGCGCTCTTTTCGATCGATAAGTCGTCGGTTCTTGACGCGTTGGATCGAGAAAGAAACAAGACAAATGCGATAGCAGAAAAAGAGCCGCTGATGCAACAGTGGAAATCAGAACGGCGCGTCTGCGTGAATGATTGTCTTTGCTTTCAGCTTCATTAACACTCAAGAGACCATCGTTTGCGACGACAAGAACACCATCTATGTATAGATCAATATGTGATACCGAAATACCGGCTTCTCTTAACTCTGTTTTCAGTCCCTCGTTGCCCCAAAACGAGAAAATCATGATAAGATTGTCCTTGATAGTTTCCCGAGTTGCTGATTCGTCCTTCATGAAAAGTAAATATCCCCGGTAAACTTCAGCTCAGTAGCATTTGTCGCCCACATATCAAGCTCAAGATAATCAAAAGCATCTGAAAAGAAGAGCTGAAAAGTTCGGTCAAAAGGTGTGGAACACCTGGTGGAACCCCACTTTGTCGATTTCAAGCGCACGTGCTGACGTCGTGATATCCATCTGCATAAGCGGGAGAGGAACGGAGGCTGGTTGGGTATTGTCTTGGTCGATCCCAGGTGCGGTTCCATCATTGAAAACCGTTTCTGATGGCTGCTGAGAACGATAATTGCTAGGGGAGGGCGCTGTCGATTCGGTTACCGATGGAGAAACGCTTTGTCCTTTGTTTTCAGAAATTGATGGAGCCAATGATGGAGAGTGATTTGTGTTACCGCGTTTGTTTTTCTGCTACTCTCCTTTTCCGAGACGGCAATTTTCCGTTTGCCTCTGGTTTTGATTTCCTTCGTCGTCCCGTCCCAGCGTCGACTGCACACAACAGGAACGCTATGACAAGGACAGCAAGAATATTCCGTATCCGACTCGCCGAGCAAGACTTGTGCGACCAGCATGTCATTATATTACAAGTTGTTATTGCGTACTTGGTAAAGACGACGATGGACCATCTTGATCAAACAGAAAATTTGAAAAGTTGTCGGAATCAAAATGTGAGTTTGGCCGACCGTTGGATCAGACGAAGGTGAAACAGTACTCTTAACCTTACAGTAGCTACAATATGAATTACATTTCACTCCGTGTTTACATCTGACCGGTACTGATCCCGATCATCGATCGTGATGTTTTGCTTTTAAACTGCCTCCCAACACGACAGAAGCGGCGATCTCCCATTTTCCAAACCTTTTGCTCGTACCCACTCACCACAGGCAACCATAGGCGTCTACTGGGAGGAGGAACTACAGTTCGGAAAACTTCGCGTTGCGCGTTGACCGAGCACATTACCTCATGACTCCAGGAAGAAAATACCTCATGGTCAGTCGCAAGATACAGCCGCCCTGATGGAATCAAAACTCTCCGAATTTCACGAAGCGTCTGAATCTGGAAGAGTCTCCACTCCTTTTGTTCGTCGTTGGGAAATGGGTCTGGGTTTGTCACGAGAACGGCCTCCAGTGTTCCGCTTGGAATGACGGACAAAAGTTGAACCCCGTCACCTCGATGGATTCGTGTATTTGAGTACGGGCTTTCTATGACAGCATCCTCATAGTTTGCTTTATTCGTAATAGCGCAATAACTTTCTTGATTCTGGTCCGTTGTCTTCAAATATAGAGAAGACCCTTCCAAAAGCATTTGTGTTCCGTACCATACTTTATCTTTTGCATGATCTTACCAACTCCTGGCTGATGAATTTCCGCACCCACAAAGCATTTCTCTGGATACTGCTCGGCAAGCTGAAGTAAATTGTCACCTGCTCCAAACCCAATCTCCAGCCAAATGCTCAGTTTGTCTGTCTCATTCCTTCCAAAGGCAGAATTCCAGTCAATGAATTCTCCATAAGGAGTTCTCGGTAGCGTATAGTTACCCATGTCTCTGATAGCACGACGCTGTGCTTTGGACCCTTTGCGAGAAAGATGAAGCCACCATTTTGGTTTTCGATTCCTGTATCTATTCTCTGCGTCTTGTCGTTCCGTGTCCACGCATTCTTCGTCAACATCATTGTCCGATAGTACGCGAAAGTCATTCGTGTCGTCTTGTGAGTCTCCTTCTATCATTTGCCTTTTACTTTGTGGTAGCGCGAAACACGAAGCTGACTTTCACAGATACTTTTGTTTATTTTTTGGTCTCGACAGGCAATCTCGGCTTTAAAGTGCGGTTGGTATATCCTTGGTTGGTGTTTTTTGTTGGTGTTCATTTTTCGTTTTTTGCCCCGTGTCACCGTCCATCCGTCATCAGTCATCACTGCAAACTCAAACAGAACTCTTCATCTTCATGCTACAGTCTTGAAAGCGGTTAAACACGGTTATAGTTTAACGGTTGCTCGAAACCAAGAACACAAACAACAAGCTCAACGATCACCAATGCGAATACCCCACAATTTCAATTTCCAATCCGAACCGTAAATCAACGAAGGAGACAATCTGTAACCATGAAAGCACCTCTATTTCGTTATCTTTATTCCATCCTATTATAATTTGCATAAGAACCCCGTTGAACGATGAGAACGAACGCTTATTTGGCTCTGGTGGCAACTCTATTCAACGTTCCTTGGCATTGCTCTTTTGCGGCGCGCGCAAGGCAGATGCTCAGCCCGTCCTGACAGACGCACTAACAGGTCGCTGTGCTCATATTGAAGCCGACAATTGCGTCTTTGATCTTGAAGGCTATCTTATTGACCGGAATCTGAAGGATAATTTGGAGGAAGCGACCAACGAAATCGACAATGACGACGTTGACCCCAACCTTCAACTCATCCCTGGAACTGATTTCAAGGCGTACGTGAGAGCTGATGTTGCCACCTTTTATGGCGAGGAGCCTGGTAGCCGTCAAGAGCGAAAACCCGATTTTAGAGGACAAGCAGGAAAATTTGTCAACATGAGCCCTGAACGAGTCGATCTCTGGTGGGTCGGTCCTGACGGCCCCGTCTTGAATGACTCGCTTCGGCCATGGACATCCGGGGTACAGCCTGTTTTCCGAACCATAAGTTTATTTTCACAAAGCCTGGGAAACCGGACGAGGTACTTTGCAGGATGACGATTGTTCCGGATGTTGCCGTCTACTACTATGACCCTTTCTTGCCACCCCACGCGTTTCACACCGATGCTCGCGCACGAGGTGAGCAGCTCATGGGAGGAGGACGTTCGGTTGACTCTCTTTCTCCAGCGGATCGAGCGTGGTATGACGCACACGTCTATAATCTTGAATTTGGGGAACTCTACAAATTGTTCACCGGTGGTTCCGAATGGTTGTCCATGTATCCAAAAAAAATCCTCCGCGGCACAAGATGTGGAGAGCTGATTATTTTGGACAAGAACATCATATACAGACATTGGAGACACAGTTCATTGATCTACCGCCGACGGAGGAGATTCACGAACTATCTAGCTCGGACATGAGACGCGCAGACGACGAATCAATCGCCCTCGCAAACTACAGATCGCCGGGACCGATGAACATAACCATCAGGACACTTTCGTGTGCCCCCAGAGCATTCGAAATCCAAAATTTTATCTCGGATGTCGAGGTGGATCACATTCTTGATCTGGTTCGACAGAGGAATATGGAACGATCCACAACAAATGGGCATCTCTCTTCCACGCGTACTAGCTCAACAACGTGGTTGCCTCGCAGTAGTGATCTCATCCTGGATGCAATTTTCGCCGTGTAGCAGATACACTACGTATAGGTGAAGCGCTCTTTCGTGATCGAGATGACGATGAGAGGAAGGACTTCCCCACTAGCCGCCGTATAAACGAAGATTTGCAGATTGTGCATTACGATGTCGGACAAGAATACCAAGCGCATCATGACTTTTCAATGCCAAAAGAGACGCCCAATAACCCAGGTCGGTCTATCAACTTTTGCCTGTACTTGAATGATGTGGAGGAAGGTGGCGAAACATCGTTTCCAAGGTGGAGGAACGCTGAAACCGGAGAGAGCATCAAAGTAAAGCCCGAGAAAGGAAAGGCGATGATATTTTACATGGTAAATCCAGACGGCAATCTTGACGACCTGACACAGCACGCTGCTCTTCCTGTTCTTAGTGGAGAGAAATACTTTGCCAATCTGTGGATCCACGATCCTCTACGTTCGTAGTGTAGCTCGATTCGTGTAAAATTGAAAACGCCATGATGAAATTAAATGATTATCATTCTTGTATGAATGAAAAGTAACTTTCTTGTTACCGCTTAAGCGAGATCAAAAGTTGCTCCAGGCACACCGAATCTGGTGCTACATGTTCCTTCTGTGGTCCTAAACAGTTCATATCGAAGCTTCTAGCGCGATTTCGGTCCGGGCGCGCTATCTGAGCAGACGGGCTCTTGCTGCTCTCTATAAGATTCATTTCCTGTCTATTCAACGGGGTATCTGCACGCTCCATCAGCCCACTCTTTGCGAGCATTTCCCTTATGTAGTAGTAATACTTTGCGTACTCTGAAGCATTAACTTTCACATTGAAATTCAGACAAGCCAAGACAGAAAATTCGAGCTGATTGATCCTTTTAAGGCTGAACTGTGATTTGCTATTGCTTGACATTGAAACGTTTGAAAAGTCAACGTTCCACATGGATAGATCGTCCCAAACCTTGCTGGCAAGAACCATGCAGGAAAAGAGAATTGACTCCCATGTCTGTGGCGTAGGTGAAACTCGCCCATTCGTCTCTTTGATCAATCTTTCGACGTATATTAAGCTCATAATTAGAGTGTCATGTTCCATCTGAAATTAACCAAAACAAGTTAGCAGGGCGCGTCTCTCAATCTTGCTCTGCCGATTAATCTCATCGCTTACCTGGCTTCTTTCGAAAAATCTTTTGTAGAAAGACTCGATCTCGGTCAAGGAAGGCACACTCTCTTTCGAGCTACGTGCACTTGAGCCCTCGCTTTGTTTATGCCCGTAGGAGGGGCTCTCTGTGTAATCATCTCGGAAGATATGCATATCAATGCGTTGCTGGTATAAAGGGGCATCGTGAAGGTCGGTCAGCCTCGACTGCGACGACGATTCTATGATATGGACTCTAAAGATTCCACAAATGCATCTGATTGTCGCTTCAATATCAGGGTTTTCCATTGTAGACTTGACAAAATGGTCCCCCAGTATTTCGTCGATTGTGAAGCTTGACTGCACTTGGCCGCGTGACACCGGTGCTGTTTTTGGAAATGCTTTTGAGGATACGCTTTCGACAGTGTTCGCATTTGCACTGGAATTTTTGGTTTTGTCTTCATCGAAGACTGATTCGTCAAGTAGATACTCGCCTTCAAGGAGATCATTGTCAATCGAAGACGGCGTGGTCATGACATCCGTTCTCAAATTACTAGGTTCCGGTGAAAGCTCCATCGAATCAAGTTTCGAATATTCCGTGTTGGTACCGACGGACGATTGTCGTGTCGTGTCTACTTGTGTAGACGCAGACGGCGCGGGACGACGATGCGGAAGCGGTGGCCGTCCCTCCAAGGACGAAGATGGTGGACCCGATAAGGATTGACGCCCGTGGCTCCTTCCATCGCCCATAGGTACGTTACCTACACTTACGGTAACAACCGGAAATGGTATTTCGCTTTCGTCGCCATCTTTGCTCTGAAGTTCAGCTAGTAATTCTTCGTTCATACAGGATATGGTTCGAACTTTGGCACTACGAGCTGTAATGACGATGGGTTCTTTTGGCGGACCGGCCTTTTCGACATTTTCTCTAGCAACACCGGGCATCACTTCACCGCGAGCCAAACTATCCAGTAAATTGGTTTCCATTTCTTTGAAAAAACTTTTGCTGTCGTCGGAATTCGCGCTTTTGATTTCTTTCAAATATCTTGACTTCTTCAGGCTGAAGAAATGCACGACGCGGATGAGATTCTCTGCATTTTGTAACATGTAGTTTCCGAAATCACTTACCTTCTCCCATTGCGTTCTTCTTGTTATTGTGTCATAATAGTATATTTTCCCGGACATAGGATCTACCGCGGTTCTCCAGTTGCTCGGCTCTTCCTTGGGCTCCGACGAGAGCGATTCTGATTGATCAGCATTCTGATCTTTTCCTCTCCGCGTGTTCCTTTTACCCCGACGAACATCCGTTCTGCGTTTCGCTTCCTCCTTGGCAAGGCGTTCGATGATATTTGTCTTTTCCGTCGACTTGGGCGAGCTCGCGTCCCAGAAGCTCAGGTCTTCAACAAATGACTCGACTAAAAGGTCGACTTCCTCTCTGGAATAGTTCTTCGTTAGCGCGTCCAGGTTCTTCATTGATAAGCTCACCAGTAAAGTAAAAATAGCTGCTTCAAGTATTACTAACATCCAAACCGGCGAAAAGGAAAATGCAACATGCTCCAATACCGGTACTCGAATCGTACAACGCGACGATGCCCAACACAAAAGGAACAGAACACGGATTATAGTTAAATTTGAAATAACCGCTAACGGCTATGTAGTTTACTCACTCCTTGGCGCGAACCGTTCGTGATTCCTGACTCCCGTGTGCAGAGGCCTCTTTGATCTATGTTCGATGAGATGGGGCAAATGTTTGTACATGGAGCTTGACGAACGAAATAGTTGTACGGAGTATATGTTACCTCTAATATGTTACATGTTGTGATTTGGGACCTCTCCATCAACAATTTTACAACGGTCGTAACCCTAAAGTACCACATTGTGTCAATCATCCAGTTGTATCATTTTCACAGACTTCCGCCCAGCCAATGAGTTCTTTATCTTTGTTTCAAAAGCAAATACTTCTTCTTCGTCCTCAGAGTCGGAGGCGAAAACAGGAACGGGCTCGACAGATAACACGTCAATGAATGCGCCTTTGCTGTTTTCTGTCGCATGGGGTTGGTCTCCGTGCGGCGGAACTAGGTACATGCCTTTGTCATCCTTATCTATTTCGTCCTCCCCTTCAATGTATTCTACACTTGCTGGCAGTGCGTGAAAATCCGGCGAAAAATCAGTCCAGTCAATTTCACGTCCCCATATATCAATAAGTCCATCCGAGGTTGCAACTGCCAAGAAAGATCTCGCAGGGTGCCAAGCAACGCTGTAAAGTTGAACCGAAGGTCCGACTAGTGTGTCCACCAACGCGCCTGTGGAAGTATTCCAAACATAAAGCTGCAGGAAAACGTCAATACAACATCCCTACCAATCACATTACAAGTTACGATCGCTTTCTTACCGAGTACTTGTAGTCCCCACCATTGGCACCACCTACAATGTATTCTCCGTCTCCTGATAAGTCAAACGAAGCAAACTTTACTTTTGAAACAACATCCTGGAATGTCCAGACAGGCTTTACATCACTTTCAGAACGAGACCAGCATGCCTCTGCAGAAAAAAGTCTGAGAGCTCCATCAGCTGAATTGATCACGAAAATTTCCGTCGCGGCTTACTATCACATGCCACGAAGATGCTCCGCCGGGAATTGGAATATTGAATTGAGACTTGATCGGTGGTAGCGTCCTTGTTTCGTTTGTTGTTGTCTTGAGAAGAGCAAAAGCTGGGACACATCATAGCCAAGTGCTCGTCCATTCTTTGTTGCGGCGTATATTCGATCCCCATGGAGAGTAAACGCAGCACAAGTGATGTGATGCTTATCTGCACGAGTAATGGGGACTAGTAAAGATTCCTGAATTTCATAGGATTCACCCCATTCCAGCCATGTTGATGGATGAATGTAAAAAATACAGAGCGTTCCATTTTCTAGAACAACGAGTCCGCCGGTTGGTATCAGCGGATGAATCTGTAGCGACCCTCCCACCTTGTGCGGAAGAGAAAAAGAAATTGATGGAAATCTTTTCATAGCCCGAGCATCGGAGGGTACGACCTCTGGAGGTAATCGCCTTGGCGGTATTTTGTCATTTTGATTGAACACTTTTACCGGCAGACTTCTGTCTTCTTTTGCAAACTCAAAACGCTGATCGGCATCCTTAAAACCAGACTTGTTTGTTTGATCGAAGGAGTGCGTGCATATTCGCTCGTCTTTCCTATTTCCTTCTTTCGGTTGAACCCGGTGTGCATCATCATCATTCTCTGTAGTGTCTGTTGGTTGAAGTGCTTTACAGCCTTCTTCCGGTCCAAACGGGTGTGTCGTATCATACATCCGAACAACACAATCTCCCAACGATCCCGATAGTAGACTTCGCGATCGTCGGCTCCATGATACACTCGATATTCCTAATCCGTGATTGTCGGGTGATGCGTCTGGATCCAAATTTTTATACAACGCGCTTACCGTCCGATTCAGAACATTGAAAACAGCAACCGTTCCACTACCGTATCCAGCTGCTATGTAAGTACCTCTGCGATTGAAAGCTAGATGATACACGGACTTCCACTCAGTTTTCTCCAGGGTAACTTTTGCGTTCTTGTCTTCGCTTGCCTCGTGACGGCGAAAATGCATCGCTGGGGAAGATCCATAGTAGCGTGAACGCGATCAGGTACCTGACGGGCGAACGGATCAAGCAACTCCAAATTCATTGCAGTATTCTAAGATGGGAAAATGCAGATGAAACGTTCCAGCTATGTATCATTCAAAAATTGAGTTCAATCTTTTCTTATCTTCAATCCAATCTTTCGCAGTTGTCGTTGTCGGTTTCCCTTGTGGGGGTTTCACTAGTACAGTAAGGTTAGCATTTTGAGTTTTGGGTCTTGGTTCCTCGTGACACATCGCTTGTTGGTAACTTTCGCTATAATGTACAGTGTACAGTAAAGTTTACTCAAACTTCAACGGTAAATCCAGCGTACGTCAGGCATCCACAGCCTCACAACAAGCATGGCCAGGAGTGGTGGCTGTGAAGTGCCCATCAAACAATTCTGCAACACATCAGCAAACACCGAGAAGCACTCGGGTCGACATCATAGAGCTGCGTGAATTCATCGTAAAAGCCGTCGACATTCGTTGCGCAACATCAAATAAAGCGAAGATGATTAATAGAACTCTCTTTTTCTTTTCATTGGCTCTGCTGCCGCTTTCAGCGTGCAGCCTTCCAGCACGCGATCGAGCGCCGTAGGACCCTTGTTCGGAGGTGGTGCTGGTCTGAGCACATCACTAGAGGGAAAGAAAGCAACAGTGGAAACTGTTAAAGGACTTCTTCAAGAGTCTGAAATGATCTTTACTATTCCTGCTAGCTCTATTAAAGTTAGTGAAATGCAGAAGCTTCGACGATCTATGCCGGAAGGAACGACTGTTCGGGTTGTGAAGAACACCCTCATGGAACGTGCTGTGGAAGGAACTGAGTATGAGGCTGCCACCAGCCTTTTGAGCGGCGCTAACTTGTGGTTCTTTATCGAAGATGACATTAGCTCTACCATCAAGGCTTACAATGGTTTCTTGAAAGAATGCGCTAAAAGGACAGCCACCCCATTCTTGGAGGAGTCACGGAAGGTGTTACATACGATACTAGCGGTGTCGAAGCCATTGGAAAGCTTCCCAGCAAACAAGAACTTTACGCCAAGATTGCCGGATCAATCAAGGCTGTACCAACCAAGGTGGCTCGTGTCATCAAGGCTCCTGGCAACAAACTTGCTCGGGCAATCAAGTTGGCTGCCGACGAGAAGTCGCCTTAATTGTAAAATTCAAAACTAAGTTCAAAATCATTGATGGTGGAGCCCGCAATTCTTGATGTAATCATTAAGTTAGTAACCTGGTTGTGAAGGTTAGATCCTGTTCGCGTCGGTGACAAACATTGGTCGCATGGATCGTCGAATAGATGATGATGTAATCGGTGATATCATCGCTGAAATCTCTATCTAGTGACCTTTCTCGTCGAAGCTTTGATATTCTGTAGACGCTGCAGATCTAGCCCAGCAAAGGACTCCTCCGGCTGCAGCGCATCCATTCAATGTGCGCTACACTCCTCTCCAAAAACCAAAACAGGCAACAGCCATTGTAGCTGCTGGATGAAATGTTGTTAGGCCCTGCTGGCTCATGTTCAGTCTAGTCTAGAGCGACTCACTAATGTGATTGGGGAAGAGGCTGAATGAAAATGGGGAGAATCCCTAGAGCAATAGCAAACGTTTACGATTTATGATTTTGCCGAGTGCTTAAAGACTGTCACTCTGGTTTGTTACTTCCTGCTTTCGCATCGAATCCTATAATATATTCTGCATCGCGAACAAGAAACTAGGTTGTCAAAAGATTAAACCAATGTGATGATGCAACATCATCATGAATCATGATGCGTAGTTCGACTGGCACCAGGAAGGAACCGGGACTTCTGAGTACTTTGTGGTTGAGAGTAAATCGTTTTGAAAAGGGACTTAGATTTCTTGACAAAATACTTGGAGGAACGACCTTCGAGGCAAGGAGGATAACTTCGAGGAGAGTCATGACAATTCTTTTCTGTAGAGTGTAGAGTACGAAGTAGACAGAGAAACGAATAACGAATGTCATGTCAATTGTACTCTTCTCCGCTATAACCCCCAGTCTGCTCGTCGCGGAAGATTGAAGTCTCTGAAAATTTTGCCCCTCATCTCATCGAAAACCCAAGATATATTCACATTCTCTGAAGCTAATTGAGCTAGCAATTGCACCATGAATGACCTTTCTCAATCTTTGTTTGAAGCGGTCGCAACACGTGATCACGACGCGCTGCTGCAAATATACGGAAAGAATGCCCTGAATGCCCTCTCATCGTACTCTGCGATGCGGCGGCGTTGGGGTGCGCGAAGCGCACATGATGGTGCGTGTTATCGATGAAACTGTTTTGTGAGACTGCGTTTTGCCTTTGTAGGAGGTTATAATCCGTTGAGTTCTTTCTGTTGAAGTGCGTTGAACAAAGTGTGAGATTTTTATGCAGCGGTTATTTACATTGTCTCTCTGCACCGCTTTCTCTTGCATGCTTCGATTCTTCTTTATGCACGCACCTTCAACATTTGCAAATACTGACGTTTTATTTTTTTATTACTTATAGAGGAGAAGCGAGACGACGCGATGAATACGAATTGGTATCCCGAAGGATATTCAGTATCGACGACAGAAGGGTCTCGAACAATCAATGAGAAGCAGCAGCGATCGTTTTGTTCTCTTCTTAGCGAATTGTCTTATTTCTTGACCGATCAGATGGACGCAAAAGGCTCTTCAAATCCGAAAGAGTCTACCATTGAAGTGTGCGCAGAAGCGGAAAGTTTATTGCGTGACGCGTCAATGGTTCTGACCGCAACTCGACCCCGAACAATTTTGTTGCATACGAAGATGGGCGTGTTGATGCGCGAGAAGATGGCACCCCATCTCGAAATGATTCCTCCCTGTATTTGATGGAAGCGTTGCCAATGCAACTCCCCGCATCCTTTGGTAGATTCAGCTGCTGGGGCTTCCGGAGGAGCTGGAAGTATTCTCCATTTAGCATGTGCGCTGGATATTCCTCTTGTGTTGGCATTCCTTTTGGCCATGGGTGGTGACGCGAGGGCTTCCCACACTGCTTTCCGAAGGCTGATGATTCATGAAGCAGCCTGCAATGGTTCTGTTCAGTGCTTAACTCTCCTTCTGGAATTGGGTCAACAATACTCGGAAAATGAAAGCGGTGATGTGTCGTCTCGAAGTCGAAACTCAAGGTTCCCATTTATTCCCCGTCGGGTCGACAGCTCACAAGCAATGGCGCCGATTCACGTGTATGCAGCTCACCCAGAGCTTTTCATGAGAGAATTTGAAAGTTCAATTTACTTTGATCAGGAGTCTTCGAAACCCAAAAGTGATTTCATGTCTCTACTTCGTCTGTTCCAAGATTTGTCAAGACAGGTTAAAGAAGGTACAATTAGCGAGTTAGCTGCGGCACGGCAAATAATGGACAATGTGACTTTGTCGAGACAGTCTCAACTTTCGTTAGCGCGATCATGCGGGTTCCGCAACAGTGACAGCTTTCCCCGGCGATCGTTTCTTCGCCGCGGCGTCTCTACCGGTATATCTGATGGACACGGGAACACACCTTTACATTGGGCATCGTTCAAAATGAAACAGAATGTGTGTCGCTGTTATTGCGATTCAACGCAGATCCCAATGCAAGAGCTCATCCTTCGGGCTGGACGCCTGTCCACGACGCCGCCTACAGTAACTCGAAGGAAACGATCGAGCTGTTGCTTGATGCTGGCGCCGACGTGAATGCTCGCGCCAACAGCGGTGCCACACCTCTATGCTTCGCCAGCCAGGAGAATGCATCGGAAGCCGCTACTTTACTACTTAGCCGAGGAGCAGATCTTACGGCACGTTGTTCTCCGAGTCCTGAGAGTGATGACTTGGGTGGCCCTCACAATCGGTTCAGCGGCTACACTGCTCTCCATTATGCGGCGCACTATAACGCCCACAAGGCAGCCCGAGTCCTTTTGAAGCATCCTATGGCAAGAAAAGCCATGGACATTCCTGATCTGAGCGACCGATTGCCGATACACGTTGCTGTGGCACGGGGAGCAGCAATGTTCTTCGTGAGCTACTTCACGCGGGGTAAAAGTGGAAACGAGAAATCTATCCTATCCTAGCAACAGTGGTAGCTACAGCGAGGCGCTCTCCCGATCACCCCTCGTTTGCGAAGTCCGTCGCGACCTGAAACACCCTCTAGAGAGTCTTCGGGCCCGCGGATTAGTACGCCAGTGTCTCCCCTTTGCTCCTCTCGATGATACCACAGCAGCCGATTACATCATCGAAACCGTGGAACTGTCTGACGCAGAGCTCTATTGACGAATGTAAGGAGCTCATCACTCAAGCTGAGTCGCATTGGAGTGTCGAGCGACATATGCTCTTTACACCGGCAGATCGAGAGGCTGTGCTTGCTGTACTGCTTGTCGGTAAGCATCTGGAGCTCAAGGGGACAGGAATTTTCTGGATCTCTGGCCACTTGTTCTTAGTTTCTGCGGACGGGAATGGTTCGAAGACGAAGGGAGTGTCGAAGATGAAAAGATAGCTTATTCGACACGGACGACGATACTTTCTTGTATGAAAGCAATGACAACGTGAATGATAACGAGCTTCCAATTTCAACACTTTAAAAGACCACGCTAAGTTATTATTGCGTCTATTATTTAGCATGGCATTTTGTTGGCTTTCCGCACTCCGATTCAGCTATCGCGCATGAATCTCATTATATATCATCTTTGTCCTTCTGAAAGATCGACTCGTGCATACGAACCTTCAAAAGTGTCGACAAAGAATATGATGCCAGCTCATCAAACTTTTCCTGCATACTTCTCAAATCTTAGGTTCGATGGTTATCCATAGCAATAGCCGATCGCTGCGTTAGTAATCTACGTCGCACCACTATACAATTGCCAAAAGCAGCCGAAGGCCGAAGAAGCACCGGCGAACAGAAACCTCAACGAAATCTACGCACTTCTCCCTTTTTTCACGTTTTTTAAGTAGGAGCAACAGCTGCAGCTCAACGCAGACTGTCGAAGCAGATGCCGCGTGCAACACGATCCGGTATTGAACACTATACAGCTTTGGATTGGTCTTGTCGCACCGCTCTCGGTCAAAGAACGATTATCAGCTTCCATTCGCGGGTAGTGACTGAATTACTGGCCTCCAATGTGTAGTGTGACATGGAGCAGGCCGGCGTGCAAGAATCGGAACCGCAAAACGAAGAAAAGTTGGAAGCACCATCAAATCCTTCGCAAAGCCAGTGTCAACAAGATTGTGGTTGTTCTTCGGTGATTTCTGCCATCAAAACACATTCCCATCCATCACCTTTTATAAAGTCCATCCTCACCCCAGGTTGGATCGAATTGCATTAATCTCTATTTGAAGACATCGAGCCTTCTTTTGCATCAACGCGAGTCAGGTTACTACAACAACGCCCGCGGTATTTGCATCTCTAATTGACACCAGCGATTTTCTGAAAGATACACAATGACAGTCCGAACACTGCTTCTTTTCCCTCTAATAGCGACGTCTGCGTTCGCTCCTCATCGCCACTCGCATCATGTCCCCACTGCAATCAGTAGCAAGAACTCGGAACGTGCGCACATTGAACGGAATCTGGAAGAGATGATGGGTAATGACTGGCGTTTGTTCCGTGCAAATCTCGTCGCAAAGGAGCAAGCCGAAACTTCTCAGCGCCGTAAAACGACCAACCAGCTCCAGAACCGGGTCCTAAGGAATACACGGATGAGAAGCTGGCTCACCAAGGGCAGCTTGGTGAATTGTTTGCAGGTGCGATCAGTTCTATCTTCCAGAAAAGAACTCGAGCCGTGTTGCAGGCGGACGCAGACATTCCTCCGATATCTTTGACGGTGACTCCATTGGTGGACTGACCGATGATGATAAAATCACAACCGACGATCCGTTTGTTTCGGAAGCCGAACTCCTATTCTTATGAAGTCTAAGGTAAAGATCAATAAGCACCGTTGGGCGCACGAAATTCCTCACGTCGAGCCGGGTTGCGTCTTGATCGCGAACGAAAAGTTGGGCGGTGTCTTCCATCAAACCGTCGTTCTGATTGTGCAACATGACGAAAAGACTGGATCTATCGGTATTGTAATTAACAGGTACGTTCGACGATTTGTGGTGGATCTGTAGTGAATACCTTTTCTTGATACTCATCCTCGTTGCTTTTCGTCGATTTTGCCAGACCCTTGGAAGGTGATCTGCAGAAGGTTGCTTCGCAATCTACTTGCAACTTGGACTTGTCTCTGAAGATGGCATTTTCCAAGTCACCTGTATCTTACGGTGGGCCTGTTCTGCAGGAGGAGCTATCGGTCATTCATGGATTTGGCGAAGTTGAGGGCTCTACAAAGCTTTGCCCAGGCGTTTATGTTGGAGGATCCGAAGAGTTGATGAATGAAGTCCGCATCAATCGCTTTGAACCGCATCACGCTTTGTTTGTAAAGGGCCACGCTGCATGGGTACCCGGTCAACTCACTCGGGAAATCAAGAAAGGCGTTTGGTACACGGCTGCAGTCTCATCGGATTTCATTCTTCGATATGCTGGGGCCACGGTCACAGAAGAAGACAACGCATCTGACTTATGGTCTGATATACTGATGTGCTTGGGTGGAAAGTATGCGGAAATCTCCAGAGCCTATGCTGGACGCGGCGACAAGCGCATGCCCTGAACAAATCCCTGAACTCATTATGTCATGTCGCTGAACTTTCGCGGCATCAGATCCTTCATTTCGTCACCCTCATTGTTTCTTATCACTTCAGCACTCATTCAATCACATTCAAAATATATCACCTATAATAATGTTACTAGGAGATTAGGATTTCATTTATCTTTGCAGATCAACTACAACAATCAAGAGGAAGATCGAAGAGTGAGTCCATGTGGAGGCTCTCTTATCAAAACGAAAAAAGTCTCGGTACGTTTCCTTAGCTTATATTAGTCTATCATAAATATCCAAGTTGAGCTCAGCGTATAGTCCCCAAGAGCAAGGACCGTATCCAAATTTAGTTTATTGGTTTACAGGTCGAAAACCCAAATTGATATGTCAGCCGCCATTGTCAAGTATCTCTATCTTGAGACGACACAACTTTAGTTGATGTGTAAGGTATGATTTGCAAATCACCTTGCAGGAACTGGTGTTGGATGGACAGAGCTACCGTAAGACCTTAGTTTTTCGAGGAATTTTGGGAACTCGGCACTCGGCACCGGTAAGCCGGTAAGGCTTACTGTTTAACCGTCGTAACTGATAACGTCTATTTTATTCAGATAGAGATTTTCCGATGCCGCTTGGTTCGGTGTGCTGCGCACTTCACGAGACTGGCTGGCGCGCAGTCATGATTGACATTGACGTTGGCGCGCACGCCGTTCCTGACTCCTCTCGTTTTCTCGTCGATGAGCTCGGAGAATTTTAAGAACGAAAGGTTTCAGCATCGTGCTGCTGTTGTATTTTTATCTTTCGAGATCAAGGCCGAGGTCAGCAAAACAACAATCAAATCAAAGTAGAGATTAAGAATTGAAAAATGGAACCTGCCAGTGCGCTGCCGCTTCCTACACCTCTCAGTAGATCTCCACTTCGAAATGTCTCGGGTAACGAAAGCTTGACAAACTCCGCAAAGCGCCTCAAACGTATTCCTCTTGACACTCCAGCCGCGCCAACCGAAGAGCAGCCGCAAGTAGCTCCACAAGTTGAATTTCTCCCGATTGAATATCCAAAGGATGTCCCGGTCCCTTCCAAAGCAGTCGTAAAGACCTTGTTCGATCATGCCATGGCCAATGACAAGGGTGACCAAGCGGCCCTCGTGGACGCTGGTGTGCTTTCCTTTGAACAAGTCCTTCTACCTTCCATTGCGTCTTCTGAGTTGCAAGCTCTGAAAGAGCTGCAGGCAAAGTGCAACGCGATCAGCCACACCAGACCGATATGGTTGTCCGTTGCCGCAAAACAGTCATGACCAGCATTGGTGCTGCCATGAATGCTGTGGCAGAGTCCAGGGCTGCTCGGGCAGTGCGCGATGCACAGCGTCAAGAGGAAATGAAGCGAGAAAAGGAAAGAGAGTTGAAGCGGCAGGAAGAGGAACGAGCCCGATCAGAAGAAGTGCGAGAACGTGAGCGGGAAATTTTGCGAACCAAGCAAAAGCATGAACTGATCAAAAAGCTACCAAAGAACCAGGAGTTGTGGCGAGAAATTGTGTACCTCATGACAGAAATTTCCAAACTACAAAAGGAGGAGAAAATATGGAAGGAAGCTGCCGAGCATTTGGATCAGCAAGAACGTGAAATCGAAGAAATGGAGCGATTGCAGCAGGAAGAAGAGGCCAATCAAGTGGATCAAGAAGTCGTCGATATACCCAATGACGCAGATGTTTCGGAAGAAATCGAAAAGGTCAACCAGACTATCGAAGATATTTCTCTCTTGTGTTCGAATTGAGCAAGCCCTCGATAATGTGTCGCAAATCGCGGAGGAATCCGACCGTGTTCGTTTACAACTTCACAAGCAGTACCGACGCAATCACCAGTTCCAGGGTATCAAGGCATCAAGGATCCAAAGGGACTTATCATGTCTCTATCACAAAGTCAGAGTTTGTCACAAGCCGAGAATTAGTTCAACACAGCAAGAATTGTTCATGTGTAGAAAATTTGATTTTGTTTATTAATTTGTTCAAGGCCAAAAGGCTCTAGGTTTATCCTTTTCATCGAGTGCAGTTACTCTTTGAATCCTTTGCCACCGAGTCGGAGGCCATATTACGTACTCCGCAACGCCCACCACAAGATTCTTGCTTATCGGGCCAACGTGGCGAGAGTCTCGAGACTTGTCTCGGTTGTCACCCTCAACATGCAGCGTGTATCCAGGTAAGCTTTGTAGTCGTCGAGTGTTGGATTCCGACGAAGGCAGGCGCAACCACTGTCCACCCAAACCCACGACACGCTTGACAGCCAACTCTGTAGGAAATGCTTTTCTGGGTCTTTGTAAACGATAACATGTCCGGCAAGAGTTGTGGGAGGGCATTCATAGAATTTGGAGGCCGGAACGTATTGGGTTGCCCTTGCAGTTGCTCGTATCTCCGTACTCGGGCTCGTTCAGTCTCCCCATTGTTATTATTATTACTATCCGAAGAAAAAGAAAGCGCACAAACGCATCCACAAGAGCTCCAGAATCACATTTCCGAACCAGGATAACGTCACCGTCTTTTAAGGAAGGTTCCATCGAGGCACCCTTGACACGGCATACACCAAAGAACGAGTCTCGCGCCCACAGTGCCAGGGGTAGACTCGCGAAAACAGTCTTCCAGGTCGCAGACGAAGGTATTGTGGATGCCATTACTGAAGTTTCGAATAGACTATGACTCGTTATTATTATTTTTTGCTGGAATGCGGGTCATCGAAAGTGCTCTGCTGCTCCTCATTTTTATTTGCACCTCATTGCCTCGTCTCAGACGAGGCCTCGTCTCGTCACCATCGATCACCGGATGTCGCACCAGCACAGGATCGATTTTTGTTCGTCGCTTTTTTTCTCTTGTTGATGGCGATGATGGATGCTCGAATGCCTGTCGCTGACAAGGTTCCTTGAACCATTCTGTCAGGAATTCTCTCTTGTAAGTCTCCTTATTATTGCTGTTTTCGAAGCTATTCGGCACGTTTAGCGAAAACACGATCGCGCATTGACTGAGCTTTTACAAGATTTTTTGGCGCCTTTATGATTCATTCATTCATTCATGCATTCATGCAATACTCTCTCATCCTGTTGCTTCCTGTTCGCACCTACTAGTCCATGGTCCATGGAGTCTTCTCTAAATGATTACATGGTTGGAGCTGCAATCGGGCAAGGAAATTTTGGAACGGTCTATCACGGAATGCACAAAGAAACAAACCGAGATGTTGCTATTAAATTATATGACAAGATTTCGCTGCAGAAACGTCCAATGTGGCTAGATGCTGTCTTGACAGAACAACGGATACTGCGGAAACTTGCCGGCTGTCCTTTTGTTGCCACTCTTCTTGCCTCATTTCATGATGATCAGTTTGTTTATCTTGTTTTGAAATTCTTCAGCAAAGGTACGCTATCTCATTATCTTGAAAAGAAATGTCAATTGGAAGATCAGGTGTGGTTAAGTCATGCCGTCCGGATAGCTCTCGGTATAAATGCTGCGATCGAAGCCCTTCATGGGTACGGAGTGATTCACGCTGACTTGAAACCGGACAATCTTCTAATGACGGAGGACTTGAGCAACGTTGTTCTTACGGATTTTGGATCTGCGTTGACGATACCGACGTATACGCAAACGCGAGATAGCGTGCCTGAGAACATCTTGATGCGTGGGACTGCGGAATACGCTGCTCCTGAACTCATTCGTAGAAATTGTACGCCAACGACCGCTGTTGATTTGTGGTCGTTTGGATGTCTACTGCACACACTATGGACCGGTAAGTCTCCCTTCCATGCCGACTCGGAAGCGTTGATTGTTGATAAGGTAGTTGGATATGCAAATGGAGATACATCATTTACTGATTTTGGGACACAGATCCCGCCCAATGTCTTAGGCTTGGTCAAGCAACTGCTGGACCCCAATCCCGAAAATCGAACCTGCTGCGGCTCGGACTCTGCCAAGTCAATTCTGGAGTCGACTGACGAATTCAAAGAGGAATTTTAATCAACGGGTCAGACTTTGTTCTCTCGGATCCAGCATGGGACCTCGTAAGCTCAAGAAGTGCGATGAAGGACGGTGCCCTCGGTTGGGGTGTCTTCCTTTAACTTGTAACAGCGTAGCTTTGACACATTGCGACTAATGAACTCGCATCTCCTCTTCTTTGCGAAAGACGCTGCTGTTCTGGGGTGAAGTCCAGACTGGTATGGGGTCCGGCAGATGACCATGCTGCTGCTTAGATATGCTTGGAACTGGAACGGAGATCATGGATTTATGAGAAAAATTGCTCTCCCATCCCTATTGTTTTTTGTGTCTCTGGTCTCTGTACCGGTTTGCGGTCATACGGTATTCACTGTCTAGTCAGTACTGTACTTCAATTACCCTATTTAGAAAATTCGTACCCTATCCCTTATAGTCCATGATTCCCGATTATTCCTTGAATGATGATCTGTCTTGTGTCGTTGACAAATCGACACGTCATTATTCTTCAACCTATTTGCGTTCCGTCATTCTGCTCCACTTTCCAAAGAGAACGAGAAATTCGACACTCTTCTTTATTGTGAAAAGAAAATTGAAGAAGAAGCGTCAGAGAGTGATGCGATTGGCCAGCTTGCGAGACTACTTTACACTGACGATGACATCCCACTTTCCCAAATTGCAACACGTGACAATAGGAAAAGATAAGCCAGGTGGAGTGTTCCATTTCCGATGGACAGAGCGAAAGAATTCGAAACGTTTGCATTCGTCTTTCACTTTCACCTCGTTGACGATTGCGCACCAAATGCAACAAGCACAAACAAAAAAAGAATAAGCATTCTCCTATCACATTCTTGTTGCTTGTACATTCAGTAATCAGCAGTGAATAAGCCTTGAAACAGAGCCTTCGTGTAAGTTTGTCCCAGCTGCTGGTAGAGGATGTTATTTCCGCCTTGATTTTCTCCCTATCGTCTTTGTTTACGTATGTTGCTGTGTTCGGTTCCTGGCGTGTGTGGTCCAAGGCTCGTAGTTTGGTTGATTGCTTTGTGCTATGCGTGTCGAGATAATTGAGCTTGTCATGTCAGCTCGTGAAGATTCGCATTGACCATCAAGATGAATCCTCTTCATCTGTTTCATCTCGTGAAACCATCGTCAATCGTCACATTTCATCGGGAATTTTTGTATCGCGTGACGCGTGATGATTGATGATTGGTGCGTCTCAGCTGGCTTTTCAACAGTCATCCAGCGAGACATACACACTTTGGTCGCGGTCCGTGTCGTCACTCTTGTTGTCTATAGTGTTCAGTACCGCATGTACCGATAGTAACCAGTACCGATTTGTGTAGCTGTGCACGATGCGTGCGCCAGGCAGAAGGCAGAACTTGTTGATGTCGCTTCTGGTTTCTCATTGGCTCTCCATTCTTCTTATTTTCAGACGGAAATTATTATTCTTTCAAGCCAGCGCCATCTGTTCTCTGTCATTGTCTTTGAAAGATACCCAAGTTTCAAGAGAAGTCTTTAGTCTTTGTAACTTTCATATATCTATGAATGATGAGCAATACCACAGCAAATATTCCTCAACAAGCTTTGCCCTCAGAAACAGACGCTCTTCTAGCGTCGGCGCTGCTCGGTATCAAAGGAAAGCCCAAGACAGAACCCCATGGTTTGGCTAGTAACAGGGTAGAGCAGAGCGTCCCTGTCAATGAGATCGTTCAAAACGTGAACTCTCGTGAGAGGTTGTGGCCAGATATCTTGAATGCCTTCCAAAAGAGCAGAATAATGCAGCCCTTCTTCGGATTATCGACAGGGCTAGAAATGTATCCACGCTCTTTTCCTCGCCGCCTTGCGTACATGCACAGGACTTCCGTCATTCTGACACTGTATCTCCGTATGAGACTGGTTTATTTACTCGGGGTAACTCGGCTCCGGTATTTTCTCTCGGACCTTCATCTGTTTCATTGTGCGTCGATGTCGCCTGGGGATTTATGTGAGCGACAAGCCAACTCCTGCCGGTCCTTCTCATGAATCTCCCGAATCGACCAAAACGACGGCGGAAGCCGTGCGAAAAGAGCAAATTGAAGCGGCCCTGCAATCGAAACCCCAACGAGGCAAAAGCGCAAAATCTCACAGAGATTGAGCGACTCGAGCTGACAAGATCCAGAAACCGAGAGCACGCAAGAAGCACACGAAATCGCAAGAAGGCCAGGTACGACGAGCTCTTGGCCAAAGAAGACGCCTATGATAAGTTCGAGCGACAACTTCATCTTGATCAAGCCCGAAGACAAACCGTGGTGGACTTTTGAGTGTCCGCCAGCAGATGGTGCGACAGCTCGGACGTTCGCCAACGTCAGCGCCTCTCCTGAAGGTGGAATCACTCACATTGTGGATGATTTGGATGCCTTTGTATTTTACGATGGCAACGGAGATACACAAGAAATCAAGGGTTTACAAGGAATGGGGAGATTTGATGAGAAACTTGTCAGTCGCACAGAAGATCGCTTTGGCGTACAAGCTACATCGCTCCTTACGTACTCCAGGTCGCTCGAGCGCGTTGCCCTTGGTCTTGACAATAGAGCGTCTGTGGATGTGGATCTTTCGATTCAAGGCGAAAGCGAATTATCTCTCCTGTCGGCAAACCTTCTTGTAATGTTCTCTTCTGGATCCAGCAAGATATGCTCAGTCGAATGGCGCACGATCAAAGATCGATTCGACGAAGTTCCCGTGGATCGTCTCAAGGTCCAGAAGTCCTATCCGAGCGTTGTGTCATTCGATCCTACTATAGAAGGTTCGCCATCGGCCGGGATGGATTTGTTGTGAAAACTGTGATTTTGATTTTGTATAAAGTGTTTTGTGAAAACGAAGTAGATAAAGAGATAGACGAATTTGTAGTGTAACTGAAAATAAGAGAAATTCAATTAATACATGGACCAATGTCAATGTCATAGAGTAGCGTTCACACTGTTACAGTCCTTGGCAATGTGACCAGGAACTAGACACAAATGACAGTGAACGTGATCGAACGGACAATCGCTTCCCTTACCGCACCCGTCTTTGTGATAGTTGTGATATCGGCATATTGGAAGAGACGGATCTGTAGGACTATAGGCTTTGGGAGCTTGCAGAGGATGAGGGGAGCCGACGGGATTCCGCAAGCTTTCGCTCCAAAACTCCATTCCGTCCAGTAGGAGCCTGCCCTCTGTACTTACTTGTACGGATGACGACAACTCACGAAAGAGTTCCTCGCTTTTCACCACAATGAGCCGCAATTCCGAAAAGTGTGATGACAAGATCCAATGCATCATCCGCGCGACTCCATTTATTTCTCGATTGCCACCAATGTCCATCAACACGACACTGGTGTTGGTTTGGTGCCCTTGGACGATTTGCAGAGCCTGCTCTGGTTCCACAAGCGCGTTCGTTTTCTGGCACAACTTTCGACACGACGATTGATTGTACTTGGAACATGTGCGTTCGACCATTTGCGGTGAAGTATCGAATCCTACCCAAGAATGAGCACGTTTCCAGACCACTTCCGAGGTCTCACCGGTCGAACAGCCAATTTCCAAGACAGAGTCTTGATTGTACAGTTGAGATGCTGCTAGTTGTCGGTAGTGTTTTGTTTCCGATGCAATTGCAACAATGAGAGAATTCTTTTCTTGGAAAGAAGAAAAACAGGTAACAAGCGCTTTTCGTACGCGACTATTTCTTTGCCGTTACTGTCGTCCATCAAACGCCATTTGCGCTCGTCGAAACGTCCAACGAGACGTCCGTGGATTCCAATTTCACGAGCTGACTGTGGACGGACAAAGACAAGATCGTCGTTTTGAAACGGCCGATGATAGCCTCCCGAATACAGTCTCCATTCCATCGGCATCTGTGATGCTTTTGTCGTTTACGGGGCGCCACGATGGCGTTATCTCGCTGATTGGAACATTCTGAAGGCATTGTTTGACGAATAAGTGAACGAAAGTGAATAAACAAACAACTTATAGTTCACTGGAAGCAAAGGAAACCTGAAAATGGGGACACATCATCATGGTCAACAATTTCAGGTTTTGTTGTGTGCTACGATGGACGATGGAGGTTCGACCTTTCGTACCTGGTACCAAGTAATCTTAGCCTTGTCACTTACAATGAATGGAGAAAACAGAAAGAGAATCGTAATGATAATGATAAAGATAAGATCGTAAAGGTGTCTTAGATTGTGATGATGATTAAAAAGCGAAGGTGTGTAAGAGGAAACCCTGCGTTGGGTGAAAACCTCTCGCGCCGTGTGGTGAAGGGAAGACGGGCCTTTGTACACTACTGCCACGTCAGCCGCGTATTTTACTTGGTCCCCTCAAGTCAGATCGTCGCACGATTCTGATTTGCTTTCACCTTGCGTTAGTAGTAAGCCACATTACCAAATAGCTGATCCCGTTTCGTCTTACTCAGTCGCTTCGTAAACGGATCGGCCATGTTAGAATCAGTTGGAATCCAAATCACTTCTACTATACCTGCCGCCACATGCCATCGCGTCATATGGTACGCCAACGAATTGTGCTTCTTCGTTAGTGTCGATGCAAACTCCGACGAATTGAGGACCACCGAGTTGTTGTCGCAGAAGATCTTACTCGGCTCGCCGTCCAACGGAATTCCCATCATTCGTAACTTATAACGTAATCCCACGATCATCTCAATGCAAGTCTTCATCGCAACAAATTCGCCATGAACGCACTTGATTCGACCGTAGGTTGCTTCTTACTGTACCACATCGTGAGCGAGCGCGATTGACATAGATCTGAATCCCGTGTGCGAATGTCTCGTTGCTTTATTCGCGCATGCGAGGCATCCACATAAGCTGAAATCATGACGGGCTTCCGGCGTGGCTTAGGCATTCGTGGGGCAGCTCTTCAGCCGCGTCTCGATAATGTTCTTTGAAATCTTCCTGGGACCGTGTCATCTTAATAGCGTTGTAATCGGGCAGTTCGGGAGACATATAGAGGAGAACTTGGGGTTCGCCTTGATGAAAGCGAAGATATTGTAGAGCTCCAACAGATGATTGAAACGAGGCATCGCTTGATACGACGACAACAACGACGCCGTGCAAGATATCGATGCCCGAGCTCCGTGGCCCACCTCAAGATTCCAATCAACTCTTGAAAGAAAGTAATCTCATCAGTCTCCAACAAGCGTGAGTCATCGAGTTCAAAGATCACATTAGGATTCGTTGGGGTACTTAGCGACCTTGGCATCGTGTGTCCCCTGTCTTTGATCTGTTGCTCCACATTCTCGACGGCTGCTTTGAGATACTTATCGCTTGTAATCGACCACCTCGGTACACCGTTCAAAGTGCGCTGCTTCAGCGACGCCAAGATACATATCCGGCTCTTTGATCTCATCGTTTTTGAATTGAAATGTCTTGCCCAACTCCTTGAGAACTTTCTCAGGGTCTTCGCTGACACACAAAATATCATCGACATAGCAAAGGATATATTCGTAATACTCCTCGCCATCCGCCTTGGTAGCCGGTCTCATCCAAACGTCAGGGTCCGACACACGGACAAATCCCATGTCATGTAGCTTGGATGCAAGATAGGCTCTGAAAGATGCGCCGCTCCACGCAAACCGTAAAGCGCACGAACAACCAACATCCACAGACCTTCTTCGTCTCCAAACTCCGGACCTGCGCGTATAGTAAACTTTTTCACGATTCGGCGCTGTGAGATAAGCATTTTGGATATCGACACACATGACACGTATACCGTTTAACGCTGCGATGAGCAGACAGATTCGAACTGAGTCCTGCAACGACAGAACTGTAAGAAATCGAAGGAGGCGTCTCAACCTTGTGTCCATCTGCAACGAATCAGCGCTTGCGCCTGAAGCCTTCGCTCAGTTTGACATCGAATATAATGTGACATGTGATCTTCTCATAGCCTATCAAGTCTTCCAGCCGACCGTTGAACACTTCAAAGCTACTCTGACATTCTTCATTTCCTTCCTGATCGCATCGTACCAAAGCGTGTTCCCGTTTTCTCTGTCAAGTTCCAAGGCCTCTTTCATTGTCTTCGGGATCCTAATGCCATACTTGTGAGTCCGTTCCCAATACTTCGTCTTGAGTTTTGAAATGATCCTGTCGCTTCTTCAAGACGACGGGACCCAATACGCAAAGCTGGCATCTCATGCACTTGCTTAACGAACGCAAACTCCGCAAGCTCGACCGGATACGACCCCTTCAAGTCCTTTAATGCAATCCAGTCTGCAGATCCGTCCTTCCATTGGACCAGGATCTCCCACCCTTAGTGGTGATTCGCCTGCGCTGCTCCGTTCGGTCTTCGTCTCGATCCATCCTCCGTGCCGGGACCGCCGTCCGTCGTCCGGTAGTCTAGAATCTCATCCAACTCCCTGCTATGATAGCCGTGATCATCAACTTGCGATAGGATATTCTCTGCGATCGTGTTAGCTGTTACCACTTCGGACACGCCGTCAATATACTCCACGACGTATTGCCTGAAATCCAAGAGGGGTTTTCGTCACTCTGGCCGAGGGCCCTGCCCTCTTCATCAACAGCTCGCTCAATCACTCTTGCAGCCATCGTCTTACCGTCTAGGCTTCGTTTCATACTTAACCGCATGTTGATGTAGCTGTCCTCTTCTTCATCAATCATGTCGCCGGATCCATGCGGTACGGCGGGATCATCGATCATGCGCTGAAACTTCGTCCAAGAATGCTTGCGTTTCCCCTTCGAGAATTCCCAGTTCAAGATCGCTTGGCAAATCTGGAGGCAATTGAATTGGTTCTTCATTTCCTAACTTCTTCCAGACTTGTTCGTCAGTATTCTTTCATCCGCTTGCCATTCGTAGGTTTGCATTTCCAATCGCGTTAGCCGTTGCACCGTGGTCACAGAAATCGGGATTCCAGATTCGGCAAAACCCAATACGACATGAGGTTGCCGATCTTGTGTGAGACTCCAAGCCAGCGACCGAGACTGTTTTCACCAAGTCCAGCGTTATTTGAAAGACCACGAAGTCGTAAAGGTGAAGTCGACATACTCGCTGATGTCGGGCGTCTCACCTGTGACGATTCCAGTGGGGTCCGACCGCGCGAGTACTTCGAGGAATTCGCCGTGATGTTGCTGACTTCTGACACCCACTTAAGGCCAAAATCCCACAGCCTGCAGGCACTTTGCGGCGACGCATCATTGCGCGGTACAATTTGAACTTCAACTGTCGGATTTGCCCTTCGGCTGGGTTCTGATTCGGACGTCAGCTGTGAAACATGTGAGTGGATATCATACGTACGCAGTGCTTTTTGGAACATCGTTTGTTTTCCTGTCATTGCCGCTCATGCCATCGTGCCGGCGTGTCGGGTGCACCATACTCATTCGCGAAGTCGTAAAGAGATTGTCCGATTGAGTCCCCTGTCATGCGCTCCATTGGATAAATCGCTGAGAATCCGTTTTATGCGTATAGACTTGCGCATACTTCTTGTTCTCCAAGGACTTAACATCGGCATGCACAGTGTCGGTCGCGAAGCTTCCTTGAAGCCGCTTGACATTGTATTGACGATCAGCTCGGTACCGTCGAGCAAGTGGTAGGATCGCGGACCTTGTCCCCGTTGCCGTGTGCATCTCAGCGTTGCGGCGTGCTTGCTCCAAGCCAATTGACCACTGCTCTGAAAGGTTCTCCGGTGTAATAGCCAAATGCCGTTTGTTTGAAACAAAAGTCCGCCTTGCGGAATGTCCTCAAACCCGAGGTTCGGATCGGGTACCGGTGCGTCGTCGCGTCCGCCACTGGCACATCCGGATCTGTCCCCTCAGGCCTGGCCGCGAGTCAATGGGAAGCCGAGGATACTCTGACCTTAGAGATTGCAAGTTCTTTGAGAGCGACCAGGACTGGATCGGTATCGTGCAAGCAGGCTTCCTGCTGAAAGTCGAAATGAACAGAAGAAATCGTGCGTGCAGTCGGGACATCGGGACTGAGGTAAACTTCGTGGGTTCCAAGGGTTAGCGTTAGTGATCTCGATGTGACGACACTCATCCAATTCTTTGGTTGTCGGTACGCTGCGAATGAAACTGAATCTTGGTTCCAACTGACTGCAAAGGGATAGAAATGTCTTCAATCTGGATGGACATGCGAACATCGGACGCGTCGAAAGGGTTGTCGTTTACGATTGCACCGTGATGACGAAGCTGATTCGGGTTCCAGAGCGTATCGCGGGAGCTTTGTGCCATAGTACAAACACTCATTCAACACAAGGATAACAGTTTCATCGGTCACGGGATCAGTCCAAGCAGTCGCAGCAGTCACAATCGAACGTTCGAGATAGGGGCATAGGTGGTGTGTCGTAGGGTAAACATTCGCCGTGCGACTCGTGATACTGCAAAACAACGAAGTTGGTCCCGGCAACACAAGTGTCCGCATTCGAATCACATTCGTTGACAGCAGAGACACCGGGCTTTGGGGTCACTTGACGCGCAGAGGCAACATGGCGAACATCCGTTGCAGGGTCATCGTGGTTGCGAATGGAGGTGACGTGAGAAAGGTTGATCTTACCGCGACGACTAGCTTCTTCGTTGCGGCGCCGAATGGCGCCCCACGGCTCTGTCCTTCCGCCTGCGTGTTCGTCTCGAGATCGTGATCGTGTAGCTTCCTGGTTTTGTCGCCGTCTGCTGAGTCAAAGCCGAAATGATCGTTGCGGCGTCGCGTGCGACAGTCGGTGCGGCCGCTGCTGCAGGAGCTGGAGCCGAAACGGCCTGGATCTGTCTCTTTTGCGCATTATGCGCGGCGCTGCTCCTTGAGCTTGTTGAAATCATGCGGGTGCAACTGAGCCATCTCTTCATCCGAAAGAAAGTATGACGGTGAACGCCCATCTTCTTGCCGTTCTTCAACGTCACCTGATACTGCCGGGATGATTGCGGGGACGATTGGCCTTGCCTTTGCCTTTCCGTAGGGTTTACCTTACCCTTATTGCGTTCCCGTGTTCGTCGCCGCGTAATGTGGCGGGCACCTTGTCCCGGTATTGTTCGACGCCGATCCACCGATATTCTGACGCACAATGTTACCAACGTTTCTGGCGCTTGCTCGAAGGTGAGATCCGTAGTATTCTTCGAAAGCTCGTAGTTGAACTGCGCGTGGGTTGTGGCGAGTGGCGCGTAGGATTGCGTCTTACGCATTAGGAGCTTAATCATATCCACATCGCCGTAACGAGTCACTCCAGGGTCGCCGAATTGACGATATGAAACGCGTTCGTCAAGTCGTTTTCAAACTGCTGCCATCCACGCCCGTGCTTCTCGCCTGAATAAAAGTTCGTCGCCAAGAATTGCTCCGCCTTGATGAGCTCGACACGAAATGCTCCGGTTCCTTCAACACAGCCTTGAGCGCTAACCAGTCCGTCGCCCACAATGACGAGCGCGATGCTGGAGGACCGCCTGCTCCGCTTTCGTGTTGCCTGCGATGAGGGTTGCAATATGTGTGTGCACCGCGCGGCGAGTCCGCTTCGAACTGGGCTCAAAAGTGGCGCCGCCCGGACATAACGATCCAAACACTCGTTTGCGCTCAACGTGGTGTCGTGAGACGGGTTCCTGCTGGTCGCGCACCACGTAAGACAACGGGACTCCGTCCGCGTTCGGGATCTGACGAAGATAGTTGACCACCATGGGAGACCAATTCACCCACGTGTCACCACTGGGACGACGCTCGCCTGGGGCTTGGCGTTCCGCCATGAAAGTGGAATCTCGAACGAAAGTCAGCGCACACTCGCAATGCGATCGAAATAGTCCGTTTCCGCTACTGGAAAGACCGTCGTTGCCGGGTTGAATCCACCTATCGCGCACTCCTTCACCCACACCGTAAACGCCTGCAAACGGTAACGAATGCTCAAGTAACATGGATGGGCTGAGGCCAATGGGACAAGGCCTTGAAGTCCGCATCCCATACTGTTCGCGTTTTCGCCAGCGATCGAAGTTGTCAAGGAAAAACTCCGTCGCGAGCATCTGCGCCATGGTCACGATGTTGTCAGGGTTGGGGTCCGGAAGCACGTTTGGGACACCGCAAGGGGCAACACAGTCGGCTACCGACTGGGAGGAGCGTTGGGAGGAAACTGGTCCATCATCTTCCTGCGTGTAAAGGTAAAGACCTTTCGTGAGTTTCGTAATTCTTAAAGAACGATGGGCGCAAAGCATGCCGAAGCATGTGCATGAAATGCCGAAGCATCCCCATAATGACCGACCGAAGTCGTCGACACCAGCTTATCGCATGGCGGTTCTTCCTTGCCTGTCCTGACCTGGTTCCTGAATCGACGAGCAAGCATGTCGAAACATGTGCTATAGCGATGCCAGAAGCATCCGTGCGCCGGCGGCGTGCGGTCCTTGACCGATGCACATCGGCACTTTGCCGATGGCACTTCTCATGGCCGTGCCATTGCATTCGAAAGCCTCCGCTTCCGCGCCGTAAAGCCTGGGTCTGATAAACCAAGTAATCTTAGCCTTGTCACTTACAATGAATGGAGAAAACAGAAAGAGAATCGTAATGATAATGATAAAGACAAGATCGTAAAGGTGTCTTAGATTGTGATGATGATTAAAAGCGAAGGTGTGTAAGAGGAAACCCTGCGTTGGGTGAAAACCTCTCGCGCCGTGTGGTGAAGGGAAGACGGGCCTTTGTACACTACTGCCACGTCAGCCGCGTATTTTACTTGGTACACTCTATCGGATACACTTTTGATTGACAACATTTTCTCGTCGGCCGAAAACAGACAACCAAGCTTCGACCCACCATCCAGAAAAACAGATGTGTTGCCGAAAAGAAAATTTTGAACAAACACAACAACAAAGCCTATCATCGCTTTCAGGAGGATTCATTGTTTCAAATATACGTATATTACACACTCAAGAGCTTGAACGAAAATGGGACGATTCAAAGGAAGACGCCGGAAGAACAACAAGAAAAATATTAACGAAGAACAATCCGATGAGGCCCACCAACCTCGCGAAAATCGTCAAGACGGAGAAAACTATGTTAGTACTGTTGTCGATCAAGGAAATTACAAAATGGAAGCTTATTATGCGGCGCAGGGTCTTCACAGCAAAAAAGTGGGTCGACAGCAATAATAAGGAAGCAACACTTGTGCCCTGTCAAAATTGGGACGAAGTCGAGGCGGAGCGTATCCTCTGGAGATCCAGTGCGACCAAAATTTTGCCAGCGTCGTTTCGTTTTGCCAAAGACATCCCGTCAACGTTGCGAGAAAAGTGTGAAAAGGAAATGGGGCACTCCTGGAAGTGGCAGGAAGGAGCTGGACATTGACGTTGTCCGTCAACTAGGATTTCTTCCGCATGCCTACCAATTAGGTGTTGACCGTTCGCTGATCCGAAAAGATCCCAATCTCAAAGCATTTTCGAGTGGGTCAAGATGCAGAATCTGGCTGGTTTTATCACCCGACAAGAGACAGTGAGCATGGTACCTCCCGTCGTCCTGAATACGCAACCGGGTGACTGCGTTCTCGATATGTGCGCGGCACCAGGCTCTAAGACTAGTCAAATTTTGGAAAGTTTGGGCATGGAAGGGTCTTTGATTGCGAATGACAATAACGCCAAGCGAGCTCAGTGAGTATTATAGTCTTATTTGGCTCTCCTTGCCTACCATTTCGCAACTAACACAGCCATCATCGTTTGCAGTATGCTTGTTACACAACTTCGTCGTATTATGCACATGAATCCGAGTGTCCTCGTGACGTGCTGTGATGGCCAGTTCTTTCCCTCCAAAATCATGCAGTTTGATCGGATTCTGTGTGACGCGCCGTGTTCGGGAGATGGAACTTCGCGCAAAAATATTGGTGTTTGGAAAGCCTGGACGCAGGCTGCTGCTCTTTCACTCCATTCTTTACAAATACAAATCGCTTGGAAAGGGCAGCCAATCTTCTGAAGGTGGGTGGCCACATGTGCTATTCCACATGTTCGAATAATCCTATTGAAAACGAGGCAGTTGTCGCTGAGTTGCTTCGGAGATCGAATGGAGCACTCGAGTTGGTGGAAGTGAACCTGGAAGGCTTCAAAACTCGACCCGGTTGGAGTTCGTGGAAGGTTTTCTGCGAAGCTCAGACGCAGCGGGAATCAAAGAATAAGCAAAAGAAGAACAATGCCAAGATGATGGCCAAGCGAAGTGAATATCAGAAGAAGGAAGGCGGGGCGGTCGACGAAAGTGAAGCACTTGTAGTTACTCAAAGAGCGGTGGATACTGACGAATCTATTCCGGTTGAGTCGGAGCTAGGGAATAATTCAATTGACCTGGAGAAGAAAAATGACAAAATAACTGAAAGATTTCAGCCCGCGTCTATTGATGAAGAGTACTTGATTGAAATGGCCAAGAAAGGAGGACTTGAATATTGGAAGACCTTCGACGATGTCCTCAGCAATTTCATGGACGAATTCGACCATCCAATTTCACGCCATCTGTGGGAGAGGTTGCAGCATTTAATCTTCATCGGTGTGTGAGATGTCTTCCCCATGACAACGACACTGGTGGTTTTTTCGTTGCACTGATCCGCAAGGTAGGAGACATCAGCGTTGCGGATCGTCAGCAGAATGACGATGCGGTTTCAAAATCACCTGAGAGCAAGCGCGCTCGTTTAGAGGTCAAAGAGACTTTCCCCAATCAAGGGCCTCAAATCGACGCTGAAGGTGAAAGAGTTGTGAAAGGTAATCAAGTCCGTGACGAAAATGGAAAGTCCGTTCAAGGTTTGGGTAAAGATGATTTCATCCCGGTTAAGGATGATATATTGAATGAACTCGTGGAAATCTTTGGGCTCACAGACTCTAACTTCCAAAAGACTTGTTGATGACACGTGCCAGCGGCGAGTCGAAAATTATCTACTATATTTCAAGGTCAATCAAGAACATTTTCGACAAGGGGATACAGAAGAAGGTGACTGTAATCACCTCTGGGCTGAAGGCATTTGTTCGAAGTACTTTAGACGGAACAAGTATGTATCGCGTGTGTCAAGAAGCGGCACCCTTTCTTGTCCCTCACATGACAAAGCGCAAGTTCGTCGCAAGCGTTGATGACTTCGACAAGTGCCTGACGAGTGAGAGATTCATTCAGATAGCTTCATTCTCTGAGGGCCTACAGAAGCAGATCCGAGATTTGTCCATTGGCTCTTTTTTGCTTGTTCTCGATGGCTATGAGGATGAGTTGCAACACAAGATGGTGGTCACGCTCTGGAGATGCCGTACCGATCGTGTGGATCAACTCGTGGCCCAAGTGGAGAGACGCCATCATAGCAAAAGTCAAATCGATTCGCGAAGCTTTGTAGAATAGCCTCTACTGTGAATGAGCACCAGCATCAGATCTGCGACGTTTGTCCCTGTTGGTCCAGTCTAGTGTAAGAACCATGTAACGTTAGACTAAGCATCGAATAATGGCATAAATAATTATCAAATTCACTTTTCTTACCTTGAGCAAAGGTGAGCACCCGTTTGTATCGAATTGCGATAGGTAGTTGTACGCATCATGCTTTCGAAGAGACTTTGATGCATCGCCCTGAAGTCTCTCGACCGTACTTCCGTCTACAATAGCACCTGCGGCATCCGTCGGTCCATCGGTACCATCCGTGCCCACACTCGCAAGTATCATGTTACGAATGGATGCATTCTTCATGAGCAAGGACGCTTGCAGAGCCAGTTCTTGATTACGCCCACCTTTTCCAGAACAGCTAGGTGGTAGAGAAACGGTGGTCTCGCCTCCGAGGATCAACGCAACTGGAAACGCAGGGACAAGCGAGAACGGTTCAGGGCCGTGTCTTGCGTGCTGTGCCATCGATACTAGAAATCGAGCTAACTCGGTTGCTTCACCTTCGAACTGTGTTCCCAGCACGATGGGGTGGTACCCTAGTGCTTCCGCTTTGATTGCTGCTGCGTTTACCGCCAAGGCGTTATTGCCGACGAGAATATTTTCGCATTGTTTGAAAACAGGGTGATTCGCCGGTGGTGAATCTTTTAGTTCCCCATTGACGCCTTTACGCAGTAGACTTTCGACTCGAGGTGGGAGCGCATCTTGGGAAGAGTTTCTACTAGATTCCATGCGTCTATCCAGGTACTGGTATCGCACACAGTTGGTCCACTGGCAATCAAATCAAGTGGATCGCCTAGCACATCACTCAAAATCAAGGATAAAACATCACCAGGATAGGCTGCCTCGGCAAGTCGACCCCTTTACCCTTGTCCAGACGCTTTCTTACGACATTCATGTCTTGGATGTTCCATCCCGATTGAAGCAATGCTGTGTTCGTAGCTTGTAAATCCGCCAAAGTTAAGTCTTCACTCGGTGCACAAAAGAGAGCCGACCCTCCTCCGCTTATACAAGTAACCACAAGCTTTCTGTCCGATTCGGCGCCACTTTTCACAAGTTGGAGGACCTCTTCGGATGCATCGACCGAGCGTTGATCAGGCACTGGGTGACTTGCTTCTCGGATATGAATATTTCGTTTGTACAATTGCTCTTTCTCCGCAGCAGTCGCGTGGCCGTCTTTGACAATCACTAGACCCGAAATGGCAACGTTCCGCGAAACTTCCTCCAATTGATCCAACACGGCGACCGCCATTGCGGATGACGCCTTGCCAAAAGCGATAACGATGACTCTGTCGTACTTGCTGAGATCATAATCACGAGCGCCCTTGGCACGTAGCTTCGTCCCGTCCACTACTGTCAAACTTTTTCTCACGGCCATGGCTGGGCTAACGGCATCAATGGCCGATGCAATGATTGTCTTTGCATCTTCTGTCATTTTGACTTCTTGATGGGTCTGAATCGAAGGATCTAGACTACTGACACTCGAGAATCTCCTGGAGTGTATTGTAGTAGGGGATTGTAAGCTAAAGGAAGCGATGGTCGGAAAAGTTGTTGCGAAATGGTGCGCCAAAGTGAAAATGCACGGATAAGACAAGGTGCGCCTAGCCAGTCGTATCCAGGTGGTGGATCCTCTTTGCGCTATTCTCATTCTTTTTTTCAGCTTAGTTGGAGGTGCAGTCAATGATTTTCTAAATCAATATTGGACGATGATAAACAAGCACGCTTCGTTTTCATCATCGCGTATTCACAATTCACATCGCATTCTCACAAAACGTTCCGAGTCACGAGTAGTGACTGAAAGACTTTGACAACGAAACGAAATATCGCGCGAGCCGTGCTATTTGTTTAAGGGCGCCGGCCGACCCGTTTCAGAGACAGGCGACCATGAACGTTCCGCAGAGGTTCACGCAAAAGCGGAAACGATAGATAACAAGGGCAAGGTTGTAGAGATAGAACAAGCTTGACAATGTCTCCATTCATAAGAAGGAGAGGAGTCCTTTCAAATGCACGAGCGTTGAAATTTTACCCTCAAACAACGGTACATGCAAGTCCTGGACCAGCCTTCTCGGGCGGAAAGCCATTCAAATCTGAATGATGTTTTACAGCGTGAGTAACGCTTTTCATTGATCGACTATTCCACTTTACGGAAGAGCTGCGCGTACTCACCTGTTTCTTCTACAACCTTCTTTTTATAGAAATATCATTCGGTGGAAAAACTGCAGTTCGCTTACAAGGATTGCAGGATTTGAAACACTCTCTTGAGAATGGCGATGAAGCAAATCACTTGAACGCTCTTGAGAAAGGAGCAGATCGTATGCTGGCGTGGCAACTTACACAAAATTTGAACGCGGAACCAAAAGATAAGGAAATGATATGGACTGTCTTGAAATGTCTGGAGCTATTATGGACACATTGTTCAGCCGATCGGTTGGCCAAGTCAGCAAACGATCTGGTCGACGTTCTTCCATGGCTGGTACATTCTTGGCAAAGCTTTTGGATGATTCGAATCTTGTTGAACTCGTCCTGTCTATCTTCCGAATATGGTCAAAAATAAAAGATTCTCAAATAAAGACGAAGCTGATTCGGTCAGGGGTTGTGAAATGCATTGAAAGAGAAGCGTCTAGATGTATAGATCACGACAGACGGGGATAATGACGTTATGTTTGGTGAAGGACTTGACTTTCCGTGCACGTGGCCCTGAGAAAGAATACCTGTATGTTGTTTTGAAGAATGTGATTCTTCAAAACTGCAGGAGCGACCAGCCTTGCATAGTCGAGGCGATGACGGCGACAGTGTGGAACCTGGCAGCTGAGCACGCAATTGGAAAAGCCATGGCAGATGATAAGGAAATATGGAAAACTCTGTATCGATTAAATCAGAGATGGCAATTGAAAGACGGTATCGCTATTTTTCGCAATTTGTCATCGATTATCGGCACAATTGTCGCAATAGTGGTAACTGAGGAAATGAGTCGTCGTTTGTGGAATCGCTTCAGGAGCAGCCCTGGATTGTTTCAAGTCTTCTTGATACTTTACAAAAGAGAGGGATAGCGATTTACGGCGGAGATGCACGAGAACTATCCGATGCTTGCTATCGTGTTCATGGGGACACGTTTCATGGTGAAAAATGCAAAGGCGGCCGTTATCAGGGATGTGCTGCTAAGTCTAGCCACAAACAATTGCAATGACAGCGACACGCGCGTTCAAGCGTGTCAGGCTCTCCGAAGTATGCTTACGGCAAATAAGGATATTTTGGGGGTGACCGACAGGTATACGAATCAATGATGCTTGTTCTTGGAGAAAGAGACATAGAGTCGAAGCTTGTTGTCAGTGCTCTGCACATCTTAGCAGCTATGGTCAAAAAAGGAAATGGAGACCGGATACGACATCTTTTCCTGATATTTTTCTTCCAAAAATATCATCGATATTGAGTCAGCACGTCGACGAAACAACATGTCACCTCGTCGTCTCAATGTTTTTGCTTGAAATCGTAGGAATTGACGGTTTTACATTAGAAGAGCATTCCCCAGCTCCCAGAAAATGCTTCTCGACTCGATTACAACGCTTCTCGAACCGCTTGGTCCGGACTTTGAAGATTCGAGGAAGCTTGCTGTGCAAATAGTAAAAGGCTTGCTTCGAATCAAGCTGCAAAGAAGGTTTTGGCAGGTCACGACCGGATATTGACTGCACTTGTTAACTTTTGCCTAATCGATCGTGGGTCGACGAAGGCTGAAGCAAAAGCAATACTCCTTACTCTTGTGCCTGAACTCTAGAGAGAAATCTAACGCCAAAGAATTTCACTAGAATCTCTTACTTTGCTATGAAACTGAGAATTCGTCCCGGAACGTAGATTACCTTCTTGATTTCTTTCCCTTCAAGCTGTATTTGAATTTTTTCGACACCGCTAGCAGCAGCGACGGCTGTCGCTTCATCTGCGTCCTTCGCTATCGAGATTTCTCCTCTTGACTTGCCATTTACTTGGACTCCAATCTTGACAGTGGCATCGATACACAATTTTTCGTCAAATCGGACCCACGGTTCGTAAGCCAGCGATTCAGTGTGCCCTAAAATACTCCAGCATTCCTCGCCTAAATGCGGTGCAAATGGAGAAACCATGAGCGTTAGTTTGTGAGCCGCTTCAACAGGGATCTTTTCTAGCGATTGAAGATGGTTTGCATAAACCATCAGCGCCGAAATGGCAGTGTTGAAAGACAAATTCTCAATATCTTCTGTAACTTTCTTCATTGTTTTGTGCATCAAACGCAAAGTTTCGTCATCCATCTCAGTATGTTCAGTAGCGGCAGCGGACACCACGATATTGTACGCTTTATTCATAAATCGGACAACCCCTGCGACCTGACTTGTTTGCCATGGCTTGACAGCTTCCAGTGGCCCCATAAACATTTCATACATTCGCAGAGCATCCGCCCCTTGACTTTGTACAATATCATCTGGGTTGACAACATTTCCTCGGCTCTTGGACATTTTTTCTCCGTCACTGCCTAGAATCATACCTTGATGAACAAGCTTCTGAAAGGGTTCAGGATGGCTGGTGTATCCGAGATCAAATAAAACTTGGTGCCAGAAGCGAGCATAGAGAAGATGCAACACAGCATGTTCGGCTCCTCCGACGTAAGATCAACTGGCATCCATTCTTCGTCCACCTTTTTGCTAAAAGCCTCCTTGCTGTTTTGTTGTCAAGGAATCGGAAATAATACCAACAGCTACCTGCCCACTGAGGCATCGTATTGGTTTCACGCGCGAACCACTTCCCATCCTGTTGAAAGTATCGCCAGTCTCGAGCGCGGGCCAAGCAGCCAGCGGGGTTGTCACCTGGCTGAAAGTCCTCCATCAAAGGAAGCTTCAGAGGAAGATCTGATTCATCGACAGGAATAGGTTGATCAAAGCGGATGGTGTGTTCACAGCTGTCGAGTTTCGGGTCCTGTTCCGACGGGTCGACGCCCTCTGGAAAGTCCACCGGAAAGTAGATAGGAATGGGTTCTCCCCAGTAACGCTGCCTCGAAAATACCCAGTCACGAAGCTTGTAATTAACCTGAGTCCCACCCATTTCTAGCTCCTCCAACTTTTGGTGACTGCCTCCTTGGCCTTGTCGGTAGCCAATCCATCAAAATCACCACTGTTGATATTAACTCCGTATTCCGTAAACGCAACGGATTTGTCTAATTCTGCCTTGTCCGCCGGCTCGACCACCCACTTCATATCAAGGCCAAACTTTTCCGCAAATTCAAAATCTCTTTGATCGTGAGCCGGCACCGCCATGACAGCTCCTGTGCCATACGAACCCAGCACATAGTCACCCACCCAAATGGGTACACGTTCACCGGAAATTGGGTGCAGTGCGTATCCTCCCGTAAAACACCCGTTTTCTCCTTGCTCGAAGTTCGATCTAGATCGGATCTCGACGAGGATTCACTCACGTAAGCACTGACGGCGTCCTTTTGCTCCTCCGTTGTTACTGAAATGATCAACGGATGTTCCGGGGCTAGCGTAACGTAGGTGACGCCCATAAGAGTATCGGCTCGGGTCGTAAACACGGTGATCTTGTCGTTTTCCATTCCCTCGATACCAAAGTCAATCCGACATCCCTCGCTGCGACCAATCCATTGCTTTTGTGCCGACAGAGTACCTGCGGGCCATTGCAGTCCTTTCAAGCCTTCTTCTAAACGATCCGCATATTTGGTAATTTTCAGTACCCACTGACGAAGTGGCAGTCGCTCCACGGGATGGTCTCCTCGCTCCGACAAGCCATTGATAACCTCTTCATTCGCCAATACAGTTCCCAAAGCAGGACACCAGTTGACCGAAACCTCCGACTGTTCCGCCAAATTTCCCTTGAACAATTGCAAAAAGATCCATTGCGTCCATTTGACATACTCACATCCGTCGTCGCAAGCTCCCTATCCCAATCATAACTGAACCCCAGCATTTTCAACTGTCGTTTGAAATTGGCAATGTTCTTGGCCGTCGTATCGGCTGGCTGCGCTCCTGTCTGAATGGCATATTGTTCCGCCGGCAAACCGAACGAGTCCCAACCAATGGGATGCAACACGTCGAACCCTTTCATTCGCCAATAGCGGGCCATGACATCGGACGCTGTATATCCTCGGGGTGCCCCACGTGCAATCCCGCGCCCGAGGGATACGGGAACATGTCGAGGACATACTTTTCGGCTTTGTCGTATCGCGCTCCGGTGTCTTGAATGTATTGTGCTTTTCCCAGTACGCTTGCCATTTGGGCTCGACTTCTTGAAAGGGAAAAGCGCTGGGAGTGACGCTGTTGGATGTAGGAGACTCTTTCGTGGTCGACGACATGCGAGTGAATAGAATGCGTCCGTGTCGACCAGCCCGACTGGGCAGAAACGCCGTCGTCATGCGCAACATCATAGTAAAGAAGACGAATGAACGTTTGGAAGACATTCTATGTCAAAGATGAAAGCGTGTTGCGTAGGGGAGGCCGTGTCCAAGAAAATATTTCGCTTCCGCCCGTATGTTCTTCCGTTCAATTGCTACGTCTTTCCTTTCAATACAAAGGATCTACTCCAATAATAAAGTTGAATGGAATGATGGGCAAAATGGAGTGGTGCCAAAGAAATCCTTTTGTGCGTCAGTGCGATGCGATGATAACGCGTGCCTCGTGTCCTTGACGGTCGACGTACGATCAAATTTGAGGTGTTGAGTATGCGGGTGTCGCAGTGGTGCGGTGCAGCTTCGCTCTTGTTTGTGCGTCCGATCGTTCGCGATCCTCGTTCATTTTATAATTATTTGTTGTTGCCGCCACATTCCTCTGCTTCCTTCCTGTTCTCCACTCCACTTTCACAATCAATCAAAAGTCATCTCGCAGGGACACTGTGGGCCATGATTGTTCGAGCCAGCAGTTTGTCATCCAGCTTTCGAATTCTTTCCGCGCGCATGAGTTCGACAACAAATAATGCCCCGTGGCCCAAGCGATTGTGGAGAATTTACAAAGGAATTTTCTCCTTTGCATCTCGATGTGATCAATGAGTCGCACATGCACAATGTGTAAGACTAGACTCGTGCAACGGAGTTGTCTAATTTTGCACTTTGCTAGTTCGCTCATTCTTTTCTTTTGCCTGTTCTACTTCGGCAGTCCCAAGAACGCGGAAACACATTTCAAGGTCGTGGTGGTATCCGAACACTTCGAATCCACCCAAGGACTCGTACAGCGACATCGAATGATCAATGATGCATTGTCCGAGCAGCTCAAGGGACCTGTTCACGCATTGAGTATTGTAGCCAAATCTCCGACGCAATGGAAGGAAATGATCGAGTCTGGAAAGGAATTGCACCGTCGCCCAAGTGCCACGGTGGAGATGGGAGTTTGCCCAAAAAACACTAAATTTGTTTCCTAATTAATATTATATTATTACTAAGAATCATATTTCTTCATTACTCCTCCTAAGTCAACAAATCGGCGAGACAGCAAGCCAGCAACGCCAAACACATAACTGTTTGCACATCTAATTTCCCAGGTACTTTTCCAAATTCATTCGAGTGTCGAGTCGCATTTGGGAGTCGTCCGCCGAAAAGCGATAGGAAGGTCCAGGACCGTTCCTGAATGGCAACAGTCCATTAGAACGGTACAAGTCACTCCAGCCTTCATTGGTTTTACCAACATTTTCAGGACCTCGTCTGTCGTAGACGTGAGTGATGATGAACATGCGAAGCGTGAGCATCCCGCTAATTTTTAAACCTTGTACCACAGACACAACCAACTACTTACCATCAACAATTTGTCCTGCGCTCTTGAAATCCACTGGTACGAGCGTCTCATCATATCCATCCGATTCGTCTGTTGATATAACGTAAGCATCGATAATTCTAATCTCGCTTGCAGCACTCTCGCATCACTTCTACAACACAGACGAACGTACCTCCATCTAAATCGGGCATGCGACTCCCATGTCCCGAGTAATGTACAAACACAACATCCCCGCTTGACTGTACTGCGTAATTCGCTGAAACGCATCTTCAATGTTCCTTCGCGTCGGCGCATGATGCTTTCCGTCGTCCAACAGAATGAGCATTTCACTTTCCTGGAAACCATGCACTTTTTTCCAAATACTTTTAATATTCCCCACATCGTTGTGACAACCGCTCAACTGTCCTTTCTGTCCCACATAGTTGATTCCAATCAAAATCGCACGGCGACGTCCGGTAGACCCCGGCGGCACAATGTACATTGGCTTGTTCACGTCAATGAGTCGGCTGCTCGTCAATTGAGGAATCTGATCGTACCCCATGCGGTTCAACTCACTTCGCATCTTGCGCAAGCACTCGACCCAGCTCATGGTGCCAGCGGCATTGCTGCCTTTGTACAAAACTTGCAGCAAAGCACTTGTGCAGGCGCCTCCTGCGCGGCCAGCTGGGTTGGGCAACTCGAATTGGCTCGTGTTGCCGACGTCGGCACTTGTTTGTGTGTCATGAGATCCGCTGATCATGTGAAATTCGGCGGGAATTGCCTGTTTGATTCGTTCATCGTAGTCTCCCATTTTTATTTTGTTGGATTACAAAGAAATGGAAAGCAAGTACGCGTAACAATATCTTATTACTCACTCGCAGTTGCAAGAAATGATGCAATGATTTGTAGTCTATGTAAGCCACCGGTATACAGTATGCGTCTTGCACGCGATTTCGATCAAGTCCTCAAAAAACGACTACCACAAACAATTAGCTTCCGTTGAGTTTCTGTACGACAATGCTTGTACTAGGAAGCTGTAGAGTTCCACACCAAGCAGTCTATAAAGTACTTGATCGGACGACGGTCAAACGGGAACTTGATGCAATCCGTTTTCACGTTTTGACGACTTCGCCAATGCCAAGATGGCAAGGGTCAACATGAGTGCGAACCGCTCCTCCAATCTCTTCGAAACGGATCATTCGTGCCGCCCAAGCTCCAATTACACTTTGTGGAAGATGAATCACATGTAGAAGCTGAAACGAATGTAGACGATCTCGTGGAATTTCACGAACCTGGACTTCAACTGTTTGGTGCTATGGAAACTTCCGAATGCCAAGTTAGGGAGCTCCACGTAAAATTTGTGTCAATCAAATCAAGCCCTACAGCTGTGGCTTTCAACGAAATGATAATCAACATGCTGAACGAAAACAAAAGCCTCCAGACATTATCCATAGAGAGCAGCTCCGATGCCTTGGTCTTTCCCGCAATGGGTATTTCGAATGCTGCTGCGGACCATCCTCGTCTCCGAACAATTGTTTTCTTCCCCTTATGGTTCTATGCTGCCCCCGATCGGTCAGTCCGGTCCATTCCAAGAGTGGTATAGAAACAATCTTTCCCACGACATTCAATTTTATGATGAGGAAAGGTTTCGATTTTTTGGAAGGTTCCGTATTGACTCGAAGATCCATATAGAAAGATGGCTGCATAGCCTCTTCTTTTGTCGATTCGATCTTCTTCGGCAAGTGCGAGACGATCGTATCCGCAGTCACTTGCTCGCCACGGCTCTGGCAAATCATTCCTGTTGCCCAAAAGAGTCTACTTCCTCCTGTCAGGAATCAGAGCGTTTTTGCGAAATGAAAACGACGACCCTTGTGTCGCTTGAGGAAATAGTGAATTGTATTCGAGACCGTCGGGAGTCGCTCTCACATTTCTATACTAGCGAGGCTTGACGAGTGCTTATCCTGCTTCACTTCTTATTGATTTGGTTTTATATTTGAATTATATTGTCATTCCCTTGCCTTATTCGTCGTCGCTCTTCAAATGGCGCCTGAACTAGGATTATCAAGACAAGACGAGAGTACGGGAACGTCTTTAATCTGCTTTGAAGTAACAAAACAGCCGCCCACGGTAGGCTGGCCTACTGGGTAATTGATTGTATAGCAACGGTTCGCAACTCCCATGAAACGACCCGACATGTTTTGACTCGAAAAGCGTTAGACCCAAGTCTGAACGCAGCACGCCCTGTCTGCTAAGGTTAGAAAACCCGGGTTTCCTTATTTCTGTTCATATTGCATCCAACTGTTGCATATTCCATTACGTAATGTTGGCGTAACAGAAACCTCCCTTGTCGTCATTCTCGGCACAAGCCATTTCTCGCTCACAAAATGCGGGGCATCAGCTCGTCCCGTCCTCCTCTACCGCCACAGTATAAGGACATGTAATAAATCGAAAAAACGAAATAAGCAGCAAAGGATATTAACACGTCGGTGACTTCTCCGTAAATCACTTCTCCAGGTCTCCTCGATTCCTTGTACAATTGGATGGAATCCACCAAGAAATAGACCGCCGCAATGAACTGCAAAAGGTCCATCATGCTGTCGAGTCTCCTCATGGAGTGTCTATTGTAATGATGATAAAAGGAACACAGACCAGCTTCGATACACCAAAGAGTGGTCGTCCAAAATTCCACTCCATGTAAAGCTCGTTTCCGTGTTCCGTTTCTCGGGGCCCTTCTCCCGCCCGGAATTGCATCAGCAGGATGCAGGTCCAAATCAAGCAAAGCGCATTGATGGCACTCAAGTGACAGGTCGTCGAAATGGAGAAACGACGAGAAGAAACTCGGGAATCGCCGAGAGTGGAGGCAATAAGGGAGCCAGGGTCTCATGTCCCCTTACACGAATGGATTGATCATCCGTGCTTTGGTAGTCCAATTCCTTGTGGCACTCTAATGGTTTGTTCTCCACCATGAGCTGTTCTTACAAGGGTGCACGGCTTGTCGGTTTGAACTTTTTAATTCACCTCAACATTATTCTTTTGCAAGCAGTGACAGCATACCGGTAGAGGCCGCGTCTCGGACGAAGTTTTGTGTTCGTCATCGTTGTTTACTTTCAGAGATGTGCATGGGGCTGCTTCTCTTTTATTCCATAGTCACGTTTCTACACATAGATCCCGTTCGCCGTTGAAGACTTGCCCGCGCGCGTCACTTACCGTTTTCACTAGCGAGCAGTGCCGTTACACGATGGCACCTCCCCTGAAATAATTTACTTGGTGAGTGGAGTGTTGTTGACAAAGCATTTCCGTAAAATGAAGCACTGGCACGGACAATCATAGAACAGCAAACAACATAACAAAGACATGGTGTTATATTTCCTTTCCGCATCAATCTCACGCATCCTTTTGACTACAAGTCAATTCATTTTTCTGCTCTCGTTGCTAATTTCTTTCGCCTACTATCTTGGATGGATTCACCGACTACTTTGGCATATTGCGGAATCCGAATGTCAAAAGGCTCTGAATGGGACAAAAGTAACGATCGGCAATCTGCATTTTGACTTGACACGTGGAAAATCTGGTTCTCGAATGTGGTCATACATTCTCCGAAACGAGATCAGTTCAAATGGGACTCTCCTCTGCTGGCGAGGGTTGGACGATTGTACGTTCAAGGCAATTTTCCCATTGCATTTTCTCCTTTTGTTTTACGAGAAGAGATACCTGCCGATATTTACACACTCGTAGCTTCGGATATTCAAGTTTTATTGAGCGACGGCAAAATTTCTTCAATTTTTTCTGTGCGATAAACACGTGTTGGTACCCGACAACATTCGTGAGCTTGTTGGCGAAATCCACGACGACGATGATGATCCTACCACGAATATGGGTATAAATAATGAAGAGGAGGGACAAAATGAATTCAATATCAACAATTCAGTCCCTTTGTCAGAAAATTTTGACTCGGCAGCAAATATCGCGCCGGAAGAAAAGGCACAAATGCTCATGGGCGACATGCTGCGAGCGATCAGCCGAGCTGCTAAAGAGGGGTCTATCAAGGGTGCCCTGGTGGAACACCGGCAAAGATCACCGATCAGCTGAAAGCTCTACAGGTTGCGAACAAGTCGGTGGCCATGAAAGAAGGAGCGGAAATTGTTCAGCATGTATCTGAGGCAGTCATCAAGAAAACGCAGACTGTCCATAAAGTCGTACAACCTGAACGAAAAGAATCCTCTGGTAAAAGGAAAAGAAGGATCTCATTCGAGTTGGACGAGTGCAAATCAAAGACTTGCGCATTTTACGCAAGATCATTGGGAGGTTGAAGCGAACAAAGGCTCCACCCCGCAACGGAAAAAGAGGTCGACACACTCGTGGAGTAAACCCATTGTAATTCACAAGGTGGATGTTCGATCAAGTGAACTGTGCCCCCGTTATCTTCAAAAGACGAAAGTGATCTTCCGGCAATGTATCAGTCGGTTGAAAAGTGTTTGGAAGTGCTGTGGCGACGCCTTTTAACGGAAGGGCGAAAACCAATTCGGGGAATCTTTTCAAAACAGCCATGGGTGAGGTATTGGATTATTGGACCGAGAAGAAAAACTACGAGGAATCAACAAGATAGAAGTATATGCAAGCGCTAAGTTTATTATTTTTTATTTACCCTTGTAGACTCTCATGAAAATAATGAAGAATATAAGCAAAGCGAACACTTTGATAATCAATGCTCGATTTCCTTTTTCAGTGCCTGGAGAATGGCTATCTCTTGCTGACCAGCAGATACGTCAATGAAAGCGGCTTCAACGTCATCTTCAACCTTGTCAATCACTTCTGATTGCTGCGTTATCAGAGAGGACATTTTTCCAAACAATGTTCCGAGCTCGGCAAGTGATCGTTCGGCTTGACGAGCTTCCTGTAATCGCTGATTCGTCTGTCGCTGTTGAAGACGCTGCTGCAGCAAGAACTCCTGTTGGTCATGTTGTTGCTGTTGCGTATCTTGTTGCATTCCTCGACGTTGTCGCATTCCGACCGAGTGATTGGGTCCCTGATAGTATGGCGAATTCGATCCGCCGTATCCTGCGCCGCCATATCCTCCGTAACCGGGAGTAGTCTGCTTCGCGCCACCGTAATACGAAGGAGCAGAGTTGTTGTAATAGGTAGGTTCAGCAGCACTGGGAGCTGGTCCGGATGGTGCTTGACGAGTGCTGCCGACATTCCCTTGCGGACCATGCCCATTCGTATCGGAGGCGACTGCAGCGGAGTCTCTGCCGCCGTCCGATGCGCTCCCATTCAATGAGCTCTTTGGTGTTTTGGGTCGAGCTGGAGAGTCCATAAAGAGAGGGCTATTATAGGTCGAGATGTTTTCGCGGCGCTAGACTTTCCAATAGGGCCTGCTGCTGTACTCGACGATACGCCACCTGCCGCTGATTGGTATTGGAATCGTTTCCGCCGAAGCTCTTGCTCCGCAAGTACAGTAGCGCGAATCTTTAAGATTTCTTTGAGTCGTGTTCCTTGATATTGAGCTGTAGATTGAAACCATTGTTGTAGCATTTCCCAATGTCGTCGATTCTGCCCTCTCGAATCGGCAGGCATCATACGTTTGATGAGATCGGTCAATTCTTGAGCATCCGATTCCAGGCGGTGTACCGATCGCGCAATCTCCTCTGTCGGATCGTTTGTTTGGCCCCTTCGGCGCACAAGTCCTTCTAGTTGCTTTAATTCCGCGTCCATCGTTCGCAAAGGCCAAGCCAACTTCCAAAATATCGTAATTGTTTGTTGACGTTTGCACGACACTAAGACTCAAATAAGCTGGGTTGATGCTCCACCAGCCTTCTTCACCGGATTGGTTCTGCTGTTTGGCTATTTTGACGGCTGTTTTGGCACATGACAAGAGTTCCGCAGATCGGGACACTGCGTGCGAAACTCCTCCACCGATCGGAGGAGTCGGAGCGATTCCTGGAGCGTTTATCGTCGCCGCGTACATGTGAAGGGTTCTCGCTGCTAACGAAGATTCTTTGCTTTTTCCAATAGGTCTAACTCCAGCCTTTATTTGTGTAGCTTTTTATTGGTTTATAATGTAAAGTGAATAAGGTCAATAGCTGAGAAAGGGCGAACACCCGTGGCGGTCGTTGTCGGTTTTGTGCGTTAAACCCCTTGTTTATTTCTACATTAGCGTTAGCGTTGAAAATCGACATTTCCTCTAGGAAGATGGAATGAGATCTAGATCGGCGAAAAATCAAGCAGTCAGTTTCATAGCTCTAGTGTACTTTCGTATTGAATCATGTGCCAAGTGGTTGGTGTAATCATCTTGTATTTCAGCTATTCTATCCGTGAAGCAGCGACTTTACCCCATATGTGCTAATGTATTTTGAGCGGCGATAATCTGCTGCTTCTTGACATCCTTACTCCATCCCAGCTCCACTGCCATGATATCTGCTACTCGAGTCAAGGCGACCTCCGCGGCTTCTTTGTTCAAAAATGCAAGGCGAGTGCGACGGCTCAACACATCCTCCACTGTACATGCGTATTCGCGACAAGCGTATACCACTTCCGCATCAATATACGGATATCCTGGAACCAGTCTTTCGCCCTCGTATCCCTGAGGTTCCTTTGCCGATCTGCAGTCTAAAACTTCCCACACCAAGCCTCCGTACGTTTCTACCAAATGCTTTGCCATATTCTCGTCCAAGTCATACTTTTCACAACTTGATGCTGAAGCTCTTCCGAGTAGCCCTCGGCACCGTGAAGCGAGATTTCCAGCGTTTCGCACTTTTCACATGTGTCATGGGTGCAGACTCTCGCAACCGTGCCACCACGCGGTCTGTAACGTCTTGCGCCATTTCCTCCATGTCGTCCATTTCCCCGGCGATGAAAAGACGCCCGACTCGGGGTTCTCCGAAATAATGTGATCACGACTCAGTGGGGCACCTGGTGGCGCATGCGGATCGACTGCCAAGGGACGCCAGCCACGCCAAGCGCTGAGTACATCGGATCTCTGAAGAGGCTCCGGAAGGCTAAGATACTTTTGCGACTCTTCAATAAGCCACTCAATTTCATCCTCTGGTACATTGTGCAACGTCTTTGCCGGTTCTTTTTATCAGTTGTTCCGACCAGGTGTGACCTTGCCAAGGAAGTATAAACATGAATCGGCCGTCACGTGTGCGGTAATCGAGAAGACCCAGATTGTCGGGAACGATACCTCCACGAAGCACTATATGTGTACCACTCGCTCCTTCCACTGCGGGCTGAAATCGAGCGCTTCCTTGTTCTTTGTCTTTTCCTTTATTTCTCGCTTTCGCAATGAATCGGTAAATGGACCTCCCGCAAGAACGACTTTTTGGCCTTGACGACCCATTCTTCTCCCGTCATTCTGTCTTGCACAACAGCACCCACTACTTGTTTCGGATTATGTTCATCAAACACAAGATCGACCATTTCGACATAATTTGCAATAACAGCACCACGGTCGGCAGCGGTCAACGCAATGGCAAGATTCGTTCGAGCATCGTTGTGCTGCGCTTCATAGAAAACCGACGCGTATTTCAAATGTTCCGTTTGGAGCTGCGGAAAACACTCCAACGCTTTCTTCTTGGTCAATATATAAGAGGAAGGACAAGTGAAAAGCGAGAGAGCGTCGTACACTTTGAATGTCACGGGGCCAAAATGGGAAAAGAACGCAAACAATGGCTCGCCCAGTGGTGGTGGATTGAGGTACCACGAGTAAAAGGGCACCACGAGGGGAACCCAGTTACACAGGTGTGGTTGTTTCTTCATCATAAATCGACGCTCCACATGACAATGATATACCATCATGATTTCATCGTAAAAGCCATGCATCGACTGAATCGGATGTGAAAGAGTTCGCGACGACAACAAGCCCGAAATGGCGCTCCCCATGTATTTGATTCCGGCCCAAATGAGTTTGGTACTCCGGGACGACGTCTCTGACGCAAAATCCCCTCGTTCGACGCAAGCAACTTGCAATCCTCGCGTCGCGGCATCGAGCGCAATTCCCGCTCCCGTGGCGCCTCCACCAACGACCAAAATGTCATGAACGACATTGTTTTGTTTCAATTTCTGGATTTGGTCCGAGCGACTCGGAACGTTGGCAGGCCCAGGAACATTTTGCGGAAATGATAGCACGCTCGTCCAGTGTAAACCCGGATCTCGGTCGTTGTTGTTGTTGGTGGTTGTGCCGACCGGCGCGATGCACAAACGTTCGACGGGACGTTGTGAGTTGCAAAGTCTTTCCAGAAGAAGAAAAGAAGACGCGACGCGGCAACGCTGTACTATCAGCGACGACCTCGAATCTTGTAGAGCAGCTCTCATTGCAAACGAATAGTGTGAGCTCATGTGCCAATCACGAAGTGGTTGTTATTCTTTGTTGATTTGCAACAACCGAATCATGCTTCCTTTTCGAGTTTATTGCTGTGCCGACCGATGATGGTTTGGTGTGGTGCGTGACGAGCCCATCTGCACTGTCGAGTTTTGAGTAAAACGGAACATGGCGAAGCATGGCGTGTCAAACCAGAAAACAAAGTACCGGTATTTAATGTGTCGTCCACAAGGGTTCGAGTGTTGCTGACGTGGCGACGGAATATTGAATGAAGAATCAATCACAGAACAATCCGTCATTCCCGAATTCTGTTTCGTCTGTCCATCTCATCGTACTACGGTAGCCGTTGGAGTATCCTTTGGATCATTGCTTGCTGACATCATCGGATTTGGCGATCCAATGGTGTCATGTGTTTGCTTACGTCAGGATGACATCATTGGCGAAGTACTCTGTTCGAGAATAGTACAAACGCACCGTTTCGCCAAGGTCGTCGAGCATTTGCCCTCCTCTCCAAAAGATGACGACTGGACTTGCAGTGGTGCAAGTCGACACACACATTATGATTTGTTTGTTTGGCATTTGCGAATACATCACCAAAACAAACATTACAAGAGTCGTCATTGCCTGAATAATAGAGCTGAACAGCAAAGAGGCTTGAGAGACGAGTGATTTATTTATTCTTTGGTCAAAGCCGGTGTGCAGAAAGTCGGTAGGTGAGTTCAAATAATTGACTAATAATAAAAAAGAGAGACGATGATCATTTGTTTGTTTGAGAAACACTTGAATGAGGGTCGCTGTTGCGCGCCACATTTCGTAAAATTGAGCCCTCGGATAACATTCTTTCCTTACTGGTATATATCTCACGCTTCAAATTATCTATTCGACAGAACAGAACAAAACATGGCGGAAATCGAAGCACCGGCGAGTCCAACTACCTTTGGACGCAAAGTCACATGTCCAATGTCACATTGAACTCGCACCGTCGTTTCTCGACCGTTTCCGAATACGTCCGAGAGCTCGGAGGCAACAAATCGTGTGTCATTGAAAAGGTTCTGATTTCTAACAATGGTGTTGCGGCTGTGAAAGCGATTCGATCCATTCGGCGATGGGCGTATGAAGTCTTTGGAAATGAAAAGGCGATTTCCTTTGTCGTCATGGCGACGCCCGAGGATCTACGGTACGTACGTTTGATAGCTGTATTTATTTGACTTTTTTCTTTTATTTCATCACTCATATTTCTTTCATTCTTCTCAAAAGTGCCAACGCAGAATACATTCGCATGGGAGATGTCATTGTCGATGTCCCCGGTGGATCCAACAATCACAACTACGCCAATGTGACTCTGATTGTTGAATTGGCTCGTTTGCACGGTGTGCACGCCGTTTGGGCGGGTTGGGGACACGCCAGTGAGAATCCCAACCTCCCAAACACTCTGGCCCAAAGTTATCCTCCCATCAAGTTCATTGGTCCGGCGGGGCCTCCCATGGCCGCCTTGGGAGACAAAATTGGAAGTACCATCATTGCACAGTCGGCGGGTGTGCCGTGCATTGCTTGGAATGGTGCGCATGTCCAAGCCACGTACAATATGGAGACTGGTTCCTTGCCGGCAGAAGCCTTTGATGCAGCCTGCATTCACAGTGCCACGGCGGCGCAAGAAGCTGCCGAGAACATTGGATTTCCAGTCATGATCAAGGCATCGGAAGGTGGCGGTGGTAAAGGAATTCGTCGTGTCAATCAAGCGGAAGATGTTGCGAATGCGTATCGACAAGTGTGCGGTGAGGTCCCCGGTAGTCCGATTTTATCATGAAACTATCGTCCAATTCTCGTCACTTGGAAGTGCAGCTCTTGGCCGACGAGTACGGCAACGCTGTTGCACTCAATGGGCGTGATTGTTCCGTACAGCGTCGTCACCAAAAGATTATTGAAGAGGGACCACCTGTGGCTGCAAAGCCAGAGGTGTGGAAAGAAATGGAAAATGCTGCCGTGGCCCTGGCCAAGGCTGTCAATTACACCAATGCGGGTACTGTGGAGTACCTGTACTCCGAATCGGATGCCAAATTCTACTTTCTCGAATTGAATCCTCGTTTGCAGGTAGAACATCCAGTGACCGAAATGATTACGCGGGTCAACTTGCCGGCAGCGCAGTTGCAGGTGGCCATGGGTATCCCTTTGTACAACATTCCCGAGATTCGTGAATTGTACGGTCAAAACCGTTTCGAAGTCGATCCTCAAGCGGAAAGTTCGGTCATTGACTTTGAAGTCAGCCAACGTGTCGAGCCGTACGGACATTGTATTGCTGTGCGCATTACAGCGGAAAATGCAGAAGCAGGGTTCAAACCGACCAGTGGAGGAATTCAAGAACTCAACTTTCGGTCCACGCCAAACGTATGGGGATACTTTAGCATGGACAGTTCCGGGTCGATTCACGAGTTTGCCGACTCTCAGTTTGGTCACTTGTTCGCCAGTGGTCCCGATCGTGAGCAAGCGCGGCGCAACATGGTGCTTGCGTTGAAAGAACTCTCCATTCGCGGTGACATTAGTACAACTGTGGACTACATTTCCAAGCTGATTGAGCTGGAGGATTTTGTGTCCAACTCGATTGACACGGGCTGGTTGGATGGTATCATCACAGAAAACGTGGGAGGCATGGCCGCCTTTGAAGGTGTGCTTCGAAATCGGAAGACCTCGGTCAAGATCTCATCGGTTCATGATCACGTCTATGCTGTTCTTGGTGCCACTGTCATGGCCTATGACTCTTCCACCGGTGGTGAAAAGAAATTCTTGGATCTTCTCGAAAAGGGCAGCTTCCGCCACGAACCTTGTTGAAGATGCAGCAGAATGTTGAACTCATCCTCAACGGGGTCAAGTATAGGATGGCCTGCACTCGGAATGGTCCAAACTCGTTCACTATTTCCGTTGTTGGCAATGAATCAAAATCCGTCTCCACCAGTGTTCGTGTTCTAAGTGACGGTGGATATCTCATTGAGATCTGTGGAAGTAGTCGGGTTGTCTACCTTACTAACAAAGGTGACGCTGCAACTGGTATGCGGTTGAATATTGGTGGTGCAAATATTGCATTTTCGCCGGACTACGATCCAACAGCTCTACGAACGGACGTGGCTGGTAAGCTGGTCAAAAGCTTAAGGAAGATGGTGCCCATGTCAAAAAAGGAGAGCCTTACTGCGAGATAGAGGTTATGAAAATGTTCATGCCTCTCAAAGTGGAGGAATCCGGTATTTTGTCTTGGAACTGCAATGAGGGTGCATCCATTTCGCCTGGGGATCTTCTCGCTACGCTTGTGCTCGACAACCCAGAGAACGTATCATTGGTGGAAGTGTTCGAAGGAGACCTTAGTGTGCCCGGTTGGGGTGACTCTGGCGAGTCTCTCACTAGCACGAGACCCCACCTAATGCTTCGAGCGGCATTTGACAGCCTTTCCGGTGCCATGTCTGGTTATGCTCTTGGGGCGAAAGCAATCGAACGAGCTTTCTCTGACCTTGCTTACGCTGTGACCTCACCATCGTTGCCTGCATATGAAATTCAAGAACAACTATCAGTACTCAGTGGCCGTATCCCAGCTCCTTTATTTGAAGCCATTTCGACCACCCTGGCCGAGTTCAAAAGGCATCGGAGGAGCAAGCTGGTAACGATCTTCAGCTACGGTAAGTGAACTGGTTTTCGTTTTTAAATGACGTTTCTGAGCCAAAGCTAACCCGCGCCATCCCAGTTTCCTGCTGAAACCATAGCCAAGGCCCTCCAAGACTACAAAGCTTCGCTACTGAACCAGGCAGACCAGTCCGCCTTTGAAGCATTGACCGGTCCATTGCAATCGACGGTTGCAATTTACACAAAGAGTAAGCTTCCTGGAGTCCCCGGATCTGAGCGAGCTTTCCAATTTTTCCTTGGAATTCTTAGGAAATGGATATCAGTTGAGCGCTGGTTTTGCGACGGCAAAGCTTACGCTGATGCAGTAGATGCTATCAGAAAAGCTCATAAGACTGAACCACTGTTAGCTCTTGAAGCCTGTCGGTCGCATGAACAGCTCGACATGACTTCAACGATTGTCAAAGGTATCATTTCGTCCATTGGGAAGGCTCTCGTGTGGACATGGAATCGAGTACAGCTTCAGCCATGGGTAAACGTGTTTCAGCTGTCTCCGGTGCCACAAGCCTCCCAGATGCCATGCCATCAATTGCCGAAATTGCTTCGATGGGATTGGCCGAGGAGTACTTTGAAACAGCGCTTTGCGCCAAGAAACTTCTCCTGCAAGAGAGTATGCCTAGCTTCGAACAGCGCAGACAAAAGTGCTCGCCGCCGCACGAGCACTATCGGTCTCTGTCGAAGAACCTTCGCGAGAGGCTGAGGACTTTCTAGCTCAGCACATCCCATTGGTGGATCTGTTTTTGAGTTGATCATGGCATGTGATTCTCCTGCGGAACAGGTCGGTCTGATGGAATTGTACCAGAGACATCTTTATCGCATGTACACGTTGAAAAGTCTTGAGCGAAACCACTCGAAGAAGATCATCAAATATGCTTTCCTCAACAAAGCTTCGGAAAGCGCTATTAATCCTGGAACTTCCATGACAAGCATGGCAGATCTGACTCGTGCGATTAGTTCAGGGTCTCTCAGCAAAATGTCGGAATCTTCAGCGAATTCTGGCTCCGAGAATTTGTCACACGCAGCAGGCCAAGACAAAGAGAAAATCTCGCAGAATACTCTCCGAACAGGTGTCAGTGCAATTATTGACAGGTTCGACGACTTCAACAATGTTGCAGATCTCGAGACTATTCTTACCTCCTTCCCCAGTTCACGGGGTCGGCGTCTCCGACTGAGACAGCCCCTGTTAACGTGCTCTATTTTGTTGTGCTTGATACCACGGTGGGACAAGAAGACTCGAAAAATGATGCAATTGCACAAAAGTGTCAGGCTATGCTTGAGCCCATCAAGGATTTGTTGAAGAAAGCCGACATTCGCCGTGTGAGTTTCGTGTTTGCACACGAAGCCCAGGACGAGTTTGAAGGCGGAGCACCTGCTCTATTCACGTATCGCTTCCCTGAGTTTAAGGAAGACTCGTTGTATAGGAACATCGATCCAAGTAACTCAATGCATCTTGATCTGAACCGGGTAGCGTCAAATTTCCACGTCAACAGTCTCGGGTCGCGACACACTTCTACATGTCACATTCACCTCTACAAAGGCACACCAAAAGCAGCAGCGCTAGAGAAAGACAAAAGGCCAAGAAAGATCCACGTATTTTCGCGAGAGCTTTGAGTTTTGTCCTTGAGTTCTCTGCCCCAGTTTCGAGCGCATTCTAGTCGATGCACTCAACGCCTTCGATCTTTGTTCAGCTCAAAGTAAGAGCGATAACCACTTGTTCCTCAATCTTGTCAGCGATTTCGAAAAGCTGTTCTAGACCCTGTCGTCGTTGAAGAAACCGTGGTAGCAATCTTGAAGCGCCATAGCGACAGAGTCTCTACACTCGGTATCGTGGAAGTCGAAACGAGGATTGTGTGTTGTCTCAGCAAGGACTCTCCTCCGATCGCGATTAGACTGTTCGCGAGTAACCCAACGGGTTATGTTCATGTAATGAACACATACGTAGAAGCGGCCAACGACAATGGAGTCGGACTTGTCTTTAAGCTAATTGGTGGTACAAAGGCGAGCCTCGCAAGCGCTGGAGACAGCTCGTGGGATGGTCTTGATGTCAACACACCCTACCCGTTGACGCGCCTTTTGACGCACAACGCTATTCAGCTCTCAAGGCATCCGACACACTGTACTGCTACGATCTACCTGCTTTATTCGAAGCTGCTGTCGAAGAGCAATGGCTTGAGGCATCACAGAAAGGTGGTGTCGGTATGAGAGGTGCCGGTCGACCTCTCATGGTCATGTATACAACAGAACTAGTGGTTAAAAAGGAAGATGGATCTGTCAATGAAAACTGGACAATGAACGATTATCACGCCGGGGATCTGGAGCTTGTTCAAATGAATAGAAGAGCTGGCACCAACGATGTTGGCATGGTTGCATGGCTTCTTGTACTGAAGACTGTGGAATATCCCGAGGTACGTAAAATGTGTATGATAAATTTCATCTGGATGATTTGCATCGAGGTGGCTCATTTTATTTTCAAAGGGACGGCAAGTGGTGTTGATCGCGAATGATATCACTTACAAGGCGGGAAGCTTTGGAACTCGCGAGGACGTTGTGTTCAAGATGGCTTCAGAGTACGCTAGGGAAAATCGAATTCCCCGCCTCTTTGTCGCTGCCAACTCTGGAGCACGAATTGGTCTGGCCGAGCGCATTCGAAAGTGCTTTCAAGTTGCGTTCAAAGATCCATCCAGACCTGAAAGCGGTTTCGACTTCTTGTACGTTTCCAAGGAGGATTATGATACTTTGACTACACAGGGTGTCACGGAACTTCGCGCTGAGCCGGCCAACGTTGACGGAAAGGATGTCTTTAAGATAACTGATATCATTGGGTCTGAACCTGATCTCGGTGTGGAAAATCTGAAAGGATCGGGTCTGATCGCTGGTGAAACAAGCATTGCATATGATGACATTTTCACAATGACCATCGTGCTCGGAAGAACTGTGGGTATTGGCGCATATTTGGTCCGTCTTGGTCAACGAACAATCCAGAAATATTCCGCTTCCCCGATCATTTTGACCGGTTATCAGGCCTTGAACAAGCTTATGGGCGTTGATGTGTACTCCACCAATGATCAACTTGGTGGCCCTGGTATCATGTACCTCAATGGAGTTTCGCATCTTGTAGCGAATGATCATCTTCAGGCTGTCAAGAATGCAATTGATTGGCTCTCATTCGTTCCTTCCGTTCGCGGTGGACTGCTCCCGATTTCAGACATCCGCGGAGTTGACGACATTGAACGACCGATTGGGTTCACGCCGTCTCCTGGTGTTCCTTATGATCCTCGGTGTTTGCTGGCTGGAGGCGAAGATCCTGAGGGCAACTGGCAGAGCGGTTTCTTCGATAAAGGAAGCTTTACTGAAACCTTGGCCGGATGGGCGAAGACCGTGGTTGTAGGTCGAGCAAGACTTGGTGGTATACCCATGGGAGTGGTCATAACAGAGAACCGGACAACAGAAAACGTAAAGCCCGCCGATCCGGCAGACGTCGCTGCTTCAGAGGCTGTCATTCAGGAAGCAGGTTGCGTTTGGTTTCCCAATAGCGCTTACAAGACAGCTCAGGCGATCAAGGACTTCAAGACGGAAGATTTGCCTCTCATTGTGTTTGCCAACTGGAGAGGATTCAGTGGAGGTCAAAGAGACATGTTTGATGAGGTCTTAAAGTACGGTTCATTGATTGTCGACGCGTTCGTTGCCTACACGCAGCCTGTCTTCGTCTTCATCCCTCCTTTTGCTGAAATTCGCGGAGGAGCGTGGGTTGTTCTTGATGCTTCTATCAATGCGTCCGTCATGGAAATGTACGCGGCAAAAGGAACAGCTCGTGGAGGTGTACTCGAGGCAAACGGTGCCGCAAGTGTGAAGTACCGCTCCAGAGATCTTCTCCTGACCATGCACCGGCTCGACGAGACACTCATTGCGTTGGACTCCAAGCTGAAGTCGGCGGCGGATGCCGACAAATCTGGCATCAAAGATGAAATCATGTCGCGTGAGCGAATGCTCCTCCCTGTTTACGAGCAGATTGCGGTCCAGTTTTGCGAGCTTCATGACACACCCGGTCGAATGCAAGCCGTCGGAGTTATCGAGCGTGAAGTCGAATGGTCGGAAGCACGCTGCTTCTTCTACTGGCGACTCCGCCGCAAACTGGCCGAATTTGATCTTCGCCAAAAAATTATTGAGGCCGGAGAAGTCGGTCGTGGTGTCAAATCTCTTGAACCCTTGCAGGCAACGTCGGTCATGAAACAGTGGTTTGTGGAATCCCCGAAAATGAAGGAAGAAATGTGGAACGATGACAAGGTCTTCCTTTCCTGGATGGCCCAGAACAACTCGTTCCTGGAACAAAAGATTGTTGAATTCACCAAGGAAGTAGTCATCCAAGAAGTGGTGCAAGTCATGACAGCCGGAGGTAACACTGCGCGAGTTGGAACCACTGGTATTGTCGAAGGCTTGGGCCGCGCTATGAGCCTCATGTCGGCAGAAGATCGACAGAATGTCAAGCATATGCTGAATCAGCTTATTAATTAATGTCCGTAACGGTTAAAACTATAAAGCAAAAAGCTAATGAACTTGTTTGGCCAAATAGATGGCCCAAAATAGAGGTACCTGGTACGAGTACGAAGAGAGAAACCTTACAACTACCTGGTAGTCACGGTCCGCCACCGCAGAAAGATTAGATGACGTCATTTGAAGTGCTCGTCCGCCATCCGTCCGTATTCGTCCTTATCCAACATCCAACCAAGTTTTTTTTCGAGGAGTCCGAAAAGCATTTCGTTTTCATCCGACGTTTTCTTTTGTAGGTTGGAAGCGACCGAACCAAGTATTTTCTTTTATTTTGCAATTCGACACCCTGACTGAGTGACAAAGTCGCTGAAATGAATTCATCAGAAAACGATGAAGGCGTGTATCGCTACCTAGTGGTCGATTCCGGTCCCATTATTCGCCGTACAGCTCTCAATTCTTTGTGGAGAAAAGCAGAACACTTTTATACAGTCCCCGCCGTATTGCAAGAGATTCGCGATGCCAAAGCACGCGAACATCTCGATTCCTTACCTTTTGAGTTACAAGCTCGTGAACCAAGCAGGAAGCTGTGCAGACAGTGATTGATTTTGCACGACAAACGGGTGATTATCAAAGTCTCTCTGTTGTCGATCTACAAGTTCTGGGCTTGTTGTATGATCTTGAGAAAGAAGGTTCTCATGGAGTAATAGATCACATCCGAAAGACACCAAAGCGTATGCTAGGTGTCGGTAAGGTAGAAATGCTGGTCAAAAATGAGGTTTCGACTGAAGAATACGACGTGGAAGAAGTCTCGGACTCGGAGGGCGAAGAAGATGACATGGAATCGTATGCTTTGGAGTCAAATGTGACGCAAGCTGACGAACAAGCAGCTTGTTTATCCCCTTCTACTGAAAGTGAAGCAGAGACACTTTCAAAGCCCAAGACGTGGGCGATGCTGGTGAATCCGGTTGAAGGTAGCTCTGGAATTCCGAAAGTGAAGCCTTCTCCAGCACCTAAGCTTGCCGAACAGGCCATATCGATACCATTCGGGAAAATGAATTTACAAAACAACGCAGCTGTAAGCGGAGGGCAGTTCAGTGACGCGGAAGATGATGAATTTGAGCCACCGGTCGCAGACGACCACAATGGTCGGACTTTCGATGCATTGCAGACCGAGTTAAAATCCGATTTCCCAGTCTCGCGGCGGCCCGACTTGTTCCATACGAAGGATGCGATGATGACGAAGGAGCAGAGTCCGTTGATCTTGAGGCACAACGAAAAGCGGACGAACTTCGAAAGCAACAATCTTTGAAACCCATTTCAAAATCTGGAAAACTGTACAACTCGTTCCGTGGTTACAAGGATTTACTAAAACCCAAGCCAAAGCTCGCCAAAAGTGAGACTTCCCAGTTTGAGAATTTTGCAGGAAATGCTGTCCAGAGCGGCAACTGCGATGAAGATGAAACGAAACCTCACGAGTCACGTATTATGGGTGGCATGACTGTCGCCGGTCAAGATGGCGATGTTGAGGACGATGGAGAAGGATGGATTACGTCGACCAATGAACTCAAAGCGATGAAAAATGCCGGCGTTCTTGATCCTCAACGCAATCCGGCTCATTTAGACATGAAGGCCAGCGCTCGTATGATGCATGGCCCGCCCATCAATCAAAGATCTGCTTGCGCCACAACAGATTTTGCCATGCAGAATGTAATTTTACAAATGAACTTGGAACTTTTATCTGTTGACGGTGTCAAGGTGAGAAAGTTAAAGTCTTGGGTGACCCGGTGCGGGGCTTGCTACAAAATCTACACGAACGCAGACAATGCAGGACCGCTGGGCTCAAAGCGGTTATTTTGCGAAAGGTGTGGAAGCGATTTCATGCAACGGATAGCGGCTAGTGTCGATGGAAAGACTGGTCGCCTGCGATTGCACTTGTCGAAGAAGTACAAGCATAATTTAAGAGGCACAAAGTTTTCACTGCCTAAACCCGGTACCGGCAATCGCTTTCAAGGTGACCTCCTTCTTCGCGAGGACCAGTTGATGATGGGTGCATGGAACCAGAAAGTGAAAATCAGCTCAGGAGGCAAGGCGAAGAATGCGGCACAATCTATGTTCGGTCGTGACATCGCTACTAACGTGGGGTGTCACGCAACCTCAGCTAATACTGACATCAAAGTTGGGTTTGGTCGCAGAAATCCGAATGAAGCTAAGGGTAGAGAACGGCGAGGCAAGAAAAAGAAGTCATCAGACAAAGCTTGCGGGTTACGGCGATATTAAACTTAAATACTTTAGGTTGCAGTCCATGTAGATATTCGTTTTACTAGAGCGTGGTCGCTGCTAGCGCGGAAGCCATCAGTGAGCGCTTGGCGAAAGTGATGTTCTGTAACGCTGTCGGACCCGTCGACTAAGCAGCGAACAGCAGCTGCATGACAGTGTGCAGCAATATCGGCTCCACTAAAACCATGCGACGACTCACCGAGTTCAATGCATAGATCGTCAAAGCTACCCACTAACTGCGTCGCCATCCGTCCAATATGTAGTTCGTAAATGTCTTTCCTTGAATCCATGTCCGGGAGTCCAACATGAATACATCGGTCGAAACGACCGGGTCGTAAGAACGCTTTGTCAATCTGCCACGGACTATTTGTAGCAGCCAGAAGAACTACGTGTTCTTCGTTACTATGTACATCCGATCCATTGTTGTTTCGAAGCGACTTCCATTTTCCCATGTTATCCATGCACACCATTAAAGTGCTAGTGAGCCTAGAAGACGAAGTACCGCGCTCGGTGAACAACGCTTGGAATTCGTCCAAGAAGACTACAGAAGGAGCATTTAGCTTCGCGGTCTCAAATGCTGCTGCCAACATCTTTTCGCCCGTGCCAAACTCTGATCGCACAATGTCGGTACTAGTAAGAGAAATAAAGGCTCCACCAAGTGAGGAAGGACCCGATGATTCACCAAGAAAGTTCGCAATTGCTTTGGCTAACAAAGTCTTCCCCGTGCCAGGAGGCCCATAGAGCAAAATTCCAGAAGGTGGCTTTAATCCAACCGAGTAGAGCACTGCCCGCTGATTCGGATCGCACATGAGAGCTTCTTCTATTGCTAATTTGGCAAGATCGTTCCTCCCACGGAGGAAAATATACCGCCATCTCGTTTAGAAACAAAACGGATTTCTGAGCTACTCGAGCTTGACACAACCCGTTGTAAACTATCTTGGAACTGCTCGACGGTTACTTCAGTTGCACCATTCTTTGAAACGGAAGCAATATGATGAGCAACGCGACTAAAGTCGGCGCCCTTTGCTCGGACCGCCCCAGCAGTCAAATGTGGCAATCTCTCCTGCAGCGACTTTGACAGCCGCATTCCAGCTTTTCGAAAGCATACATGAAAGCATTGAGTCTGGTGGCTGCGCTCAAGGTAGGCAGACGGAAGCGAGGTGCCAACACGGACTCGAGCAGAGCCTTATCTGCACATGTCGTAATGCCCACAAGACAAAACTGTACAGGTAAACCATGTCCCTCCCGTCCCCGCCAATTATAAAGACGCGAGCTGGATGGAAATAAAATTTCCCTCCGATGTTTGAGACTGTGACAAAGTTGTCTCAAATAGGCAGCACAGCCACTCAGAGCAGGAGCCGCAGTGTCTGCCGCAGTTCCCCAAAACATGTCTATCGAATCGACAACAATAGCTACTTTTCTGTGACGAAACGCGGCTGCTGTTGCTATTTCGTGAATGATGGTGGCGAGCGCTGCATCCGCCATCACCCCGAATTTAGCTAGCAGAGGACCTGACCGAATCATGTGGACACTGTCACATCCCAATTTGCGCAGCAAAGTTGTCGCTAAAGTTGTTTTTCCGTCCCCATGGTCTGGAGAGTGAATTAGGATAACATTCTCCGCGCCGAATGGATCTCTGGGAGAATTTGGGGATACGGATTGCCCCAATATTCGGCGCAGATTTTGATCCATAGCTAGCTTGCGTCGATAGCTTTTGTCTTTTCGGAGAAACACATCTTCGGTCGTCCCCACATAAGATACCTCCGAAAGTGCCGTATTTAAATAGTAAGTGAGTTGCCGAATGGTTTCCGCGTTGTAACAGGAAAGAACGTCCGCTTCCGGCAAGGATTCATCTATATGATGTTCCCCGTCAGTTGAAACAGCCAGGAAGACTTGTGCCGGACATGTACGAGCGTCGACTCTGTGACACGCACCGTAATCTCCTTTTCTTCCACCCATGGGTGACCCAATAGATACGCATCGCATCGACATTGAACAAAGGGATGATCGGCACTGGGAGATGCTTGGCGAAGGATTAGCTCGTCGCCCGACTCGGTGAACAACTGGCCGCTACGTACACCCATTGAAGAAAACGGACCGTTCCATTTGATTTTCAAAGACTGAGATACACCCATATCCGACTTGATACTGAGCTGTATCAGCTGTCTTTTGAGCGATGCAGATGTCCAGCACATTTTTTCGTCCGTCGACAAAGGGACAACTTCCACAAATGCCAGCGGCATGAAAAATGAAGGTGCTGCGGTCATGGCATGATAGTTTATAGTCTACTAGTTGTCAATTTCATCGCTGCATGATAGTCAGCGTTAATGAGTTTGATGCTATGAAGTGTTTGACGAATAATGAAAAAAGTTCCTCGGCAACGAAATAATTGGAGGGGCTGTGCTGATTCACGATTGTTTCAGTCCTGCCGACAAAAGGACGTCTTCGACGGACAGACGCGACGAAAGATATTATCTCTCGAAAATATCTGGCCAAGACCACAAGAAAAGCCAACATCCGAGACCATAAACTTGAAAAAGCTTACTGTATCTACATTATCGTCCCGCTACACTACACCTAGAAGAGCGTTTATCGGGCGAGGCTTGTCGTCATGAATGCACCCGATAGATTCTGAACATCCGAAAAGCCATTTTGTGTCAAAATGCGGCACGCATAGTAGGAGCGCTGTCCTGAAGCACAAGAAACAACTAGTTTCTTGTCTTTGGGAACTTCATTCAATCGACTACGTAGTTCTCCCAGTGGAATGTTCACAGCTGTCTTTGCAAGTTGTCCGCTCCTTCGATTTCACCGGGGTTGCGGACATCGAGAATGACGGTGTTGCCATCACTCGCAAGCTCGTCCAGATCCGTCCATTGCACTTGAGACACCAAGCCCTCTACCACGTTTTGAGCGGCCATGCCCGCATAGTTGACGGCGTCTTTGGCGGAACCGACAGGAGGTGCGTAACTGAGCTCGAGCTCCGCCAAGTCTTCGACGGTCAAATTGGCCTGCATTGCCGTAGCAATCACGTCGATTCGTTTGTCCACTCCAGCCTTTCCAACAATTTGCGCGCCGTAGATCTTTCCGGATTTTGGGTCAAAGATCACTTTCAAGTGGACTTTTGGGCGCCAGGATAATATCCAGCATGGTCGTTGGGATGGATGTGGACAACCGAGTAGGTCAAACCCTTGGCCTTGAGGATTTTCTCGTTCAATCCAACGCAGGCCGCATACAGTTCAAACGAACGAACAATGCTCACTCCCCAAGTACCTTTATACTTGCGTTTGGTTTCCAGAAATATATTGTCAGCCACCATACGGCCCTGGCGATTGGCCGGTCCTGCCAAAGGACTGCCCATTTTTCTCCAAGAATCGGATTGGTAATCTCCACGGCGTCACCGACGGCCCAGACATCGGGAGCCGAAGTATGAAGTGTTTCATCCACAACAATATGACCACGAGTAGTTACTTCAATACCCGCTTGTTTGATAACGTCTGTATCGGGTCGGACGCCAAGCCCAAGAATGGTGAGCTGCGCGGGAGGCAACACTTTGCCTGATTTAAGGGTGAGAATGGAGCTTTCAGGATCACCGGGGCTTCAGTGAAAGATGCAATGGGATCATTGACAATCACATTGACGCCGCGGGCTTCCAAGTCATGATGCAAAATGGCAGCCATCTCGACATCAACAGGTCCCAGAATTTGTGGCATGGCTTCGACCAATGTTACATTTATGTTACGACGAACTAGTTGCTCCACCATTTCAAGACCGATGAAGCCAGCCCCTGCCACTACACAGTGCATATCTCCAGCACTCACGTCTTTCTGTTTCTTTTCAATCCACGCGTTGATTCCATCCATGTCCTGCAAGTTGCGCAGGGAGAAGAGCCCATGGCGTTCTATGCCCGGAATGGGCGGCTTGAAGGGTCCCGCACCAACAGCGAGGATCAGATGATCGTATTGCTCGTTGTAGCTATCTCCATTGACATCGTTGCGCACTGTGATAGACTTCTCATCCGTCTTAATGTCAGTAACTGTGGACAAGACCCGAACCTCAATGTTCAGATTGCGGTGCAAACTCGCGGGTGTTTGAACAGCCATGGACGCGCGGTCAGTAATCTCATTCCCAATGAAGTATGGCATGCCACAACTAGCAAATGACACATCCGGACCCGACCTATCGAAAAGGATGAGACGAATGCCACTCAACTCGAGCTTTTGTATAGGCTGTCGATAACTTACTGTAAAAGTAGAATCTGCGCTTTCTCGTCAAGACGTCTCGCTCTTGCTGCGGCACTGGCACCTCCAGCAACCTCCGACAATTACAATCTTCATGATTGATTAGTTCAGTTGTTATTGTGTTTGGCTTTTTTTTGTTTTTTATGAGAAGGAGGACAATTGGAAACGGAATGAATCGGGAAAAGACGAAGGCGAAGAAAATGCGAACCAGGCCTATTATTTTACGTCCGATGTCCGATTATCCGACTGTACTATATCTTTTATAGTAATTTTCATTACCGTTTTCCTAATTTAGGCCTTAGCTACGTCATCAGGCTTACCGAGTTTGTGACTTGGACACTCGAATTGTTCGCGACGATTGATTCGCTAGTCGCTAGGCGCACGAAGGGAAGTACTAGCATTTATCATCCTATTACCGCGACAAAGTTGCAACTTAGATCCCTTCTGCTACTTCGGCCTTCATCTGGCAATGAAAGCAGCAGACATCAAATCCTTCATTGCTGGTAAATCAGTTCCAGTGGGGCTGGCACCCTATATTTCAGCAACTATTTGCCCGATCTTTACGTCAAGAAGTAGCGTAGCAAAATCGAATGCCCCGGTCCTGGAATTTGTCTCATCAAATAGTTTGACGCTTCGGATACCGCCTCGCAAACAGGAAACGGGAATGGAAGCACTTGCAATGAATTCATCCTTCGTGTTATTGTGTAGTGTCAGCTGAAGGATGGCGACTGCCCAGTTTTCAACAAGAAAATTGAATTTCTCGTTCCAAATAGGAAAGAAGCCATTTTGATGTACAGCAACCGTCTGAAATGACGTTGCTATCTCCTTCTCTTCTTTGACAACGTCGTAAAGAACAACTTTGACGTAGGGGTCGATGCAGTCACGAGTTCTTTGACCTTTCGGTTTTGGTAAACACGATCCACTTAGAACCTTCACAGACAACTTTAACGGAGCCACTGCTTCACTAAAGCCATCTTTAATCATGAGCACAGATGGCTTCAGAACGTATCCACAATTTCCGTTTTCTCGAAAGCGACCATCATTCAGTCGCAAAATGAATCTTGCGTTTGGAAATTGAGAGCTACCATTTGGCACCCCACGCTCCAAGCCAGTAAAGGATTATAGTTGCTGGAGTCGACACGGGCACCAGCGGGGTAGGTACGGCTCATATGCGTCTGATTGTAGTCGATCCAGCTGTAAACGGACTTTGACCGACAATAGCTTCGTACCTTGTTTTCGCTGAATGAATGCATAAAATAGTTGGGGAACGCATCGATTCCTCGAAGCTGTGCAACTTGTGGCCGTGAAGCAGCGTCAGTCTCGCTAGCTGGGGAGCCACTCTGTGTTTCTTGTGTAAATCAGCATTTCGGGCTTCCAGTTCCCGGGTTAAATAAATATCTTCTCCATCATCCGAGAAGTCGTCGTCAGTGTCGTATGCGTCGGCTTCGGTTCCATCAGGTCGGCGACCCTTGATCACTACCATTCCTCTGAGTTTTGAAGGCGAAGGCAGTGCTCCATAGAGACACTTCGGTAGGTATATATAGAGAATGCCTGAATACTTTCACCAACCTCTCAGCCATATATTCTTGGTAAGGAATGCTGCAGTGATTCTCGAATGATAGGATAATAGGGAACGTGTCGGGATGAAAGTTGAGGAAGACTTTGATTGTTTTGATAATATCAAGAAAGAGAATCTTGGTTGTCATCGTGTGTCCATGCCATACAACTGGGATAGGAGTCCCATCCGAAGCTCTGCCACCATCCCAAATGTCGAGCTCCAAGCACCTGCAACCCCTGTAAAGTGCTTCCGAGTACATTTCCACGCTGGAATGTGATGTGTATTGATCGCCGATCAAATAAGTGTTATGACTACTGTTGATCCAGTATTCGGAGAGAGGCTGGTTCATGTCAACTTTATCAAACTTTTCCTTGTCAGGGTCAAAAACATCATTCTCGGGTGCATGTAAAATGCCTCAAACTGGTCCTTCGAAATTCGGCAAGGATCGATAGGCTCTGAGCTTGCATGTGCGATTTCCATATCGTGAAGTCTTCGAAACAGTTTTCGAACGTCAACAACAGTAGCTTTTGTGTCACCCTGCCTCCCTCGGAGAAATTTATCAAGAAACGTTTTATCTGAAACAGTCGTCCTCATTTTCCCATTATTCATTACCTCACCAAACAGATCATTCCAAATGACTTGAACAGGCTTGACCATCCAACTATCTCGCTTGATTTTGTGCAAGAAGGTTGCTGACTGTTCAAACGTCAAACCTCTCCGCCGATTGGATCTGTCCAAGCCAATCACCTTTCCGAAATGATCATAGGCCGACTGTAAATCCCGCTGCTTCATTACAAAATTGATTTCTTGCAGCACTTTTCCAAATTGTTGAGCAGGCATATACTGTCCTAGTCGACCGTGATCATTCACATTCAACCATACATATCGCAAGAGGAGTACTTCGTGGGCGACGCGGACTTTGCACCGCTGATACGCCAATAGGATGCGGTCCAGCGCATCACAAATCTTATCGCGCGTTTCCGTAGTAGCAGCCATTATATCCAGGGTATGCGCACCACGAAAAATTATGCTGAACGACAACTCTGGATGCAACGCAGTCGTGGCGTGCGAGGACGCCACCGACGACGGAGACTGCAGGTAATTGGAGTTACTGGCGTTCGATCCATGCGACGAGCCGCGAAACAATTCCGACTTTTGCAAACCTCCCATCTTGTCTGCCTTTTCTTTGCTCTTTCAAAATATTGGGTAGACTGACCACGCTGAATGCGATCCATCTCGCTAATGTCAACGTCTCGGTGCGTAATGACAGCAGACTTGGAAAAGAAACCTGTAGATTTTGAAGTGGCTTCCGAAGACAAGGTGACTGTGAATTTGTCCTTCGAAAGAGCCAATGTGGCAGTTTGCGTCGAACCATCTGCAGCCACTTGAATGACTTGCACCCCGTGGAGCAAAGTATTCGGTACTTGGATCGTAGCGAGCGCATTGAGGAAGTAGATACGATGATGGTGGGCGAGCCGCGGGGCGGTGAGCGGCTTCCTCATTGTGAGATACTTTCCGCGGAATAGATCGTGGTATCATGTTTTGAGAATCAGTTGAGTAAATATTGTGTGCGTGATGCGGTTTCTTCAGGAGTTTACAACAGAACGCTGCCTAGGAAGCCTTCTTCAAGAAGCAAGAAATCCTTTCGTAATCAAAGCAAGAAATATGAACGGACTGCAGATGATGACGGAAACTCAATTATTTGATTGCCAATGGGAAAAACTCACTTTAAGAAATAGTCTGAATAGGGGCAAGCTCTTGGAAGCCAACGAAAAAAAATTAGAGCAATGGTCCTTCGATGAAAATGGTGCAAGCAAAAAGTTGGGAAGGAAAAAAAACGCTGGATCACGCGTCTGTACAGCGTACGGCACTGGGAAGCATGAAGTTGCAAAGATGTGAAAGTTGAGAGCTGGTGCGACATTGCGGTCGTCCGCTCATCGTGTTTATCTCAAAAAAAGTAAAAGTGACATACCGGTACCGCAAATCGTTTTAAAACTTATTCCGTTGAAACTGGAGTGTATCATCTGATGTTGCTTTCTATTCACTGTGCGATGTGAATGGTTCGAAACTCGACACTGCGGCTCTGTGCCGTTTTGGAGATTGAACAATTGACGCTCACCTTCCATCTCCATCGTTCGACGCATCGCAATAAGTCTGCGAATTGAATTGATTGGCAGCACTAAGCATTTTCTACAATGGCTTCTTCTGGTCCCAACCCTTCCTCCGGGCCTTCCGGTCGATCGCCCTTTCCATCGAGTCGCACGCAGCGAACTCGCATCACAAGGACGCAGATAGACGGTATCGCGGCGGACGAATCGTCGCACTCTCCGCTTCTGCAAGGTCTTCTTCGATTCTCTCCAAATAATAGCGCGAGTGCAAATCACTGGTCTCCCCGTGCATCCTCCTCGAATGCTGCGAACCGTGGTAGGACCAGTTTCTTTGGCGGCACGTCCTTTGCCAATGCTGCTCCGTCCATGGACATGGAGGACGCCGAGACGCCCTTCTCGGATGAGTCGTCCGTCATGTCACCCCACCAAAAGCAGCAGTCGACGGGATTCCTCTGGATCGACTCCGTTCGCTCGCGCAGCAATCCGAAGCTCCGGGTCAAGCGGCTTTCTTTGCGAGTTTGTTGTATGCCAAAACGGGGCATCCCAGTGATGCGCTCTTACTAGCTCAGGTTCAATTGACTGCTCGAAGCTTCTCGGCTTGTTTGAAAACACTGGAAGAGAGTTGTCTGCTGCGTACTAGTTATCCTTGGGAAGCTTTGCTCGTCGCGTGTTCGGCTCTGGCTGCTCAGGAGGAATGGCCTTCGCTAGTTGAATTACTGGAAGACGCGTGTCGTCTACCGGACGATTTCTCCAATCAAAATACGCATCCTACGTTTAGTTCGATTGCCATTTCCAAGCCTCTGGATGACAATGACGATTTTGCATGGCATACGCTGCAAGAGGCTATTGACAAAGCCGGTCGTAAAGATGACCAAATTCATTTACTAGCGCGTATATGTACCTGGCGCGGACGTGCTTATCTCGAGACGGGTCATGGAATTCGTGCGGCTGTTTACTGGAAACGTGCGCTGAAAATGGATTGTCGATGTCAAGCTGCGTGGGAGTATTTGTTGGAGCGTCATTTGGTTACAGCGACTGACGCTTATCAGCTACTCGAGTCGCTGGACTTCTCCGGAGGCAAGGGGAAAGGAAATCAGTTGAGCTGGTTAAAAGCTCTGTATTTGGCTCGCATTGAAATTGCACCGCAAGAAGTAGCCGACGAGATGCCGTCATCTGGTGAAACGGGTAGCGATTCAATGTCTCTCTTTTCTCCCAATGCGTCGGCAATTCCATCTGCGTCTCCTATACCAGCTTTTCATACCCCGGCCGCCAATGACGCTGGGCTTCCGTTGAAAAAAGGGAGAGATAATGTCAATACCCAGAGCATTTTCGGCAAAGGTTCCAATTTTCCGGCCAAATCCGCAGCGTCTGATATCCAGGAAGCAGTCGACGGTGCGCTCGACCAGTTGTGGAATGATTACAAGCTACAGCACTCACCGCATGTCCTTGCAATGGCCGCTCGTCGTGCCTATCGCCGCTATCAATGGAAAGAAGCGCTCAACTACTCGGAAAGACTTTCGCAAATTGATCCCCTGGTCTCGGGAGCTGCTTTTGTTACATTTCTACTCGTTCTGATGGGACACAAACGCGTTCTCTTCCGTTTGGCGCATGAGTGGGTTGAATTTGCTCCCAAGTCGGCTCAGTCATGGTTTGCTGTCGGAGCATACTATTACTGCTGTCGGCGGTTTCACGTGGCCCAGCGTCACTTTTGTCGTGCGACTCGTCTAGACCCCCAATGTACAGAAGCTTGGGTTGCATTTGGATGCGCGTTTGCTGCTTGCGACGAGTCGGACCAAGCTCTTGCGTCATTTAGGGCTGCTCAAAGACTAAGTCCTGGAGAGCATACCTCCTTGCTTTACATGGGTATGGAGTATGTGAGGACCAATCACTTGGTCTTGGCGCAACATTTTCTGAATTCAGCTCTAAATTCGAGTGGGGTGACCCCTTGTGCTTTCACGAGCTTGGCGTTCTACACGCCCAAAAGGTGAAAATGAAACGGCAATCGTATGGTTCGAGAAGGCTCTCGCAAGTGTATCGCAAACTGCGAACCCTCTGACAGAAGGACTGGACCGAATCCAAGATCCATATTGGGAGCCGACCTTGTTTGACTTGGGCCACTGTTACCGTAAAACTCGTCAATTTGAGAAAGCCGAAGCCTGCTATCGCCATTGCGTAGCCCTTTGTCCTGATAAAGGATCAACGTATGCGGCGCTTGCCTTCACAAAGCATTTAACGCGCCATCTAGACGAAGCGATCCAGCTTTACCATCAAGCAATGAGTATCAAAGCCGATGATGCTTTCAGTACCGAAATGTTGCAACGAGCATTGCAAGAACAGCTGGAAGAGCCCTCGAATGATACACACAGCGCCACGCGTCCGAACGACGACTCAGCATTCTTGATGCGTTCAACCCCAAGTGGAAGACACCTAAAGAGGACGACGACAGCGCTATGATGATGAGCATGGATGTAGATATAAGCGATGCAGGATCGCCATAAAGGAAAAGTACAATACAAGCTGGCTTGCCAAATTACCAAATAGCCTATTCAAGCAATCCGCGGTTTATATGTAAGTCTTTTAGTGAATGAACCGTGATCCAAAAGCCCCCACACAACTTTCGCTTAGTCTTGATGAGCATGTTGCCCGGGCCTTCGAATCAAGGGGCGCCCTTGACGTGGTATGCGCCGTTCCATCCTTTCTCGTCGCTGACGGCGCTCCTCGTGCTTGGCCAGCGCACTTATGATATAACTGACAGCTGCTAAGTGATACAGGAGAGAACGAAGACCAGATCAGCAGCACATTTCTCCCCTCCATATTCTTGCAAGAAGAAATTCTCGTTTGCAAATGGGATATGCTCAAAACAACCGGATCGATCGTTCCTGTTATTTTCAAAGTCACTGTCCCAAGGAAAATTTGCAGTAGACTCCGCTCGTCGCACAATAATCGTCTACCCCATGTGCCCAAATATTGCAAACTCGTCTGATCCACCATGAGGTAAAAGATTTCATCGGTTTGAGGATTAACGCCTGAAACCATTTCAACATTGAAGACGATGACGGAAGGTCGCTTGCGGCTATCTCATACGCCCCAACAACACCATAGCACGCATTTGAATTCCCAAAAAAGCTTTGAATGAGACCCCAGCTGACAATCGCTAAGAATGCGGTAGCCAGAACAACAATTAATTCCAATATACGTCCACGAGCATCTAGTCCTGTAGCTTTTTTGATCAAAATACCAGCGCTTCCGCCCAAAATTCCTGTAACCACAAACGAAGCGGGGATTCCAAGTAAGCCCAGATCATAAATCATCGGATCGCGTCGAAATCCTGGAAAGAGTAGCCACCCAACAATCGAGTAGACGAGGACGGACCACCAAAATCGAACCGGCTTGTAGCAAACATGCTTGTGAATAATATGCCATGAAACATTCTGGCACTGACGCGAACAGTAATAGCTGCGAAGGCATCGCACACACTTCCATCTGGCACGGCGTCTGCAGAGACTGCAAGCCCATCGACGTCGTGCAACTCCTCGTTTCTTTAGCATCCGGCGAGCGCGGCAATACAGAGCAACGATGGGTGACATGACGACAGGGGCGATGGGGCGAAGCCAACGTCGACGCACAATAGCAGCACCCATCTGCCACCAAATGTGAGGTTGACGAAGAGCCTGCATGACATGAGGTGGCATTGCTTCTAGCCAGTCATCCTGATCTTGGTCAACATGCTGTATTTGTACCTCTCGTTCAGCGGGAGGCAAAGCGTATTTAGAACCACAAGTTTCGCAATTCAGCCCATCATGCGCATCTGGGTGTCGAGATCTGCATCGCCACTGCTCCACACATAAGTAATGCACAAAAGCCATGGAACCCGAGCATTCGCAAGGTGCTAGCATTGGATTTTGCATGGCATCTTGGTTCGAACCGTACGTTGGATGCGGTGCTTCAGGTCCTTTAGGATCTCGTAAAACCACATGATCTGCATCAGCGGATCCAGTTTCACTTCCCGATTGCTGCAAGGAACCGCTTCCCATTCTATCTATATCAGCGTCGTCATCCGCAGCAGCAGGAAGCTCGTCATCTGCATCATCGTGCAAGCCTTCTCGACAAATTCGACAGAATACCGACTCGCTTGGATTTGGAGCTAAAGCCACGGACGGTGATAAGCCGTCATCGTAATGCGCAAGCAGCTTCATGACAGGCGAGGAAGGGAAAAGAAGTCCAGTGCGTGAGCAAACAAGCGATGTTATCTCGCTCGGCTCAGACGGAGGCATGCTGCCAGTTTCTTCGCGAGTGTCATCGTGATCTAGATCATCGCCACCAGTGTCATCCGCGGTCAAGAGTCCAGATAAGGTAGCTGAGATTTGAGATTCTACGTCGAATGAATAAGTGAGAATTTTCGTACCAAACAACCTTCAAAATAAAAAGCGACAACGTACCATGGGATGAAAAGAATCGAGATGCATCGGATACAAGGCCCATGGCAATGTAGCCAGCAAAACCTCCTCTACGCCCCGGCCAACGCAGTCTCAGCCAAAAACGATCATATGCAATACATACATCGTCGACAAGAAGTAACTCTGCGTGTCGAACTCGTCGTACCGCCTGCGCGGACAGCGAGGACGAGTGCCGCGGCCAACTGCTTTCGTCACCTGCACGTTCTTGTCGCGTTGATCATCTTCGTCATCGCTTGCCCAATCTGCGACAACTAAATCTCTTCCACCGCCTACAGCTGATGCAGTAGACGAGGGTGATTCATCATCTATTCTGCAGGGAGCGGCAAAGACTTGTACACCATGCCGCCAGGGCTCCGGATCGTTATATCCTGGGTGACATAAGTAGACAGGCATGATGACAGTGAGCGGGTTACAAAAACGCAAGTTAAAATCGCTCTTCGAATGATATACGACGGAAGAGACCTTCGCGGCCGACGATTCCAATTATACAACGCCCAAAATTCAACAAGGATGATAATGTGAACGAGCAATGCAATAAAGGCACAATCCATTCATTTCACGCTGGGTGCGCTACCCTTGTTATAATATTCTCCCACCTCCAGCGCCGTTAACAGCGAACAGCAGCGGACTTCGCAAACGAAGTCCCCGGTGTGTGAGAAACTATGGAAATTTGTGTGCTCATACGTGTCGCACAGCAATAAACACTATCGATGTCTGAAAGGAAATTACCATCGTACCGGTTTGTTTATCAATATGTAAATCTCATAAGAGGTCCGTACGGTACCGGTACTACTATACCCGCCTCCCGCGCTCGTCGTCCGCAGCATAACAGCGCTGTTGCGTTGCATAAAACCCCTGCAAACAACTTTGTTCTTGTGTTTTGGTCTTTCCTTAACAAAATGAAAGTTTCGCACCGTTTTAGCTTCCCACAACGTCCCCAAAGTAATCAGAAGGCAAGCTTTCAGCGCCGACGAGCGCAGCGGCCTTTTCGCGCCCTTTGGACTTCGTTCGGTTCTCGACTCATTGCCCGAGGCAGTGTTGTGATGGTTTCGTTTGATTCTGAGCTTGCGACCACTGAATCTGCCCTTCGTAATTCGTCCCCATTCATCCTCTCGGAAACTGATGTTGTTTGCTCGTTGCTGCGTGACGAAACGATGCCACCGGTGCTCAGCAATGGCTACGCAGCTACTAGCGACCCGGCTACGCTTCCGCTGCGTTTTGCTATCGACTATGACGCCGTCTTGGACAGTTTCTTCAGTCCTCCCACTCGTCGTGTCGGGTTTATAGAGCATGTGACTGTTGTTGCCATCCGCAGCCATCATTCGATGACGGAAGAGGAAAAGCGTTTTTGTATCGTCACAAGAGTACCGGCACCGGCAAGAAGAAGAGCACGAAGGAACGCGAGTTCGAACAGAGCAAGCATTGCTTTGAAAATGCGTTTGAAGAGCACTTGTTCTTCCCGAACCATGAGGGCGAGTTGGTCCATCCAGCGCATTTGCGCTCGTTCGTTCGCAAAGTTCTTCCACGTCTTCCCCGCGACACGATTGTACCTGGCTTTTCGTCGTTTGATGAGTACCTTGATGTTCTGGAGCGTTTCGCGCATCAATACGGGATTTCCTTGCCGGAAGAAGCTGTCGCAGCACAGCCCGTAGAAGTCTGAAGCGCATTAGCAGTTCTGTCGCTGAATCGTTTTTGAAGTGTTCGTGGGCGTTGCGTACGAGAACGACAGAAACATGCTGACCGAGTATTTTAACATAATTATAGACCATTGATCACATTATTATTTGCTTTTTTAATCACGCCGTAGAAAGAAGTATAACCTACATCGTAGTCCTCCGTTGGTTAGCAAAACGAACTAAGTCGACTGCGGGGATAGCCTTGCCATTCTCGATTGGTCCTTCTTTCGATAAGTTCAAGAATGTTTTCCACTATTCGTACTGTTATTATCAACCTTCTCTTCTTATATTATTTACAAGGATTGCCGCCGACATATCGCGCCTACTGCACGTTAGCTCGCTGTGACAAGAAATGCCTTCTCGGTGTCGATGAGTACTGGTGATACTGCTTTGGGCTTGATTGACCACAATGCCCGAAAACAAGAGTCCTGGGTCCTGGGAAACGAAACCGCGCCATTTTGATTTCCAGCTGAATGCATTATTCAACGGGTTCTTCCACGTATTGCGATGGGTCACGTCTCGTCAACATTCCACCATGGATCACATACATCAAACCGCCGTACATAACTGCCGCGCGAAGCATTCCTGTGGACCCTCTGCAATTCGTAAACGAGAAGAGAGATAATAGCTAAGTCCTGCTGTTTTTGAAGCCTCAACACAAAAAATTTCATGACGTACCTTTTCTGGCAAAGAAAACACCAGCTGCAGTGCTGCTTATTATTGAGTTCCAGTCGTCTTCTTTTCCACCTCGTGCAACTTTCACGAGCACATTGAAACCGCCAAAAGCTGCAGAAATTCCTCCCCATGTCTTGGCCCATTTGATCGACTTGCCGTGCAACCTTACAAAGCGGCTCGAAGTCTCTTTCCACAATGTAGGTTGATTCGTGGTACGGAACAAAAGTCGGGGACATCTGTAACCGTTCCAAGAGCATATCCGCCCAGGAAACCTGACAGGTATTCCAGCCCAGTGCTGACAGCGACTTCGACAGCTGCTGCCACAATCCTGCCGACAGGGCCCAGTTCTCCGTAGTTTACAGCATTTCCTTTTACGTCGGTCAACGGCTCCGATTCAATTATTTTCTGATTCGTTCTTTTATTTTGTCGAGTCGTAGTTTTACGGCCTACGTGTTGTATCGGTGACGACAATGACGAGCTTCGACGGCTCCGGTGGTATCCGGTCACAGCGACGGGGTAAAATGTTCTTGCGAGACTCTCCTGCGTGAGCACTGCAAGCAGATAAATAAATAACCCCTTCAAACCGTAATTCATGATGGAACGTGCAGATGATTGACAATGCTAGCTTTCCAAAACAATGATTGCTCGAAATCGTTTTCGTATCTTTTGTTATTGTCGATGGGTTAATTGAGAGCACCGTTTTGGATGGATGTTCTTTTCAAGCGGAGCAACGACAGACGTTTGTTACGTACGTTTTTACGCGGAAAATTACGAAAGGCGCCGTTAACGTTATCCCTAGTGCTAGACTTCGGGGTTTCGTCTCGACCTCGCGTCCCTTCGTTTCCATTGTTGATCAAAAGCCTCACACCTCACACGAGTGCTACTTTGATTTTAATGTAGCTCTTGAAAGAGGCGACTCTACAGTTGAATATAGTCGAAATACAATGCTAGACGATGGAGACGATGCCCCCGTGTACGCGAACAAGAACATTCCTGCCTTTTGACGCTACCATCCTTTGACACCAATCTACCTCGAACGGCGAACGGATTGATCAAGACACGAATGGTTCAAATTGTCGACCAGGGTGATCTTTTAACAGCAGGTAACTTCAAATCAAAGGCTTTATCAATACGGCATCCCGTCTCGTCCGAGATCGACCCGAATCGATAGGAATGCAATTGCCCAGTCCGTCGATGAACGCGGCAAACCGATCTGCCACGAACGCTGCGCGAGCGTCCGATACGGTGACAGTTCGAGATATAGCGGATGTGGTGGGGCATTCTCAAATTGTGCACGTCATGGACGTTGAATATCAGGAAGAGCTGGAGGATGGACGTTCGCGGATCTAGTAGACTATTTTGAAGATGAAGAACGAATAATTTCAGTTGGTTTGCAATCGACAACTGAATCAGGCCCTGGTACAAAACGGACTCGACCGAGTCGTCGAGCAGCCTCCAAGTACATTCAAAAGACTCGGCATAGAGTTTTGAATCAAATCAGTTTTGAATTCAGTCAGACTCCTCGCGGCATACGTCAAGAGTCCTCTTTTGTTCGAGACATTGATTGGATTGACCATGCATGGCCTTCGGATTATCGATCAGCACACCACAAGTATCCCATGGTTCAGTATTACTGCCTCACGAGTGCAGCCGGCAGTTACACAGATTTCCATATTGACTTTGGTGGCACGTCGGTGTGGTATCATGTTTTGTCTGGGTCGAAGGATTTCTGCCTCATTGTTCCTCTGAGCAAAACCTCGAAATTTACGAGGAGTGGCTCTGTGATTCCGATCAAGCGCACATTTTCTTGGCAGACCGGATTCCAGATCAGAGCGAAGTAATTCGAGTTACACTCAAACAGAACCAAACGATGATCATTCCAGCTGGATGGATTCATAGCGTGTACACTCCTGAAGACAGTCTCGTATTTGGGGTAACTTTCTTCATGGTATGGATATTGACTTGCAACTCCGCATTTATGCGATCGAAGTACGAAGCAAGCTGGTGGAACGATTTCGTTTCCCATTTTTCAAGCCACTACATTTCTACGTTGCTGGCATGTGTTTACGAATGTTGACGGAAGGCACGATTTGTGCTCAAGAATTAGAGGAATTACCTCATCTTGTAAAAGCATTGAAGGGCTGGTGGGATACGAGAGGCGATGAAGGAAACGGATAGACTAGCTACATGCATGGGAGCTGCTGAATATGTTTCCCAGCAATATGGCTACTCATCGTTCGATGACTTCGTAGGTGTCTTACAACAGCAGATAGACCGCAATGTGAAACATGGCATTTCGCCTGATAAAGTTCTTTCGGGTCGATCTCAAGTGACTCTGTTGCGGGAGAACAGTCCCACGGAAAAGGCCGTGAAACCCAAAATTCGTCTGAGACTTGCGCATTCAGACAGTAAAGTTACACCAGTCTCTGCCCACGAGAACGATACATCTGAGTTCAGAATAAGGCTTTCATCCAAGTCGCCCCGCCCAGAACCGTTGCCTTTCCATGTGAGAGTCGCGCGATCAAAGCCTCGCGAAGACATGTCTTCTTTCGTCGATGAGCGCGAGTTATTGAAAGATGATGAGTGGGTGCCCTCGCATTCCGAGCAAGCCGACGAGAGTCGTAAAGTGCGAAAGCACTCCGCCGCGAACAATGCTTCGGCTCAAAAGGCCAAAAGAACGAAAACTTCCGGACGAGAACGGCTTTTGAAAAGCTAAAGTAAAACATCTTGTGTACCGGTACGACTAATACACAGTCTGGGCAAGGACCATATAACCTGGTGAACGTTTACGTCACCGAACCCACAAGAACATCCGGGAAAGTTCTGGCAAAACCAAAACCTTTCTCGTTGGGGTTTTCTTAGACTACTTCAGGATGGGATGGTACTGTAATAATGGTAACACCAAGGGACTTGACAACTTTCTGAGCAACACTACGGATACTTGATGCCATTATAAACAGGGAAGAATGCAGTCGAATTCTCGGAACTTCTGGGAAAATCATGGCAAAACCTTGGAAATGAAAAAAGAAAAGCACCAAGACGATCGGTGCTCACAATACCGAAGCATCCCTTTCAAACTCAAGATGAAGACTCTCTATTTCATTGGTGGCACCGGAAACCTTGGACAAGAACTTGCCGAGGGTCTCGTGACTGCGCAAGACTTTGATGCCAAGGTTGCCCTCGTGCGCTCGACTGGTGAGAAAACCGAGAAGCTCGAAGACCTCGGATGGACAGTCAAGCAAGTTGACTTTAATGACTCGGCAGCACTTATCGAGGCCCTGTCGAACGCTCACGTTGTTGTTTCATCTGTCTCGGGACCGGAGCTGGTCGACATGGAGATGAAAGTGATCGATGCGGCCAAAGAGGCAGGTGCATCTGTCTTCGTCCCTTCCCAGTACGGTGTCGACTATCGTCGTTGGACGCCTGGTTTCCTTTCTTTGTTGGCAAAAGGCCGTTCTGGAGTATGCGGAAAGGTGGGTCTCCCGACCCTTTCCGTTTACACTGGTCTATTCTCGGACTTTATTTTTCGTTTCTTGTGGACCCTGTCAATATGACGGCTACTCTGGTGAACGGAGGGACTGCCAAGTATTCTTTCACGAAGCGAAGCGATATCGGTTTTGTTTTGGCAAAGGCATTGGCGGATCCAGATTATGCGAACGGGGCGATTTGTCTATTCAAGGTGACATCATGAGCTGGCGTGAAGCATTAATCACCTTTGAAGAAATTAAAGGAGAGAAGTTTACATTGACTGAAATTACTGACGAAGAAGCACTAAAGCAGGAACAAGAGCTACTTCAGAAGGAGAACTCTTAGGAGCGTTTCAGTTCCATCTTCTGGGTGAACCTGCCCGGGAAGCCACGGCTGCGACACCAGCGCCGACGCAAAGAGCTATGACGTGAAGCTCGAGCCGTTGGGACAGACGCTCAAGTCGGTGCTTCTCTAATCTTGTGCACTTCGAAAACCATTACACAATAGAAAAGGACAGATAAGCGAGTCTTTAGGAATGTCAGGCCTATCGTTTCATCCGTCTAGTTCTAATCGACAAAAGACTATGGTGTAGGTTATACTTCTTTCTACGGCGTGATTAAAAAAGCAAATAATAAAGTGATCAATGGTCTATAATTATTTTTTAAATTGTTCATCAAAGAATACTCGGTCAGCATGTTTCTGTCGTTCTCGTACGCAACGCCCACGAACACTTCAAAAACGATTCAGCGACAGAACTGCTAATGCGCTTCAGACTTCTACGGGCTGTGCTGCGACAGCTTCTTCCGGCAAGGAAATCCCGTATTGATGCGCGAAACGCTCCAGAACATCAAGGTACTCATCAAACGACGAAAAGCCAGGTACAATCGTGTCGCGGGGAAGACGTGGAAGAACTTTGCGAACGAACGAGCGCAAATGCGCTGGATGGACCAACTCGCCCTCATGGTTCGGGAAGAACAAGTGCTCTTCAAACGCATTTTCAAAGCAATGCTTGCTCTGTTCGAACTCGCGTTCCTTCGTGCTCTTCTTCTTGCCGGTGCCGGTACTCTCGTGACGATACAAAAACGCTTTTCCTCTTCCGTCATCGAATGATGGCTGCGGATGGCAACACAGTCACATGCTCTATAAACCCGACACGACGAGTGGGAGGACTGAAGAAACTGTCCAAGACGGCGTCATAGTCGATAGCAAAACGCAGCGGAAGCGTAGCCGGGTCGCTAGTAGCTGCGTAGCCATTGCTGAGCACCGGTGGCATCGTTTCGTCACGCAGCAACGAGCAAACAACATCAGTTTCCGAGAGGATGAATGGGGACGAATTACGAAGGGCAGATTCAGTGGTCGCAAGCTCAGAATCAAACGAAACCATCACAACACTGCCTCGGGCAATGAGTCGAGAACCGAACGAAGTCCAAAGGGCGCGAAAAGGCCGCTGCGCTCGTCGGCGCTGAAAGCTTGCCTTCTGATTACTTTGGGGACGTTGTGGGAAGCTAAAACGGTGCGAAACTTTCATTTTGTTAAGGAAAGACCAAAACACAAGAACAAAGTTGTCTGCAGGGGTTTTATGCAACGCAACAGCTGTTATGCTGCGGACGACGAGCGCGGAGACGGACAGCGGTTGGACGGAAACGCCGGCCGGCGGCGGGAACCTTACTCTACTGGCCTAGGTATTCGATACCGCTGCGTCAGTTGGGTCGGAAGCTTCAAGAAATTCACGTGAAAGACATCGTTCGCTTTCACAAACAACAATAGCTGAGCGAGTGTTGCTTATAGTATTTACCCACGAACCCGTATCATTTACCCGACACTATAAATAATGATGAAAGCTCTTTACTTTGTTGGCGGAACTGGAAAATTTGGGCAGGAATTGGCCGAGGGTCTCGTGACTGCGCAAGACTTTGATGCCAAAGTTGCCCTGGTGCGCTCGATTGGCGACAAGAGCCAGAAGCTTGAAGATCTAGGATGGACGGTCAAGCAAGTTGACTTTAGTGACCCAGCAGCGCTTGCCAAGGCCATGTCGGACGCGCATGTTGTTGTTTCAGCTGTTTCAGGTCCAGAGTTGGTCGACACTGAGAAGACGATACTTGACGCCGCCAAAAGCGCAGGCGCATCTCTTCGTCCCTTCACAATACGGCGTTGATCATCGTCGTTGGAAGCCCGGCTTTCCTTTTTATGTCGGAAAGAAAACTGTCTTGGAATATGCGGAAAAAGTGGGCCTTCCAACATTGTGCGTTTACAGTGGTCTCTTCTCGGACTTTATTTTCTCGTTTTTGGCGGATCCTGTCAATATGACGGCTACTCTGGTGAACGGTGGGACTTCCAGATATTCGTTTACCAAACGAAGCGATATCGGGTTTGTTTTGGCAAAGGCACTGGCGGACCCGGAATTCGCAAATGGAGGCGATTTGTCATTCAAGGTGACACCATGAGCTGGCGCGAAGCACTTGCTACGATTGAAGAAATCAAAGGAGAGAAGTTTACCTTCGATGAGATAACTGGTGAAGAAGCGCTCGAGAAAGAGCAAGAACTACTTCAAAAGGGAGACATGTTTAGTGCGTTTCGAATGCATCTCCTCGGAGAGCCTGCCAGAGGAAGCCATGGCTGCGACACCAGCGCCGACGCAAAAGTTATGACGTGGAGCTCGAGCCGTTGAAACAGACTCTCAGATCAGTTCTGCCGTAAGGATTGCTGGACTCCGTATTCGTAATTTTGGCGATTGCATATTCATAGTAACAAGATCGTGTTGAATGAACAATGATAGCTTGCCTATCCTGATCTTGGGTACTAGGCTATAAAATATCTATTGGTCTATAAGATTGCAATTTTCAAGTAATGATCCAGGTATTTAGCCATGTTCCGGTTTTCCTAGCATTCCTAGCTGAAACGAGAGACTGGACGGCAACTCATGGCAGTCTAACGTAAAGATAACCGGTGCGATACGATGAGCATAACCACGATGGTCGCTTTGTTGGTCTGCGGTCCGCGGTCAGCGGGCGGGCGGTTGGATTTTCAACCGTTGGCAGCAAACGAATTTTTTATAATAATAAATCAAGCTCATCCTTCGATTGTCCATTGTTCATGATAATCAGTATTTTAATACGATTACATTCTGATTTATTTATCTTAAAGCAGAAGAATCGTGCGACAATGACAACTGCAGCACCCGCAAATCCGTTGCCGCTGTTTGATTTATTTTGGACGTTCCGCATCCTGCAGCTTCGTCCTCTTGCCCTCAGCCCTTTTGGGTGCCGTCTCCGATACGCGATGATGCGCTCATGGAGGAAATTAGAAAAGCATACCCCAGGTTGCGAGTTTCGCTTTTCCTGAATACGACCAATCGTCTGCTTCTCCTACCAACACGTCAGCGGCTCTCAATCGCTACGATTACAACGCAATGCAAAACACACCCTTCCTGCAGTTTACTTTCTCGCTTCAGCTCAGCACGGGTGCCCGCATGCACGGTCATGTACGAAGGTATTTACCTCCGCATTTGGTAGCACGGTCGAGGTATGACGTTGGTCGTCGAGGAGAGCGGGCGCTGGTGATCCTGACGCGCGCTTCCGGAGCTGATTCGCTGTATGCGTCCATTCTGAAATCTCTGCAAGCGATTTCCTCTCATCAAGCTACAATGCCGCCAAATCAACAGGCTCACGCAGAACCTCAAAAGTGGTTGCTGCACAATTTGGTGAATCACCAGCAGCATTTGGCGAGAATATACCAGTCAAGGCCAGCTGACCAGCGGGGTATTCCTCTGCTCGCCACTTTGGAAGGTTTGGAACTGGGGCTTTCCGTTCCTATTTTCACTTCGGTCGATTTGAATCGATACCTGATCCCCACTGCATTGCTGACGGCTTCATCGAGTAATTCCAGCATAGTCGCGAATGCCAACAACTCCATTTTGCCTATTTTGCGCTGCGTCGGTGTGGCAAACGCTCTCCGTATTCTGTCGGCTTTATTGTCGGAGCGTCGTGTAATTATGGTAAGCCATAGTCCTACCCGGCTTGCCGCCTGCTCGCATGCGGCTCTGGCGATGCTGGCGCAAGGCATGTTGCAATGGCAGCATTTGTACATTCCCGTTATGCCTCCTCATTTGTGGCAATATCTGGCTGCTCCGTACCCTTACCTGATTGGGATCTTGTCTCCGCTGATTTCCCGTCTCGATTATACGGATGGACTCGGTGATGTGCTCATCATTCATCTGGATACGAACAACATGGAAACGCGTGGTATGGACACAAACACGGTCAATCAACGAATTCCGGATCTGTTCATGACAGCTCAGTCGATGAATGCTAAAGGAGAGTACATTTCACCACGGCAAATGGTAGGACAAGCCGTTTTGGGATCTGGTGCTCCCGCGACTCCGTCGGAGTGCTTGGCGCAAGAGCTTGTGGATATCGTGAAAGCTGATAAGAAAGCCATGTACGGGGAGTCCGCGCTCGCCAATATGGGTGAAACAGCTGCAAAAGCAACGAAAGCGGTGAAGACGACCTTTAACAAAATCAAAATAAAGGGAAGATGTTTTTGCAGAAAAAAGGATCGAATAACAATGAAAGTAGCGAACTGGAAGAAGTCGATGAGGTTGAAGTACAGCTAACGGCAACAGAGGCTCCCGATGCAAAATCCATGGCGCCCGACTATATTTATGTCGAATCGTGTCACAATGAGACAGCTGAAGAAGAAGCCCGAATTTCGTTTACCATCTTTTCTTATGCATGTTCGGAGATGTCCGTTGGTATCTTTCTGTCTCACCAGGCGATTCGTCTGCCGTGCTCGATCGCAACAAGTATCTCGCCCACAAGCGATCAGCGGGTGAAGGTGAAGGCACTCCTATTTGGCCCCTGCTGCAAAACTTCTGCCAGACACAAATGTTGGCTGAGTTTGTCAGCCGCCGCGTTGAAGAAATCCGAAGTCGTCAGCCGCTTAATACGCCTGACACACCTTTGTTTTTGCAATGCTGTCATTATCATCGCAAGCATCAAGTTGACTTTATTCTGCTCGATGTGCGGAAAGTTTGTCGACAGCTAGCTCAAAGTAGTCAGTCTCGCAGAGCAGCGGCAGTTCAATCAAATGCTCGTCGCACTGCAATGCTATTGACATCCAATAAGCCCTACGAGGGCGACTACGCTAAAGCTGTAGCTCAGCTTGTCGAAGAATGTCTCGAGTGCAGTACGATTCTTGCTGATGTCATGTCTGTCTTGTGGCTTCGATTTCGCGATTCGCGAGGCATGCAATGGAAGCACGGCTACCAGGCACTCATGATATTGCGAAATCTTCTCTACCATGGTCCGACCGCTGTGATTGCTGAAGCAACGGATGGATTGGATAAGATTAGAGCGATGAAGAACTATGAGAACATGCGAGGACAGATAGTGCAGCAGGTTCGCAACGCCGCTGCAGATGTTTACGGTTTACTTGTCGACCGGTCTCGGCTCTTCAATGTTCGAAGAGTTTGCGCATTGCGAAGGTGGCAGCTGCGAAACAATACTGCTCCCCGGGTGAGTAGGACTTGCAAATGACATGCGTCTCCTTTTTTGTTTGTTTCTAACCAATTTCACAGTTGGCACGCGATCAGAAGTTGTGGTTCAATGTTCCTTTCAATGATATGCATGCTGCAATGCATCCTAATGCTCGTGGAACGGTAGTAAACATCCTCCAGTTGCCGAGCCGCGTGGTGCGGTTGCCAATGTAATCCCCACGGTAGCGGCACCTCGAGTCAATGAAGACTTGTTGGGAATCTTTGATAATTTGACTGTTTCAAGCCCGCCGCTTCGGCGGCAAATCCATTTGATCCTGTTCCGAAGCCCGATCCTCCCGAGGTGGTGGTCGCGAATCCACAACCATTCATGACGCAACAAGGCTCCGGGGCAGCTTTAACGGGAGCTGTAATTGTCGGAAGTGCACAAGCTCCCATTCAAGTAGATGCGCTCTTGCAGCCCACCATTGTCCCAATACCGGCAACGGCAAATAATTCGGCACAGTTTGTCGGGGTGCCTATGGCTCCGCAGCCACTGCACTCTGCCTTACAGACACCCTCGAACCAGCAGATACTACATGGTCATCAACAGGCACGCAATTCCGCTGGTTACGGATACGCACAACCAATGTCTCAGCCTGCCGTACCACCTGGGCAAGGAACGCAGTACTCTGCTGGTTACAACAACCATTATAATCAAGGTCAGGCGCCACAATATCAAATGCAGGCAAGTTATGCCAACGGGGTCCAGCAGCCTCCACAACAGCAAAAGCTCCGCCGAAGAGCACTAATCCGTTTGATCCTTTTGCATAGATTCAAAAATACTATTTCAACATCATTTTTTTACTTCCATAAAACATCTGTTGCGTCGGTACCAGCATCTCTTGGATCACCTTGTACAGGAGAAAGTGATTCGGCTGTGCGGTCTAGATTACTATCAGGGGACATTGACAATATTGGGATTCAACACCGCCATGGATGCCATTGGTGTCTTCCTGTGCAATATTGGGAACTCGGGCTTCTCGGGGTCATAAACGTGCTTTCGGGATTTGGAGGCGACGCAATCAAGCCAATTTCCGGTGTTTGCATATCTTCAAAGTGAGGAGACATGAATCCGGCCAGTTGATGCATCGGCGTTGGCGGACAGCTTGTCGAACCGAGGGCCTCTGATCGTTCTGGCAACACGGCAGCGGAAACCGCCCTTTCGACAAAGTCGGGTTCCGCATCACTCGGCACTGCTTTCACAACTTTCAAAGCAGATGCCGCGCAATCCAACAGCTCCATTTGCCGATCTGTATCTACTGCCTCCGGTTTCCATTCCAAGTAGTTACCACTCTCGACAAATCCAAGAAACACAAGGAATTCCTTTCCACCAACGAGTCGATCAACCTTTTGAAAACTGTCATTCGAAGTGAATATTTTCCGATATCTCGGTGCCGTTGGGTGATTCGACAGATTCGACACGTATAAATATAAAAGTTGCGCTCCAGCCCGAAGATCGTCCGGACTATTTTGTTCGACCATGCTTCGAATTCGTTCTTCGAGGTGTCGGCCCGTGTCTGCCATCTTTTCTGTCACCTTGGCGTCGTCAATTAGTGAAACGAAAGGAGCGACAGGCCCTGAATCACCAATGCTATTGCTTTTCCATTGCGAGCAAGACTAGAATTTGAGAGCGCTACAGTTTTCGTCCTTTGTGACATGTGTTCCATGCAATTCTGCAGACGTTCCAGTGTTTCTGATAGCCTCTCGTCCCACTTGTCACTATCCCCAGCTGGCGGTGGATTACTTTCCGAAAACGCTTGACGCAAGGAGACTAGTTCGGACTGAATACTGGTCAACTTTTCCATCCATACATCATCCGATGGTTTCGGACGCAACAAATCTACACATTCGTTGGTTCGCTGCTTTTCGAAACCACTGGAAAGACGCTGTAGAATTTTCTCTTGCTGATTGTTTTGTATTCGAATTTCTTGTACAATCGCTTCCATTTGTTGATTCAATGAATCATCATTTTCTTCCTGATGCAATTCTTCTTGTCGCGGCGACGGAGGAAATAACGAAAATCTTCTCCATTGAGCCACCGGATCGCGGCCGCCGCTGTCATTCCCAACAGACCTCCCGTGGCGATCAGCAGGGATGCTTTGGCGGCTCCGGTTGTTTCCTGTGTAGGTGGCATATACGAGGTGGTGGATAAGGACCATAATAAGAAGGAGGAGGAGGATGGAAGGGAATACGAGGATCGTGTCTAGCGTGATGATGATTGTCCGGTGCAATGGTTGCTTCGCCCTGATGTGCCGCGGCAGGGCGCGAGGCTACATCCTCTGCTTCGGATTGTTGAGATGTCATGATATGATAAATAGCAAAACAAAAGGATAACAACGTCGCAGATGATCTCATATTATGGACGAACGATCCTTGCGTAGTGGTTTTCGGGTTCGGGTGATTTCTTTGCTTTGGAAGAACGTCAAGACGTTCGGCTCCAGCCGGGACTGGCGTACAGACTCGTGATAATTCCAAGTACGCCACTCTTTGCTCATACTAACGTTTAACGGTTCCGTTATTTAACGGACCGCTGAGCGTGTCGGAGGAGTTGGAGACGCGAGACATCGTTGACATCATTACAACACACACGCCGTGGTTGGAACAACAACAAGAAGAATAAGGAAACAATGGCCAGTCATTGCGCAGTTCGACAAGTAATTCATTAAAATATCACCATGTCATCTACATCCAATAATAACCCGACATCAGCTCCAACAGCTTCAGCAACCGCGCCTGCCTCGAACCCGACCGACATTCTCGCCAGTCACTTTGACGAAGTATCGACTCATTTTGAAGAAGCCATTGCGAAACCTTCCAGAGAAGCCGTTCACAGTTTCTTCTATCCTCAGAGAACGGAAAGCAGCGCCCGGCGAAGTTCCGCTCAACAGCGACCACGTCAGTCTGTACCTTCGGAAACTACCAGCAACGGCAGGTCCGAATTCGATCAGCATTTCGATCGACAAGCGGACGAAGATCAGCAGTTTGTCCATCGCTTTTGGACCACGTACGACGACATTTTGATTCTTTCTCTTTACTCAACTCGGGATTGTCTTTCGTCTCGGGGCATCGACGTGGTTTGCGAACTTTGACAATGTCTTTAATACAGAGTCGCCATTGTTTGTTGTCTTGCCGTTGAATTGTCTGTCGTGCTTCCTCATGGGGATGCTCTGTTCGGGAGAGCGACTCATGGAAATTATTCACACGATTCTCGCCTCCTAGGTTGCAGCAAATGATTTTGGCGGAAGAAATTATGGATCAAAGCAATCGGCGATTGTTTTATGAAAGCGATGAGGAGGAAGAAAATACTGAAAACGATGGTTTGCACGTGACGTCGAGTCATTCCGGCGGTTCTTCGAGACCGGAATCCTCTCCGGTCATTAGTCCATCGGCCTTGCGACGACGAAGAAATAATCGTCGGAAAAAGAAGCAAAAGTACTTTCACAGTTGGCAACCGCCCGTGCATTTGAATGAAGATTTGCGCGATGTTCAGCTTTTGGCGCTGGAACGAAGAATTCGATCGTCCAAGTGTTTAGTACTCTTTCCAGTCCGCAAAGAAGATGTGGACGTTATGGAACATTACTTTTCGGATGGATACCGTCGTGATCACGAAAATGGTGATGAAGAGCGCCCCAACAGTGCGGAGCAGCACCAGTCTTCGGGAATATATTCTCCTCAGTCGGATACTGCCGGTGATCGACGACAAGGCGGGGAAGCCGACATGTCCTTTGATCTTGAACTGCAGGAATGTCCAGATTCTCCCAAAGGAAAGCGACCCATCGTTCTATCGAGGGCTGGTCGTCAGCTTGTTCCAGACGATTCGTCTAATAATGATGAAGGTGTCATGTCTGCCGTCGATCTAGAGGGCCCTGTCCAAAGCACTTCACGCAGCCGTTTGAAACGCGAAAATACGGACGATTCGAACCAGACTGAGGAGAATCAAGAAGACCAGCTTCGGGTAGAACAGATGATTACGGACGTTACAGCCAACGTGACGGAAAACATTTCACGCCTTCGGCGAGTTAACATTGCCGATGGATGGGATACTGGTACTACAGCCGAAGCTATGAGTGACGATATTATGCTGGGGCTTCGAGACGGATTTTGCGGTGCGTTATCGTCGTTTTCGTCTTGGAACTCGGCCATGGTTAATTTCTTGGAACAAGGTGAAATTGGGAAAGCTGTTGTGGGGTACATGTTAGGTTTACAGCTACCAATTATCGCGTACCGATTTGGTCAGCACATTGCTGTCTATATATTTGTTTGGCGTTGTCGCTTTGAGACGAAACGAGACGAACGAAGAGGGTATGGTATTCGAGTTGCAGCGAATGATCATTCGGAAAGTGCACCTGACGCTGAGCCAGAGAACAATACAGCCCCGTTGCGTCACACTGAGGAAGAAATGCCATCGCTCCGAGCAATTATTACGGCGGTCTTTATCATGGCACTTGTCACACAATGCACATCGCTATCCTTCTTTTCTGACCCGAAAACCAGGAACTCGCCTTGAGCTTGTTGTTCTCTCCATTGGGTGTACTGGCGCGTTGGCGACTATCGAAATTGAATACCTGGCGACCGACCTTTGCGCTGGGGACATTTACCTCGAACATGCTTGCGTGTGCGTTGTCCGGTGGTCTTGGTAATTTGCTCGCCGGTGAACCAGGCCCATTAGAAAGTATCGTTTTGGTAAGCTTTATCAACGGCTTTGGAGGTACTATGAGTTCTTTGGCGAGTTTTGTGGTTGAAATATTGGCTGGAATCGATCCCATTCTCATGCGCTTCGATGGAATGTTCTATGCATTCCTGTCTATCTTCTGGGCTATGGTGATCGGATTGATATTTTCGACATCTGTTGATTGGGCCGATGAGACGGCTGAAAGATAGTCTAGTATCTTTCTCATGATGATGAACCAATGTATAGTTCGTCAACTACGTTAATATAGATCAAGTATTATACACTTATATCAGGTCGCCATTATGTCAATAGATGAAGTGGTAGTGGTGGGGCGTATAGACTAAAGAGCAGAGAGCATCCACTAGGGTGAGCGGTATAACGATGGATCCATTGTGTTGAACGTTCTCAACCTCAACGGTCATAGTCACAAGTCATCGGACGACGGGCAAACCGCTCCATTGGTTGCAAAGAATCGTACCGGTACTGACGACATCGATAAAAAAACACGTGATCGGACCGGACCCGTTTGGTTTGCTTCTCCGAGCGAAAAACCGTTGCGTCTCTCCAAAACAAAAGACATCGGGGAGAATCAACAAGACGCTTATCCTTTGTTTCCCACTCAAATAGTCATCATTAAGGCATTTAAGAATGGAAATCGCTGATACGAACGTCAAGGAAGCCGAGGAAGAAAGCGGTATCGAGAGCGCGTCGAACAACTCGAGCGATAGTATCATCAACGATGCCTTGAACGACAACTTTGACCTTGGCGAACCTCATTTGCTCGATCAGAACGAGAACGACGAAGAACCATCGGCTTCCGCTACTCCGACGAGTGGCAACGATGCAGCGAATGTAACATGGAATCCTCGCAACAACTTCACTGCCGATTCTCCCTACTTTAAATCGTTTTGCGATCATGAGGTGCAATCGCTCAGTTTGCTGACGGACACTATGCGGGAAATCACGAGCCGCACAAAGACTCTCTGTCGAACGGGGTCTTTGATGGGCGAAGCCACTCGGCGGCTTGCTAGCTCCTGTCGACTTCGATGGGACGATGAGCAGAATGCAGAAGACGGAATGACCCAGGATGAGATTGATAAGTTAGTGGAAGCTCGGCGGAAAGCAGTCGGCGGAGAAATGGCGGAGCTTTTAGAGCATCTTGGGAAGGTAAGCGCGTTTTTCTTTGATTGTTTTTTATAGTAAAAGGTCTCACGCAAGTTTAGGCGCTGGACGAGGTGGCTTTTTATCAAATAGCCATGCTACAGTCAGTTGAAAGCACTTTAGGCATGTCTCTAGAGGCTTTTGCGGCATCCGAACTCAAAACGGTTTCGATTCTAAAATCCGACGCAGACGAAGCAACGGAAGCCGCGGAGCTCCAATTTGGCAAGTATTTGAACGGAAAGAACTTTTCCGAATCGTTTGGCGAAGCCGGAAAAGCTGCCGGGAAAACAGCTGCAGGAGAGCGTCTCGGAAAAGCTTTCAAAACTGGAATCTAGGTCGAGGAGGTAACGACGGCCCGTCCAATGCAGGTGACTCGCGTATAGAAAAGGCTCTCGAGGCAAGCAATCTTATGTCTTCGCTCGAACAAGTCCGAGTACTGCAGGGCACGGCGGAATTGAAACGCTTTCAGCTGATGAAGCATTTGATTAGTATCAAACACCGTCGAAACTTCGAGGTAGCCGAGAATGCTATTTCGACATTGCATGAAATAAGCCATTATCACGGAAGGTGCAAGACGGCTGTGGATGCCTTGTCACCTAGTATCAAAGGAATTCAAGAAAGGCAAAATAAGTTGCGCGAAGAGCATGCCAACACGATTGTGCCTACATGGCAGGGTCGTGAGACTGCTTTGAGAGAGGCTGTGATATCGATGCGTGCCAAGGCAGCGGAAGCATCACGAGTTACGGCTGCTATTACGGATGGTGATGCGAAGCAAATCGACCAGCAGATGCTTAGAGTGGATGACATTGAAGAGCAAGTTCAGATCTGGAATATACCCCATGTTCTTGCTGCTACGTCAAGATACCAACGAGACTCAATGTCAGGAGTGAAAATTGAAGGTTGGCTTTATAAGAAAAATACGTCGCTGATGGCTCTCCAAGCGTGGCAACGTCGGTGGTTTGTCATGGACAATGATGCAATCTACTATTTTAGTGCTGACGGTGACGAACGCCCCTACCGACGAAAGGGCAGCTATTCGTCACGTGTCAAGGTTTGCGATGTAGTTCTTTGTACCGTTCGGGAGCTTGCAGTGGAAGGTCAGATTTCGCGGTTCTGTTTCCAGCTTGTTACTCCGAGTGAAAAACCGCTGACCTTGCAGGCCCCAGGGCCCATCGACTACAAAATATGGGTGGAAGGCATTCGGGCGGCTATGGAACACAGGCTGTACCACGGCGACCCCAACGCCCCACATCTCAACAAAGACCTTGGAAGAAAACCCAAAATTCCGGGGAATACAAGGGATCCTAGCTTTTCGGATTTGCCGCCCACCGAAGTACGCGAAGTAAGCGATGCATCCTGAAATGGACGTAACTCCTACTGGTCCTGCACAGAATACCAGCCCGCTGGTGGAAAAGATAATGAAGCTAAATCCGACGTGCGCAGACTGCGGTATGGCATCACCAGACTGGGCTTCGCTCAACCTTGGAGTTCTGGTGTGCATAGAGTGCAGTGGAGTTCACCGCTCTTTGGGAATCCACGTGAGCAGAGTTCGTTCGCTGATGCTCGACTCGATAAGTCTAGCTGAAGGAAGTGTTATCTGCTTGCTCGGAAATGACAAAGTCAATCCAATTTGGGAAGAAGGACTAGCCGCACAGACAGGCTGGCAGAAGCCAACGGAAACTGCCGATAGGAAAGGCAGGAAGCTTGGATCAAAAGCAAATATCAGTGGAAAGGTTTTCTGAAATATGAGGGGTGTGAGGGGCTGACTGAAGAGGGAAAATAGAAAAATACAGCAAGGCCTTGTACGACGCGGCCAAAATTGCGACCTCGTTGCAGCAGCAAGTGCTATTGCGCGAGGTGGGAGCACTGACTGGAGCAACCCAGACGAAGGGGGGCGAACGGCCCTCCATGCGTGCGCCCTTGTACCTGTACCAGAAGGAGATGAAAAGTGGTACGCCATCGAAATGGCTGAATTCTTACTTCAAAATGGCTCAAAACTAGATGCGCACGATGGTGCTGCCCATGGTGTTCTTGATTGCGCGCTGCTTAACGGTGCCTCCATAGAAATGGTTGAATTCTTGACAACCAAAGGAACTCTAAAGACTTACAATTAGAATGCTAAGTTTTGAAATTACACATTAAATACAAGCACAAATAGCACGACATCTTTCATCTTCATTAGCACACAAGATCTTCAATATTTAAACATAGGCAGACTTCGTACCGCGACCTTTAGATGGCGATTGTTCGAAGCGCTGCTGGTCACCAAAACCGAAGCCATCAAGGCTTCCATTTGATATGGCAGGATTTGAGTCAGACTCATCGTCATCATCAGCGTAATCTTCAAGATATTCAACTTCGATGGCGACGTCTTCATCGAAAGGCGCGTCTTCTTTTGGAACCATGGCCTTGCTTCTTCTAGTATATGCAGGCGTCCGGAAGGTTTTGACAGTTTCATTCATACCTTTGGCAAGGTTTGAAATATCCAACGTTGCTAATCTGACTTCGCGAGCAAGGTCGGATGCGATCTGAGAAAGACCTAAGGATTCAAAGGCTTTCTGAAAGTTGTCCATATTTTCTGCACTTTCGTCAATAAACTTCTCTGGGACAGGCCCAACACTGCGTCGTTTCGTATGCCCCTTCGACCATGGGCTTTCACTCTCCGACGTCGCTGTCTCCAGAGTCCGGTATGAGCTTTCACCACTTTCCACGGTAGCATCATCTTCCGCCCTCTTGCGGGCAGGAAGTGGCGCCGACTGAAGCTCTACTTCGTCATCTTCTTCCATAAATCGAGAAGACGTTTTGTACGTGGTCATCAACCCAGCAGCACGTCGCTTTTCAGTGAGCGATTGCGCGTAGGCCTCATCGTATCGGTGGTCCACCTCCTCTGGAGCAAGACGATTTTCAGGATGTAATGTATGCAACTGAGGACCAGACTGAGCAGAGTTCTGTTGATTACTGTGATCAACAGCATTGTGTGCCTCTTGTGAAGTCATAGTAGAGCTTTTCCCAGTGGTTATGTGAGTCCGATTTTTCTTCTTCTTGCTTGGAGAGCTCGTTCTGCTCTATTCGCCAGGGAAGACGTCGAAGAAGCTTTACTAACAGCAGAATCACTGAAAACGGAAAAATCAGATTTGTTATCTTCAAAACCAGGGAATGAAGAGAAGGCTTCATTCCAAAGGATAGATCTGAGTTGCTCTGCCATTTCGGTTCCGACACAGAAACGTGAAGTGCAGTGTATTCCGATGGTTGAGGAATGGGCTGGGCGAAGTTATTCATAGCCGACTGTGACCACTGATACTCGTCAATAGGATCCAAGACATCCGCCATAGTAAACTTCACCGAGTTGCTGCTTTTGGTCGAGGATGGCTTATTACTGGGTGGTTTTCCTTCGTGAAAATCTTTCAACCCGTGTTGACCCTGAAACAGCATCTGCTTTGTAACAATCTGATTAGGAATTTCCGACTGTTTAGGTGAACCAGAGTCTACGCTCAAACTAAACATTGGATCCAAACCTTCAGAAGGCCATGCATTATCAGACCAATCACTGGTGGGTGCTTTCGACGGTTTCGTAGCGCCTTCCATCCCGTTTGTCTGCGATTGTGTTGAACGCTGACTGCTGAACATACTAGAGGATGGATTGCTGACAAGACTGTACGCATCGCCATTCGTAGGCTTTTGTGCCAAAGTTTTGGAAAGATGTCGCTTACCAAGACTAGCCAAGTTTCGTCGGTTCCGCTTGCGGCCGCTACCAGACTGACCATCATGTTCAGTTCCCTCATCGCTCTTCGACGGCCAACTATCAAATGCAGATTCTTTGGAAGACACAAGAGGATCGCCATTTCTTGATTGATCTTTCTTTCCACCGGCTCCGTCCTGATCCGTTTTCTGAAAACGTAACGGTTTCGGTAAAACGGCCGATGCGGTCGGTTGAAGACCTGTTGAATCGGACGGTTTTGATTCCTTGCGCAACGACTCGATCATCCTCGACGACAGACCGCTCTTCTTGTGAGACCCAACTTTTGATGTTGTAATTCCTTTGTTCTGTTCCAAGGCAGCATCAGTCGGGCGAGGAGCCTGAGGTTCAACGTCACCAATAGATCCGATTGAAGAGACCCTATACCTAGCTCCTAGTTCACCTATAGATCCAGCGGAAGGTATCCTGGCATGTCTTTTAAGAGATGGGGTCGGATTTCCGATAGAATCTGGTAGAAGTTCTCCAAACGATCCAGTCGACGCCGAACGTGCATGTGTGGCTGCGCCACGAGGTAATTTTTCAGGGCCACGATGTCCACAATTGAACTCTCCGGTCCAATCCCACTATTACTTGCGACAACCTCTGCAGCACGGAGATGACCTGACGACGGATCCAGACGGGACGACATTCCTGGACCGGATAATTCATCTTCATCTTCCCAATTGGTCGAAGACACGCCTTCTTCCGGTGCCATTGCAGACTCGCGCGAAACATTTTTCCACAAAGAATAAGTAGATTTAGGCGAGCCTTTCTTGGGATGCATTGGCGGGACTTGAGGCAGACGACCGATCCCTGGAGCAGCTGTGCTGCTGCCGACGTTGTCGATTTTATTGGTGTGAACGGAACTCTTGTTTACCACATTTTGAGTCCAGCGGTTGGTAACACTTTTCGTTGACGATGACGACCCAGGCTTCCCGCTTAATTCACCTGAATCTTTAAACGGATGGCCAACTTTGAATACTTTATTCAGTGCAGGACGATTTTGAGAGGTTTTTCTTCGAAAAGTCGTGCTCTCTCTTTGAAACTGATGGCGTGGGGCGAAGTGGTATCCGTCACGTCGGAGACCTCGTGAGAATTTGCAGCATCCGTAGATGAAGCCTCCCCGTGGCTACAGCAACAATGGGACGAGATTGTTGGCTCCCCACAAAGCGAGTGTTACTGATTGGATTCCACCGGTTGGCAATGCTTGTGCTTGCTGTACCGGTCTCGCTCCCCGCATCTTTTCCATCCTGCTGAAAACTATTCGCAGATGCATTCTGTTGATTATCATGCTCCGCAACACAATCGCTCTGATTTTCCTTCTCTTTCCGCTTTTCAAAAGCATCTTTCAAAGAACTGGAGAGACCAGCCATTGTTGTACGCGGTATACCAGAAGTTCGATCGTTGGAGACACGATCTTGATTCTTTTCTACGAAGCGGTTACTGGTACTTTGGATCCACCGGTCGGTTACCTTGGTGGTAACAGCCTCACTCTCCGCTTCGGTTTTCTCCTGGCTTGCTGCATTTTCCGCGAGATCGTGTTGATCCTCCTGCACTTCAGCGCCATCGGAATGAGTCTCCTTTTCTTTCCTCTTTTCGAAAATATCTTTCAACGAAGCAGAAGTTGTCGACTTTCGCGGTGCATTCGCAGGAGCCGGTGGACGATCCGTAACAGCCGAAGACGTTGGTTGCGTCGTGCGCGTCTTCCAGAAATCAACCACGCTCGACCTCCTCGCCCCGTAGAGTCAGTGGACGGTGAAGAAGATTTTGTTTGATGGATTTCAGGGATTAGAGATCCTTGCGCTTGTTCGTGTTTACTGACTACAGCCACCAAGTCGGATACCCGCGACCTCCTACTTCCCGGCGTTGATCGCGTATCGGCCTCATAATCGTTGGTGGAAGGGACTATTGTCAAATCCACAGGCGCGTCATCCTTGTACGAAGGAACGACGTTCTCTTGCTTCTTTTGTGAAATTGAGGTGACGGGAGATTGTGGACCGTTTCTCTGTGTAGTCAAATGTGATTTCAGCAGCTGAGCAACACTTTCCGTGGAAGGCACGCCTGACTCATTGTTCTGAGGCACCACAAAACGATTCTTTCCTCCTGCCGAGAAATGAGGTGACTGAGAGGAGATCGCCCCATTTACATCTTTTAATTTCGGAGAAGAAACCCACAGAGGCTTGGGCACCGAAACTGGCGACTGGGGAACTGGCGATTGACTCGGCTGCCAAGAACTTCGCGCTGCCGTAGATGTTACAACTTGATGATTACGTTCTTCCGCAGCGCTATTCTCTTGCAAGTGATCCTGCTTGTCGTCTTGTGGAGGTATCAAAACGGGTGAGGTCACGAGTGACCTTCTTTTTGCACAAAGGAGGCGCAACCACCACTTGACGCACCCCGCCGCCACTCTGGGACGCTCTGCAGTGACAGAAGGACTCGACGACGGTGTCTTTTGCCCTTCTTTTGCCTCCACATGTCTACAACAGAAGAGCGTTTCGAAGGCGTCAAAGGTCTTTTCGTCTCTTCTGAAGGCAATGCAGATTGCTGAACCTTGTCAGCCGACGATTCAAGCGTCGAAATTGTTCGTTCTTCGGAAGGAGTGGATGTAAGTTCGAGGCTGGGAGCTGCTTCTACTTTGTCGAGTGTTTCATTCATAGCCCGAATACGGTCTTGGATCGACATGCCATTTGGAGATTGCATTTTTATAATGGTAAAACAGGGGATTGCGGATTTTCAAAATGACAACTCCACACGGTCAGAAACAGACAAGTCAATCACCAAACGCTTTTCGTCTTCGTGAGCTGTCCAGCGATTTTCAAATTGCGCGGAAAAATCACTTGAAGAGTTGGTTATCGTTTGTGATGCCTACAACAGCAAGGTATCATCGAAACATTAAAGAGACATGCATTCTTATTGAAATTTTGGCAATCATCACGACTATGGCAGAGCGCATCCCTGCTTAGAACTACACTTTTCATACCATACTGGAACAATCGGTGCCGAATACTTAGGGACCGAAAACTTGATTTTCCGTTGGAAATGCTAATCGGCGATGTTGTTTGGGGCACAACGTATGATACATGCAAATGGTCTGCACCGCCGTCCAACAACAGACGCATTTCCGCTTTCCGCGGTCCTGCGAGTAAAAACCTCACTATCATACCAACTGTACCCAGTAAACTAGGACGTAGGACACAATTAGTTCGCATGTCCGGTTTCCCTTCTTTGAATGGTGACTGTATTTTTTGTGATCACAACAACATTATTAGTTATAGACCTAGTTTATGCCATATTTTCGCAAATAACTGGATGCAGATGGATTTTTCATTCAGCAAAAGGTTGCTTCTCCCTACATTCGTGTGTATCGTTCCTTCATCATCTCACGAGAAGTCATAACGCTGCTAGTGGTGGGTTTACAAAAGTCATACGTACATTTGATGCGCCTTGGTTTGACTAAATCTACTCGATTTATTTGAGGGTCTCTTCGAGATGCCGTTTGAAAGTACGAAGTCGAATAGGCCGAGATACAAGACGAACGACGCAATCCGACTACCAGGTACTAGTATTGAAGCCACGCATGAACGCATAAAATAGATCGTAGCCAAAGAATCCTACTTACAAAAAAGCAGTCATCTAGGAGAGAACATGATAACGGTTAGAAAATCGCCATCCTTTTGCTACCGTAATGGAGTCTACTGGCAGCTGGCAGGGCTTCTTGATCATGAATTGTGATTCTGACTCATTGTTTCACAAGGAAGGAAAGTAACATCACGAACCAGTTTAGTAGTGCAACGCACCTCGTCTGAAATACAACTAATGGCAAACCAAATAACCGAACCAATGTAGCTACGTGTATACAAACTCGTGAAACTAAGGTGATGCAAGGCAAATTAATTAGCTTTCTGGTATCGTTGCATCAAACTCACGAACAAGTCACAGTTTAATGGTATCAACTCCGTTCAGTTAAACTTCTACGATGAAATACATGTCTAGGACGCTTCTTTGGCAGCAGCTTTGGCCTTGGCGATAGCGCTGTTCAATGAATCCTTGGCCTTCTCGGTAAGCTGGTACTCCTTATTCAATTCCCCGGCCTTGTCGACGATCTTTTCCACCAGATCACCAACAACACCAAGAGCAGTCACACCTCCCCAACAAGGTCGTATTCATCGTTGACTTCTTTGATTTTCTTGTTGGTGTTGGCCAAAGCGGTCTCTACCTTTTCAATAGTGGCAGGGTCAACCGATTCTTGCTTCTTGAGGTTGTCCAAGGCATTCTCGAGGATCCTTGAGCCTTTTGAGGACTTCGTACTTTTGTCTAGGGTGGCAAGGTAGTTGAAAACCTGGATACTTGTCTTGGAGACGGCTTGCACAACATCAGACACGTCACCATCCATTTTGGAGACGTAGTTGGCGGCGGCAGCAGCGATCACACCGAACAAGGGACCGCCTACAGCAAAACCAAAGGCACCACCGAGGATACCGGCTGTGAATTCAACAGTTTCTTCCTTGATCGGGACCAACGCACCTCCGACATCGGCCTTGGCAGGGGCGGGCGGTGCCTCGACCTCTTCGGTCATGCGAAGAGATTGGACCGCCGAGAAGGCAGGTCGGGAAGGCGCAAAGGCGGAAGCCGATGACACCAACAAAAAGCAAGCAGCTGCAGAAACTTTCATTTTATATATTATTTGGTATTGGTCAAGATAAGATCTTCAGAAGGAGATAGTTGCGCAATGGATGAAGGGCGAAAAGGGTTCGCTGGGCCTCGGAGGAGCACGCACAACTTACGCAAGCGAAACGAGCGTGCGGTACTCGAGGGGCCGATGGCCGGTGACGAATAATTTTTCCACGTGAAGATGCATTGCCATCATTGCATCCATCATGGTGACGAAAAGTCTCAGATAAAGTACACTAAAGCGCGCAAGCCGATTGCAACGATTCGAAAATGCCATATTGTGAAACGTTTCGAAAATACTTCTCCTATTTATCGATAGATGACACATCTAAGTAATATAATTAACACGTATCCTACTTAATCAAACAGAAACATTCGAATATGAGCATTGGAAGTTGAACTGCTCCGCTTGGAGAAGATCGCTGTGAGCCTCGTCTTTGTATAGGATCAAAAGTACAAAGGATTCAATGCCTGTCGTGCGTCCGAGACTGGATTATCGTACGTCACTACTACTTCGCTACGTCGTCGTCATTGTCATTGGTCATTGGAGTGAGTCATTGCTGCGCGCTGCGTCGTTTGCCTTGGTCATTCGAAAAATGACACGAGAAAACAACCATTCCGAAATTCCTGATTCCCTGGAGTTGCCTGCTCTCAGTTTTCCGTTGGGATATTTTTGGAAACTGTACATCATTGGGAATGCCGGCGCTCCTAGAGTTCCATTTTTATTTTTTGTGTTGCCTTTGAACCGGAGCAGCCAAGGGAGCGGCACGAAAGTCGATATTTCCGCCATGGCGTTCGAATCCGAGAGCTCCAATTCAGCGGACTCTGCTGCACAAGAGGCATTTCGAGCAGCTCAAAAACAAAAGGCAGAAATGTTAGCTGACGAAGACCCGCTTCTTATATCACAGTCTTTGACTTATGTGACAGACGATGGCAGCGTATTGCACTCGTTTCATTCGGCTCCTTTTTCGACGAGTAAGTTGGAGAAATCATTCTTTTTTCTCGATTATTGTCGTGATATATCTAATATTTGTTTAATTTCATCACTGAAAGGCTTCAAAATTCAAATAATTGTTCTGGAAGCCGTCTTTATCGGGTTAATGATTGCGGCTGTTCCTGTTGGTGCGCATGGAACTGTTGTCGGAATTTGCCTTGCCAATTTATTCTTGCTGGCGTGGTTTTGGTACAACCTAGTTCGGTCTGTTGATGTCACAGCGGATGGTACTCTCCGCTTTTGGATCGGAAATATCGAAGTAGATGTTCCTTTCGATAAGATTGTATCGATTCGACGAGTAGGAACTTCGATGCCCTGTTGCTTCATCCTCACATCACAACCGTACCGCGGATTCTTATCTACACCGATGGACGGCGTTTCTATCGTAACGACCATGCCCTCGACTCCTTTTGGCTCTGGCCGAGATCGGCGGGCAAGCCGGATCGATCGCTGTGCTGTCTCTCGTGCCCGCGGCTCACTGTTGTATTTTCTCCGGCCGGCGGTGGCTTGAATTTCTGCCGTGAAGTGGAAAATGAAATGCGCAACTTTTCCAATGGAAAACCGTCCCGAAAAGGGGACTACCGTCGTCAGCTCACCCAGATTATCTGGATGTGTAACTATATATAATAGATCCAACGTTATCGAATAAATGTCTAGTAGAAGCACCTTGTTATCTATGTACTTTTCAGTCTTGCTTCCATCATGGCCCGTCGGGCTCGTTCTTGCCTTGTCGTAGCGTCCATTGGTTCAGCATTGGAGGACGAATCATCTTGAGGCTTCTGTTTCGGCTTTGCATTCTCCAGCTGAGCCTTCAAAAGCGCTTCTTGAGCCTTTACGTTCTTTTGGCGATTAGAATATCGCTGTTGTTCTCTTTGGGTGGGGTTTGTGTGTGGTATTGATTCAGTAACATCTGCTTTTCTTCTAGTGCGGGCTCCGCAACAGGCGCAGGTGAAACTGGTACGGGCTTTTTCTTTTCTGGGATAATGGTTCCGACAAAGGGACGTCGTCCTTTAAAAGAAGGCAGTTTCGGTCTCTGCTTTCGTTCCTGTATCATCATCAAAGAATCGAGGCAAATCCATTGTGATTTGAGAAGCTTGAATCATCGTTCGACCTTCTTGCTTTACCGCGACGTCTCCAATGGTATCCAGGTTCTTCTTGAACTCGTAACTGTCCGGAGCACCTAAGAAAGGCGTCACAGACTGCAACAAGGAAAGGTTCTGAAAGAGCGAATAGGTCAAAATGCTGAATACCATGTCCGCCGCAACGGGAGCTGGAATGCGAACAATGAAATTCAGACCATACCACAATCGCGCAAACCACGATTCATGCTTGTCGTTGTTCGGCAAACCCGGCCATCCTGCCAAAATCCCGCCCAAAGAGGGAACGGCAACCGAAAGAATCCATCAAAGAATCCTCGCAAGCCTACCACATCTTGCTTCATAAGAAATTCACCCCAAACACGGCAAAATTGCGTTGTCGAATGTTTTCGGGTGGCCAAATGGCGTGATAGGCGGACGCGGCGGCGCGGTCCAAGTTGGGCACTTCGGTCTCGAGCAATTCCGTTCGGATGGCTTCTGCCACATCCGCCGCAGCCATCATGACGCGACATAAATGATAGCCGGTACTGGGATGCACCATTACGGCACTGCCTCCCAATGCAATGACGCGCTGATCTTTCGCCGGCAATGCGCCACCCATGGGAATGTAACAGAATTCTTCTTCATAGACTTCGGTCACTTTGATGCGATGGAACTTGAGACGCTCAATGCATCTGTCTTTGCATTCTTGAAAACTCACCCCGGACGAGCCACCAAGGACGTTTCTTCAAAGAAAATCACGTTGTCATACAAGGGCATGGCATACATAAAGGTCGGCGCACTCCCCACTTTTCGTTGCAAATCTTCATCTGGATCAAAATGATCCGTTCGATAATCGAACAACGTCATGGATTCCTTGTCATACGGTCCAATGTGCGTCAAATCCGGACTGTCCGTTTCATCAACCTTGACGAGAGCACCGTAGGCAATTTGAAATCCGGGAGGAGCCGTCTTGTCACCCCGCGTCTCGCGCAAGACGAGTTTCGTTTCATGTCCCGTACAATCAATCACCAATTTGGTCCGCACGGTAATCTGCTGTTGATCTAGTGTTTCCAATTGAACCGTTGTGCCATCCACATCATGCACCAACGTGCCAGCCGGTTGATACAGATTCACATTCACCGCTTCACTGACATGCCGCGCTTGCTGAATCCGGTACGGCGCATTCCCGTTGTTGACCACACCGGGCGTGAGCGCATCGCGCAGCGCAAATCGATCAATCCGACAGTACGGACGCTCCACACAAGTCGTTCCGCACTGGGAATATCAAAACTGCCTCCAAAGTAGCAATCCGTCGTCTTCCAGAGCCTGTTCACAGACGAAATGGCGTCCTTGCCATCGAGACTGACACCGGCGGACGCATAACGATCCACCACAGCTTGCCATTCATCTTGCCAGACTCCGTAATTGGGAACATATTCTTTGTTGACGTTCGTGTCACTCAGCAAGACATCCAAATCGTCCGAGACGGCGAGGAGAGACGCAATGGCTCGTGCGGCCGGGCCACTACCCAAGACGAGAATGTCGCACGTGTCGTCGTAATTGGCGGAAAACAGACGAGTGGAAGAACTGCGATGCAACAGCAATGACGATTGAAAGGCCTCGGCCACAACGAGTGTCGTCAAGAAGAATCGCCACATCATGCTGTTGTTGTGTAGAATGAAGATGATTGTTGTATGAAATGCACTTGATTTCGTACGTAGATCAGTACTAGTATTCGCTGAAAGGAGCGATCAAATAATAACGGTAAGGACAGTACCGCTATTAATTAGAACGGCGGACTTGTAAATGAGAGATAACCTGCTGCAAAGAAACGTTTGCTGATTGATTGACTTGGCATCGATTTTATTTTTTGGATGACAAGTGCAAGGAGCGAATGACGTTTGAGGTCTTTGTGTCTCCTCTTCTTCACAAAGGTTCAAGGTAAGTTCGTCTGTCCATGCTCCGCAGGCGAAGAGTCTTGCTTTCGCCGTCATGCCGTCTCGTTCTCGTCGAGAAACCAACCAATAACCCTCCTAAAATTATTTCTCACTTTTATTTATTTCCTTCTCTCTCTCTTTCGCTTCCCATTGTCTTGTTGTTTCTTGTGTCTTTCTTCCTCTCTGCTTTCTTTTTTTTCAATTTTGTATATAACACACACATGTCAACAACAACAACATCAATGAACACAAAGAGCAACAGCACTCGCCAATTCCCGACACGCGCTACCGAAGCCGCCAAACAATTGTTTTGCGGCGGAATTGCCGGTGCCGTCGCCAAGACACTGACCGCTCCCTTCAGTCGCCTCACCATTCTCTTTCAAGTTCACTCCATGGTCACGACGAAAGAACATCGTCCCAAATTTGCCATGTCTCTACGCGGCGGTGTCGATAAAATCATTGAACGAGGCGGCATTGCGGCGTTGTGGCGGGGAATATGACATCCGTGTTGCATCGATTTCCGTATTCGGCCATTAATTTTGCCGTCTATGAACATACTTTGGATTTATTGACGGAACAGGGACGACAAAAGAAGAAGCACACGAAACGACCGCACAATTGGTCCGACGCATGACCAAAATTGTCATGCCGGCCGAACAGCAGGAAGAACACGCACACTACAATCACAATCACAACAACAATCCCGACAATACCAAACCGCTCCACAAGTTCATTGCGGGAGCCGTCGCGGGCACGTCGGCGTGTTTGGCGTGTTATCCATTGGATTTGGTGCGCACGCGATTGACGACGGAACTGGAAGGACACGAACATTACAAAGGCATTCGCGATGTCTTTCACAAAGTTTATCAAGCCGATGGATTCATGGGATTTTATTCCGGAGTCGGACCGACACTGCTCGTGGCTGTGCCCAATTTTGCCATTTCGTATACAGTCTATGGGACACTGAAAGAATATACGTTGGACGATGACTTGTTTTACAATTTGCGGCGGCTGGATGCGGACAGTGGGGAACCGAAATTGGGATTTCTTTTGACGGTCGCTTGTGGTGCGATGAGTGGGATACTGGCCACGCTCGTTACGTTTCCGATGGATACGATTCGGCGGAGAATGCAAATTCAGTCGTTGCATGTGCCACCTGAACTACGAATGACCTCGTATCAACAACTGAATACATTGGTCACACGGGAGGGACTGGGGTCGCTGTATCGAGGGTTGACACCGGAAATCCTCAAAGTGATACCCATGGTGGGGACCATGTTTACAGTATACGAATTTGCCAAGGATAATTTGAATGTTTAAGTGATGACTATCAAGCTGTTAGAGAGAGAAAGAGTAGGAATAACTAATGTACATGATTTTGAATCGTTTCTACAAGATACTATTCATTCGATCAGGCATAATAAATGTGGGTCAGGTAGACGGTGGAATCTTGAGGCTTAGAAGCGCTCTCCATTCTCAAAGCAACGTGCACATGACTAGCAGACATGCCTAGGGTGTGCGACATGCGCTCTTCCATCAAAAGTGTATGAACCGTCAAATCAGGGGCAATCGTAATTGCATTCTTTACAAAAGTATCCCGGGACCATTGGCCACTCGATAATGTCGTCAATGGGCCCGCGATTTCGAAGGAAAACACAAAATCACTAGGAAGTGTTGTGAGCTGGATCTTTTCGTTGACTTGCCAATCAAATCGAACCAGTATGATTCCTTCACGGACCACTGGTATTGTGACATTGAGCCAACCACTGTTGCCGTGTCCAACAATCGCTGCTTTGTAATGGTTTTGATTGGCCAACAAGCAGGTGTTGTCGATGGCGCGATTGCACCGGCTTTGGGCGCTTCCGTCGCAAAAACCAATCGGTGCTTCGTACACAGTCCACGAGCTTGTTGCAATCTTTGCGAGATGACGATTTCCTCCGTCGTTGTCGGATGGCACATCGTCGTCTGGTGCAAAGTCGTCTGTAAAGGTATCCATCCATTCAAAATCCTCATCGGTGTCAGAAAAGTAAGTGGAAGGATCTTCTTTGAGTAATGGAAATAGATCTTCGGCACGAGTATCTTCGTTCACAGTAGAGTTGGTCGCTAAAGCAATCATGTGGACATCCACGGCGTCCGCCGGTAGCTTCCAACTCAGTGGTCGCAAATCCACAGTGTCGTAAAGCGGGTTTAGCTTGGCGCGGTTGTCGGCAATTGGTGTTGATGTAATGTTGGAGAGGCGGTGAAACGTCGGGTTCACTCGTGGAGTCCATTCGGTGTACGCGCTCATACTAAGGTGGCAGATCATCGGGTTGAGTTTCAGCAACAGCGTCTCACAGGCAGGTACAGTCTGCGATTTCCCAGGGGTTCGTTCTAGGGTCCGCACACTTTCGCGAATTTCTTCGTAAACGGGTTCCATGTGCCACAGGTCGACAGGAGGTGGTAGAACGTTTGCTACAGTTTGCTTCTGCCACCGCAGTATGGCTTCCTCGAGTGCTTTCAATACAAGCATACTCAACTTGCGTCCTTCCCACCGATGCTGGGAGTAACCTGGGTATCCTGCAGCCTGGTATCCATCGGTATCCGATTGTTGACCCACGGGAGGATTCCACAGAGTTGAGCTCCGTGCGACCCAGCACTGACTGCGGTAATTGTCGCAAACGCGCTGGGTTGCCGCTGCCTCTGAACATCGCAAATATTGACATGCTTCCACACTCGGTAACGCAATTGAATTGTCCGACCGCAACGTGGTAAATTCACAAATTTCGGAACCAGGCTGTATATTCCCAATCCACGCTTTCCCTTTGGTATCTTCCAATAATTTTCCCGGAAATGGTGTAAGAATCAAGGGCATGCGTTCTCCCGACAAAATGGCCTGCTTGTAGAGCAAATCCAATTGCCCTGCCGATTCTTGTCGAGCCTCAGTACGAGCGTCGGGAATGTACCATAAGATATCAGCTTCTCCATAAATATCCGCCCCACCCAAGGCAGAGATCGTTGTGGAAGCATCCATTCCCATGTTTCTTGAAATCAATCGCACCCCAATTTATCAAAGACAGGTTCCATGATTTCGTTGAATTGCATGATTTGCGATTCAAAGAAATTATTCCCACGATACGTACTGGCCGGTCCAACTACAACCGCATAGAACTGATTGTGCGTGAGAAGCGTGTGCCACAATTTGCGGACCAAGCCTTCCCACGCAGATGGCGTCATGTAGGCCACGCCGCGCAGCTTTGCCCGTTCGTCGCGGAGGAATAGGCCGTTCCATTGATCGCTTGAAAGTCTTGTTGAATGACTTGAAAGAATTTTTGTCGTTTTGTTTTCATATCTGATTGTTCAGCGGCGTCTTTGGGCCACACCAACCCATATTCCTGATAGATTCCTTCTTGCACTCGCTGTACCAACGCTAGTGCTTGATCGAGAAACGCCGTCACATACGGCGGATTCAATTGCCAAGAATCCTTTTGAAAAGTTGTGACATCCCGGTACGGTACATGATCGTACGGATAACGATAGATATTCTCGGCAAGAGGAGGATCAAAGGCCCCAAATTCATGTATCGCTTGCGTTCGTTTTGATCAAATTCGTGTTGCGCGTCATCCGATGGTTGTTGATACAAGATACTTGCATACGGCGAGACGTACGGATCATGCCAGAAATGTCCTTGATAATTCCATCGATTCATTTCCGACAAAGAGACGACCGCTATACCACTGTTCGCCTTGGGGAATTCTTCCAGCGTTTCCTGATTTCCATACGTATTTGACGTCGCATGCCCAGTATTCAAGGCCCCACCCAATCCTGTTGTATGCGGTTTACTGCGTTGTTCGGCAGGGTCGAATTGTATGTTACGATCTTCCAAAAGCAGTGGCAACAAGACGAGTATACCGAGAAAGCCGACAAAGGCAATCGAATGCGACGTGAAACGACCTTGAATGCGGTTCCGTAAAAATCCCATGACGGTGGTTCGTGTGGTTGCGGTTGATTTCGCTCCGACTCGTTTGGGGACGCGCAATTTCAGAGACGATCGGGACAGTAAAGCAGATTGCCGAAAAGTGAATCTTCTCCTCCTTCGAGTTCCAGAATTCCAATTTGACGATCATTGTTGATATTATTATTGACAAAGCAATCTTCTTCGTCACCGATGTCGAGATGATTCTCGTCGTCGCCGTCGTCGAAATTGTCCATTCTGACTTGTATGAGTTGGTTTTGTGCAAGAAAGTAAAGAATTAGGAAGCGTTGATTGAATGAATATCTGTAATTTCATTTCAAAGATAGTAGACGACTGTTCTTGTTGCTCCTGTTTTGCGAAACAAAAAAATATTGTCATTCGTTTTTAGTCACGATAAGCGCGGGAATGCATTTTATGGTCACGATTTTGGCTTGCGCAGTGCCCAGGCGGCCAACTTGCTCCAAGGGTACTCTTATTTACTATCCCGTCATGTTGTCTTGACATTTTCTAAATGATACAAGATAGTAGTCGACGACCATTTACATTTTACTCTGTTCCAGAGAATAAGCATTTATGCCTGGATTCGCTGGAGTGAAGTCCTAGCTAAAAGTCCTATTTTTCGGCCAGTGCACAGATCCCCAGATGCCAAAACGAACGTTACACTTTTCGGATCCTAGCTTGTTCATCTCCTTTGGACTCTGTTCTTTATGAGATCTTATACAATCGATGTTATCACTACTAGTATCATTATTCCTCTAAATCCCGCATCCAAGCTTGATGCAACACACCCGTGTCGGAAAGCGCACACGAAGGAACCTCCACAGTCGATGCATCAATTTCCACCAAACTATTGTGACACAACATGGCCGCAAAGGAGCTTCCGCACATCCACTCGCTGTATGCGCTGTGCCACTACATTGCAATGCCCCAAACACACATCCGCGACGTAATGATTCACGGTCGGAGCAAAGGATTTGACTTTTGAATGTGCACGACGACAACAACCCACGACTCGTGAGCATACGATTGCAACTGCACACACAACCATTTCCCCAGACTTCCATTTCCATCACGGGAACATTTCCATGCACGTGCAACCATCCTCCATTCAGTTTGTTCAAAGCCCGCACGGCTGTTTTCCAACCCCTTGACTACTGGGCAAGAGACCCAGTGACACGCGATCAAACGATCGTTGTCCCCAATCCGCTGTCCGACAATCTCCTTGCAAAACAGTAGCTCGATCCGCGACACCATTGTCGTGTAAATTGTGATTGAGTGCGTGCACCGCATCCTGATTCCATTCACACGCCACGACATGTCGCGCGCGGCCGTGGATCAACGCCGGCAAGGTAAAATACCCAATCCCCGCATACAAATCCAAGACATCTTCTCCTTCTTGTACAAGTTCTTTCCGAATCGAATCTTTTCCGTAATATTCCTCGACTAAACATGACTTTGGTTAAATCAAACGACTGTCGAATGCCTTGTTCCGTAATTGTAATCCATCCTTCAGCGTCCGCAGCATAAGATCCATCGTGCCACAGCACTTGAAATGTACTGTGCCGTATCTTATTATTGGGATCAATGGTTCCGCGGCGCACGACACGGCGACTCGCATACAATTGTGCCAGATTCTGCCAGAGACTATTCCAAGTTGTGGAGGATGGCGTCCATTCGGTATCAGGACAATGTGATTGTATCGATTGGGTCAAATCGACCGGATCCCAAATGTGCAAAGGGACGACGACTGTCCGATCATCTCCCATGAGTTCAAATTAAAATTGCGCAGGACATGATGGTAATTCGATGGTTCTAATATCCTCTAGTAGTGACTGCAGAAATTCGCGCAAAATGTTCTGCGTGGCATTTCGTTTCATGTGCGGATTGCCCAGGACCGACGAACTGTACGGACAGAAGCAAGTGCCTCGCTTGACATCCACTTCTTCATTAGCATCCAACATTTCATCCAGAATGGGAATAGCAATTCGTCCATCTTCTGTCGAATGCATGCGAAAGTGAGGATGCAACAATCCTTGCTCCGTCAGTCGCGTCTTCCAGCGTTTGGCGTCACAAGGACGCACGAAAAGAACAGAGATTTGTTCGCCTTGCATTCTTGTTATAAGTGTTATTGTGTCATAATCAATCATGCGTTGGATGATGATCATTCGTTTTATGTTCGTTCCGAAGGATGCGGCAAATAAAATAAAATAGGAGAATTATTGTGGGGTTGCAACAAAATTAATTGGCGGAAGGCGGAAACGAAAAGGAATTTGGAATCTCGATTGATTGATTCTGAAAATCAACTTATTACCGACGAATGAGGTGTTTTTTTTTTCTTGGCCCTTTTTCAATGTCCTTCCAACAACAACGAAAGATAAAAAAGTGCCAATGGATTCTTTATTATTATTATTATTTCCTGTAAATTTTCGTTTCTATTGATAAATATCCCTTCATTGACAAAATACAATAGATATGAAGGCCACTCTATTCTTCTCTGCGCTGCTTTTACGCAACATTCAATCCTTTACAGCACCTTTGCCTCGCCCATCATCATCAACATCAACGAGACTCCTCTTTCCATCAGCAGCAGGCGAACCCGACAATCCCGATTTGCAATGGAATTTGTACCAAAAATATCACGCCCGCGGTTCCTGGAAAGGCATTTGGACGACCTACGATTACATTGGTGATGTCTTGGACGAAGTTGTGGCTTTGGTGGACCTCGAGAATAGCAACAACAACAAAGTCCAACAAACGCACCAGATTGTCGTTGGCGCGACGCGGTCCGACTGTGCCACTTGTTTTGATTCCATGGACACGAAAAGCATTCCCGTCGCTCAATACACACGCGACACGTTGCTGCAACGCAATCGCTTGGCCGCCAACAGTCTGGTGACTGGACCTACACTGACGCGTTCCGGGCTCATGGCGACGGAACTCGTCCTCGCGTACGAAGATGCCCGTGTGCGGGTGTTGTTTCAACATGCGCCCGTTTGGGAACGGGGCGTCGAACCGGGTTCGTGTCCGCCGCAGGGACTCAAGTTGGCGCGGTGTTTGATTTCACGGGAGGCGTTGCGGGATGTTCCGCCGACGGCCGAAACTGAAGTTCATTTACCAGAGACTAGTCCCCGCTTTTATCGAGCGGTTCCGCCGTATTTCTGGCACAAACAATGGAAAGGAACCAGTTGGACGTGGGGACCGTCCAATGGCAATCGCGGATGGAGTATCGATGATTTGCCGGAAGGAGATGATTGGCATGGGAGTGCGCCAGTGGAACGGTGGAACTTGCGATTGCCGGGGGCGTCTTTGTGCAGTGTCCTCGGATTATTACCGATGCCGAAGTGGGGTTGTGTCGTTTGGCGTGGTTGGCGACGGATGAGACATTGTTGCGCGTGGAAGCGGGCGTGACGGCCTTGCAGCCGCTGTTTTGGACGACGAGTCGGTAGTGGGATTCGAGCCGCCGTCTTTGACCAGTCTTCGGTGTGATATTCTCAACAAGGCGGGGATTTGGAAGGAGAGCCCATGTTTGCTCGAGAGAATAATGCTGTCGATGGAGTCATTGCTCCTGCACCAGAGTCTGCGACAGGATCCGATGGAGAGTCGGATGCGATCAAAGCCATTCGTGATGCCATGTCGCTGTGATGAAAACTGTGCTGCTCAACCGTATGGTCGTGTCCATCACTACTAGCTAGTAAGTCAATTGTTACTTTCGTAGATTCCTATTAAGTATTATTTTAGATACAGTGAATCATCAGCAGAAGCCCTTCTTCTGCTACAGCTAAGCACTCGCCGTGATGCGACCATCGGATCGAGTAGCTGCCTTTTGTCTTTGTTACTTTCTTGTTCCATTTTTTGCATGCATTCAATCTCCAAGTGAATTTGAGTTTGCGTAGGGTAGAACATGTTCGAGAACACTTTACCAGAAACATCAAACCCAATGGCGATGATGGGTACGAACGTGACGAGCATCCAACTCATGGAACGCGTTCCGAATACATGGTTGGGTACGTAAACATAAGACGAAAAGTCGCTTGCTCCGATTCGACCCACTAACTGGTACGTGCAAATTCCAAAAAAGTAGAAACCGATGGATAAAAGGTGACACCGTGCCATGTGTAAGCAAGACGGCTGGGGAAGCCTTCACCGACGCCTTTCCGGAGAGTGAATGCTGGCCAGCGTCCATGGATCAGCGATTTGTTCTCGAAGAGTACCTGTTATTGTTTCGCAAAAGTGGTTAGAATTCGTGTGCAAACATAAGTTCATCGAATGCGACCGGTAATTTACCTTGTATGCGAGAATAAAAATCATGCACGTATACGCAACAGTACCAACGCTTTTCAAATCGCCACCTTCGCCGTCACCAGGCCTGTCTCCGCTTCTTCCTTTCATCAGTCCTTCCAAGCTGTCGTCATCCCACCACCATCACCATGTGCCGGGACTGTTAGGTAGTAGATGGAGAAAATATGAACAAACACAAGGATGACCCAACGGGTGAGGGTCCGGAACGTCATGAGTTCGTTTTCTCTGGTCGCTTTGAACACCTCGGGGTTCTTCTTCACGTAATCTTTATCGAGACATCTGTCGAAGAGACCCAAAAGATAATCGGAAACGCTGCGACGAAATTCAGCATAGCAATAACCCACTCGTCATAAAGAGGCGTTCCACTGTACAGAGTACGCCCAGCAAATACAACCAAGGACCCCGCCATGACGGCATTCTTGTAAAAAGAAAATAAAACAACGGTACTGAGGCGGAAAAATTCCAGCGCCCATGAATAAGAATCAACTCCTCTAAGAAGCGAAACTGGGAAATGGCAAAGTCGGAAGCGTTCACGGCCTGCTTTCCCTCTTTCCTGAAATACCGATACCCACATGTGCTTCTTGGATCATGCCCACATCATTCGCACCGTCGCCGATGGCGAGCGACACAGGTTCGGGCTTGACATTTCGTCTAACAAGGTTTACAAGCAATGCTTTTGCTTTGGACTGACACGACAAGCAATCACTGCTTCACATTTACTAGCCACTGCAAATAGAATGCCTTCCAGTTCTGGATCTCCCAAAAGAGATTTCAAAGCAGCGCCCTCAATAACAAGCGCACGAGGCCCCGATGTCATGCTCGAAGGTTGCGCGGGTTGGCTTGGTTCGAATCCCTTCTCGGAGAGCTCTTTGATTTTCGATTTGAACATGTGCTTCAGAAGTCGACCTTTTCGTACTTCCTTGTCGACCGCAAAAGACGCTCAAGAATTGTCCGCTTCTTCTTATCGTAATCCATTGTTTTGACGTCGCCCCCGGGTACGAAACTTTCAAGTGACAGCGTGTCTTCGTCAACAAGAGGTTCGTTGTCGCCTGTCTCAGCTTGTTGAGCAGTGAGATGGGCAAGTGAAAGCGACCGCATCTCTTGTTGGGACATTTTCCTGTACCCGTGAAACTTCTCAGCAATGATTTTGCCGACGACGCCCTATTGAATACCCCAGGTACCTCTTCAGATGCCATTGATAAATCTTCATCGTCATGACCACCGGTCTTATGAGGTCCTGCACGTGTTCTTGTTGCTTTGCCTTCATCCGATTGCAGCCAATCCTGTATGATTTTTTCGGCTCGCGCACGAGTTCTTTTCCGAACCTCCACGGCCTCCAGAATATCTCGTTCTTCTTGTTCCCATCGTTCGACCCTTTTGTTCAGAATTTCAGCTTTGGCTTTCGTTCCGATCAGCGCAACCATCGAAGCCATCATTCTTGCCACATTGCGCTTGAGCGATCGGTATCGCTTGCCGAACGCAAACATGAATCGTTCCATCCTAACTTTAACTGTCGTTGGGCCTAAATCATCAAGGGTAGATTTCTGATATTCACGAAGTTTCCCAAGCTTAATAAGGCGAATAAATTCCATAGCCATCTGGGTGCGAACATGTACGTCGCCATTGTCAGGAACTTCCGTTAGGTGCATTTTGGGGGTTAGAACATGAGTGGAATACCCGATCTCAATAGCAGTCTCGCGTTTGTCGCCTGTGAGAACCCAAAGCTTGATACCGGCCTTTTCAAGTTGGGAGATGGTATGCGGAACACCAACCTGAAGTTTATCTTCGATTGCTGTTGCGCCAACGACATGAAGATCGCGCTCGATCTCCTTTGCAGCCTCAGTGAGCAGCTCAGATCGATTCGTCATCGATGTAGCAGCTGCCTTGTACTGTTCCAGCCATTTTTCACATTCTACTTCACTAAGAATTCGCATTCCAAGTACCAACGTACGGAGACCTTCTCGGGCAAAATCTCCCAGGTGAGATTGCATACCGAGCATCTGCGCGAGTTCCCACCCTTCTGGGTCGACATCACTGTTCTCGAGATCGTTGTCACGTTCCGAGACGATTGACAGATCCGAGACATCGCGTCCTCTCGTCCCTGCTCCAACGGGCTTTTTTATGTCAGCGAAAGATGGTGGTGCACCGCCAACATCGCTAACTATTTGCGAACTAGCTATGATTCCAGGTTCCAACATGGCAGAATCAGCTCCCTTGCAGAATAAGATTGGCACATCCCCGAGCTCTTGAGGAGATCTCAGTAGAATCGACATTCGCTTGCGATCAGAGTCAAACTTGTTGACTGCCAGAATATACCACTTTTCGTCCACTCTTTCTGTCCTGTCAGCTAGGGGTGTTGACGGCCCTGCTGAAGGGGTCTCTACTGTCTGCGAAGCGGGTAGCTCTCGCGAGCTGGCCGATTCTGCTGCTATTTGATCCATTGTGATTGTTTTATTGACTAGACCAGTCACAAGTCGTTTATCTTCAAGGTGGGACGTATACTTTGACCGGAGCGTGATGCCACTTGTGTCACGTGAAACAACTTGGAAACCGAACGTGCTACTTGCTGCTGAAACAAGCGCGCCCTCATCAGGACTTTCCGCTTGGTAAGCATAGCCTAACGGAGCTCCATCTGGACCCTTGATATCGCGAGGATTGACCGCCGGATCAAAAGATTCGTGCGAGCTGGCTCGACGAAGCGGAGCTCTATTTTCCAGGAACATTTTGTCTAGCTCTGATTTCTCATTGACAATAGACAACGGCGTACCGCTTTGCGAGTCGGCCGTACTCGTTCGTTTTCTACCGAATAGCCTTGACATTCCAGATCTACTCGATCGCCCGGAGCTTGCAGAAGCTCCTGCATCGATATCTTGTTTGTTGTCGATATCCTTCTCGACAACAACAGTGTGGCACAAACTCATCACTCGAAGGAACATCTCCGCATTAAAAGTAAGCTTGTTATCAGGTCGTTCCTTGGATTCGCCCCCAAGACCTTCCAGACCGCTAGCGGATGAAGGCAGCGGTAGCTGGCCTACCAAGAGCTGACGAACTGGATGAAAGCTTGTCTGCTCCTCATCGTCACCCTCCGTTTCTCCCGGCCGCGATTTCTGGATGGGAGCTCCAAAACCATCCCATCAACCGAACATCGCTTGAATCGCATCACATTTTGTGTGAGCGTACCAGTTTTGTCCGAGAATATGTATTGAATACGGCCTAGGTCTGTAATGATCGTGCTCCGAGCTGTAGCTCTCGTGTCGGTTGTATCATCATACATGTCCAAATCGGCGTAAAGAAACCACAAGTTGCAAACGGTGACAATTTCCACCGTCACGTAGAGACTCAGAGGAACAAAGTTTGTCAATAGAGTGATGTACAGTAAGAAGTACTGCAACCAGTTGTAGGTCGAGTCGACCCAGTCGGGTGGCAACTTGCCAAACTGTTCCGGTGGAAGATACGGCCAGGGCTCTGTGGAGTTGTCACTGTACCCAACGTAGAACAAGGTGTCAAATGCCTCGCGGTTTGTGAATACGGCCTGTGACGCCAAGTAAGATATGGTTAAAAACATGATGCAAAGGATGCACAGCACGGTAGAGTTCATGAGCCTGTCAAGCTGACTAAACTTGGGAGGAGTCTCGTGAGAGTTCTGGATCAACTTCGTGTCATCACCAGTAAAGAAAGCTACTCCAATCGCCCATTCGGTATTGCGCAGAACAGCACCGCGCAAGAGCACATTCTCTGCTCCCAGAGGAATGTCATGGCAATCTCCCCTGCTGTTAGCGGTGGAAGAGTGAGCTTTCCTCCAAACGTATGGACGCTCGCATTCGGTGGCTCTGTCACCAGAGCCGCGACGTAGGCGTCGCTATTCCCACCTTGATCGCGATTGCCTCCACTGATGCTAGCCCGTTGTTCCCTGTATTGACTGAATTTATTGCCGCGACGCGGGCCTCGGCACCAGTTTGGGAGGCAATGAACTTTCGTCGATGCGATAGGTCGGGTGCTCCGTCACAAGCTTCCCGTTGGGATGACCGAGGGCCGAGAATCGAACGATGCGCTTCGTTGCAGCTTCGATGCTCTCAAAGAGATGAACGGCCCCTCCACCTCCTCTTCGTCTACTTCCTTCAAAGGCTTCAGCTTCTGACTCGGAGAGCCTTTGTAACTTCCTTTGGTAATTGTGGACTATTTCTCAGTTTCAAGTTGGTTTCACCATCAATCGACGACGTTTCAATGTAAGCACCACCTTGATCATTGCTACTAGCCAAAAGGACACAATCCGCAGGGACCATTTCTCTGTTTTTAATCAGAACAAGGTGCCCTTGCCGAATATCCATTCGACGAATTTTTTGAAATCCTATTTTGACAACTGCGTCCGATTGACCGTGTGCACTTGACGCTTCCATCTTGAAATAGGATTTGGAAGTATTCACGACAACATCAGAGCCACCTAATATATGTTCATCTCGCTTCGCCTCGTCCTTATCGATATCAGCTGCACTTCGAATCACAACACATTCCGCGTTGTTGGTTTCCTGGTCATTCCGATGGCGTTTACGATCTGCCGTCCCTTCGACCGAAAGAGATGGAAATCACAACCGCCAATGGACCCCAAGTCGTCCAAGGAAATGGCAGTCTCAAACAAACTCGTGTATTGACCTAGGAACATGATAAAACCGACTATTAAGAAATACAAGTTTGCAAAACGCCGAAACTGTTCCATCGTGGCCTGTAGCGCATTTCAAAAGCAACAAGAAGCGTCAGGAACAGTAATGAACACGTGCCTCATCCAACTTCCGAGTCATTTTGTTGGGACGAAATGAACTGAAATATGCGACCATGCGTTCGAAGATAGAACGTAGAAGTAGCAGGAGATAATGAAGAGCAGATATAATGGAGTCAAAGGGTCACTTACCACAGGTAAAAAGTTGTAAATAGTATAACGTGCCGACACGACTTTGTTGTCGCAACGATCGTAATCGGGCTTCCCAAAACGAGCAGCCGATCGGCCTCTGGTTCTGTTTCAACTACTTTCGCCGTCATGTCTTACTGCAATTGATCATGCATATATTTGAAAAGATTGACGAATGATAGAAAGAAGCTCTTGACAATGTCCTGGATCATGACAACAACCTGCGCATCTTTGCGCTTCTTTTGCATCCACTTGTCCGCAGGCTTTTTTCCGCAGGCGTATTTACTCATACTGCAGCGGAGTGGGTCCTAAGTAACGTCGAGCTTTGTCAAATTTTCGAACGAATACCATATCCGAAACGTGAAGTTGTCGCTATTATCCGTTGAGCCATGGCAGAGTCCCAAAAGTGTTCCAGCAAAAACCAAAAAAGAGTTGTGAAATAGGTGTAGACAAATGACTGTATGCAGAAAGTGTATCAATAAATGACCCTAACGCGAGCCATCATCAATTATCCATCCAGTGAGACGAAAGGCGCTCTCTGTCCAGAAACTAGATTCATGGAAATGATACTGATTCGAATACGTCGTAGTCTAACGTAATCATTCAGTTTTCTACTGATTGTTCGCTTTTTACTGGTGATTCCTTTTGCGTAATCGGAACTGCTCGCCATTTACCAAGGATATGAAATTCATCCCCAAACAATTTCTTCCTCCTCACAGCGACTGTCCCTCGCCAATAGCAAGCTTCTCATCTGTTCCCGGCCAATATCCAAGGCGGAGGCGGTCGGCATTCCGTGGAAGCGTATTCTCGGCTTCTCTTAGCTCCCTCAGTCGGTCATCACGATCCTTTACGAGTCTCGCCATGCTTAACGTTCCTAGAGCAGTTTCCAGTGGATCTGTTCCATCCAGTCGTCGATCTCCAGTTTCGTGAGAGAGTTGCTCGTCGACTCTTCGTTGAGCGTTCTCTACTGCAATTTCGTACGGCTTCATTTTTCTCGCGGCAATTTTCAGATCCTCCTCGCGCCAGCATTTCGACATGAAGAAAATCCTCTCTGATGGCAAGGTCACATCATTTCGCACAGCTCCTACACCTTGGTTCAACCCATCTGCCTGTTCGATATCTATCCAAAAGCGCAGAGTCGCTGCTGTCCCACGTTGCTTTGGCATTTGCATCTTCCAGGCCCCTTCTTCGCGTATACCGATGAATTGCTCGCCTTCTGAACTCACAAACGTAGGGTCTTCTAATACAACAAGTCTCATGGAATTTCCACCCATGAAATCATATTCTTTATCCTTCTCTGCCGTGTAATCTGAAGCAACCATCACATCCATGGGAAACGAGAGACGAGCACCGGATGCGGCCCAAGTTTCCGGCATCCATGATCCTTCCTCTCTTCCGATATTCACTTGGATTTGCCATTCCGCCGGTGACCAAGGGCTTCGCGTATTATCCAGTCTCACAGTAAGCAATGTTAACAATGCAAAAGCGATCATGGTTGCGACGCTTTTTGCTTGTTTGTATGTTATTTTGTATCTGTTGTGTTTTTGGCGTTTTTTGCTGCCGCGAACAAACGGATTTCGAACGCCCAATAACTTTTCTGTCGGACAAACTGACAAGCGAAAACCAGGATTGACTGCGTGTCCCGTGTGCCTGCACCTCTGCTCCTTTCCCACCCCGTTGATTTCTACGAAGAAAACGTACCAAGAGTACAGCCGTTAGAAAAATTCACGATGCGCCAACTTTTTCGTATTTTCGGACTGCGGCCATAATTTTCAACCCTCCTACTCCTTTTCGGTATAAAATGTACGCAGAGCTACGGCGAATTGGCTAAAGAATCGTTTCCTTTGAAAAAATTCAGCGTACGATTTCTACTAGAAATCCTACTATCATTTGCAGTTGCCGTTTCAGAACGAAAAAAAAGACACTCTGCTGCAGCACAAAACCAAAAGATCAACAAAGATTGCTCTTTATCCATCAAATAATTCTTTATTACTCTAACAAACCATCATGACTCGAGCATCGATTCCCGTAAGGCAAAACGGCCGCCAAGGAGATCAAGGAAAGCGAAGTAGAAGCAAAAAGACTGTTGCGAAGAAGGGAACCGCCGCGAAAAGGCCCCGCTGCCAAGAAGGAGGCCGCCCCGAAGAAAGCCCCGCAGCCAAGAAGGCCGCTGCCCCTAAAGCAAAGAAGGCTGCTGCTCCTAAAGTCAAGAAGGGCAAAAGGAGGAGGCCTCAGCTGCAGCGCCAACGGAAACAGCTCCGGCCGTCGAAGCCGCTGCCTAAACCCACCGGGAACGACGCCATGTGTCAAACTTTTGGGGATTGCATCTTCAGTTATCGGAAAGTCCCTTCGTTCTTATCATCTAGCATTATTGTATCTGTAACGTACGTAGAGATGGATCCGTTGCTGTCAGTGACTTTCAAGGCTTTGCGCATTGCGCCGCTATACTTGTGTCGTGTTGAACTTAGAGATTTTCATTGGTAATCAAATATTGTATCTAGAAGCAATTACTTTTCATCTAGCTAGCAGCACTATAGCCTCGTCTGAATTCTGGACAGCACACTGATGAAACTGGAAACGCGAATAGTCGTCTACGAGAAGCAACTTTACAGCAAGCACGACGACTAATACGATGTGGAAAAGTACTGTACTAATATCAAATTACAGGCCGCGAAAAGTGGATTAATATTTGCTAGAATCTACAGCAGATTGGCCTGAGAACGACGACTGAAACCAGGCGAAGCTGCCATGGTCATGGTCATGACTTGCTCCGATCAAGAGAATCTTGTTCCGTATCTTTCGGCGTGGTGTCAGATTCATTCACACTGTATAGCACAGAAAGTCATTTTGAGATCACCGTACTTTTGGCCCCAGTCTTCCAGTACCAGATGGCGCTTACCGAAGTCGTGTCTTGTGTGTGTGCGATAATCAGTACACTGGTAGAACGCCAGATGTCAGATGGCGCGAGGCGCGATCCGTTGCGTTGGACGTTGAACGGTGAAAAAAGCAAAGCATTGCCTGTCGTGCTGCTCTCCTCCTTCTCATGGCATCATCATTGCATTACAGCTAGCTAGTGTCAACGCTATTGTTCGTAATTCAATAAAGTTATCAGAGAAGCACATCATCATGACGAGAAGTAAGGCACAAGGCCGAAAGGGCAAGCAGAAAAACAAGCCCCAGGGAGACAAAAGGATGCGGACGACAAGAAGGTTGTCGCCAAGAAGGGCACAAACGCCAAGCAGCAGAAAGGAAGCCTGCTGAAGAAATCCCAAACTCCTGACAAGAAGGGCGGATCAAAGAACAGCAAAGGAAAGCCTCAAGGAGGAAAACCTCAAGGAAAAGCGGGAGGCAAACAGAAGAAGCCACAGCAAAAGGAAAAGCCAAAATCAAAGGAGGATCTGGATAAGGAAATGGACGACTACATGATGAAGGACGAAAAGGTCGCCAGCAAAAGCTTGATGAAGATATGGATAGCTACTGGGAGCAGAAGAAAGCGAAGGAGGCAGAAGAAGCTGGCAAGGATGCTGAAGAGGAAGCGCCTTGAGCAAGTGGGCGTTGATGCCACATTTCATTCCATTACACCATTAAGCACTCATTGTTGTTCAAGATAGATAATCTCCGCTCGTTTACTGGACCGAAACAAATGTAGCTCCCCGCCTGATTAGGTTTTACTCGCGTCTTCGGCCGATCTATGAGGCGGAGTTGATATTAGATATTTCCGATTGCCAGTTGGATAATCTATTCTTTCCGACTGGGTTTGATGATGATGATTTGTCCGTCGGGTAGGGGGTATCTTACTTATAGGATGTTGTAATAGGAAGAGCTCGGGCGAATGACTGCCTTTCCGTCGAAGTCGTCGTCGACACAAGGACCATCTCCACTTTCAGCTGTCAAAGGACGTTCTACGCTCCAGTTATGATCCCGAAATTGAATTTCATGTATAATAAGCTCCTTAGATACGCTGCATAATGATGGTCGAGTCTCTAGCTACCTTTTTTTTTATATATAAAAAAATGAATAATCGCTCGTTTGCGAACGTTAGGCGATCGCGTGTACCGTGCTGGGGAAGCGTTTAGGGTCAAACATAACACAGTGCGACACTATGGTGACACCTGTTTGTACTTTGTAGTCTATGGTCACTGGCACCGGTCATGAACTTTTCCTTCAACCTCTCGCAACGACAACAATAATAACTCGCTCCAAGATCGAAGATCGATGACTTTCATAACTTTTACGGAAACCCTTTCGCTTATTCGTAACCTATTCGAAAAGGTCTCTTTACTAGGTCTTTAGAACGCGAATTTTGAATCGATACATCTATATTCAAGCATGTCCGAAACGCATCACCCGCCCAAGCTTACGAACGCCAAGCTTCCCGCCAATATCTCCAAACTAGTCGATGAAGCAAAGGCCTCTACAAAGGCAAGCTGGCATCCTTGGCGGAAACGCACAAGCCTCCGGCGTTTATTGTTTGTGCTCCTGGACGAGTGAACATGATAGGCGAACATACCGATTACAACGACGGGTACTGCCTTCCCATGGCGATTGACTACCAGGTCGTTGCTTACGGAACCGGATTCGTTCACACAGGAAAAGGAACCGGCCCATCCACGATCCGTTTGCGAATGATCTCCTCTCAGAAAAACGATGGCGATGATATAGTCGAGGAAAGAAAACTAGCAGCGAATGCCCTTACGCCTCCCGACGAGACATCACCCAAGTCATGGACGAACTATGTCGTTGGCACAATCGTTCAGTACATTTCCGATTTGCCCCGGAGGGTTGTGCCGTCGACCTTGCCATAGCCTTTGCGAGTGATGTGCCCATCGGTGCTGGCTTATCGAGTTCAGCGGCTCTTGAAACGGCTACTGCTACTTTACTCGAGTGCTTCATGCATGACATGGCGTTCTCATCGTCGTCGAGTGGGGACATAAAGCGCGAAAGAGCCATTCGTTGCCAAAAAGCCGAGAATGAATGGGCTCTGTCACCCTGTGGTATCATGGATCAGTACGTGTCCTCCGCTGCCGAAAAGACAATTGCATGCTTCTCGATTGTCAATCGCTGGAAGTAACCCAGATTCCCTTCAAGCAAGCGGACGACACACCCGCCATTGTGGTTGCCAACTCGAACGTGACGCACGAGATTGCCGACGGAGAATATGGAAAACGACGACGCGAGTGCGCTGATGCAGTGGCGACCATGCAGAATGTTCCTCTGTACCACGTGCTGAGTTTGCGCGATGCGAATCTCCAAGACTGTGAAGATGCCAAGGAAAAGATGGGCGATGTTATTTATCGCCGAGCGAAACACGTCGTCACGGAAAACAAGCGAGTGCTGGAATGCAAGACAGCACTCAAGATGGGACTATGGGATCGCGTTGGCGCTCTTATGAGTGACAGTCATGCCAGCTTGAAGGATGACTACAACGTGAGCTGTGAGGAAGTGGACCTACTGGTAGAGACAGCCCAAAAGGTGGAAGGTGTCTACGGAAGCAGGATCACAGGAGGCGGATTTGGCGGTTGCACTATTACCCTTGTCAAAAAAGATAGCGTACAGGAGCTGATTGAAGCGCTCAAGTCAGTTTACAAAGAAAAGTACGACAAGGAATGTGACGTTTTGTCACCACTGCTTCTGCGGGCGCCCGGGTAGTGGCTGTCGATGTCGATTGCAAGCCTCATTAATATAGACCGGTTGCACTAATAAGAGCGATGAGAAGAAAAGCGATACGGTTATATTTTGCCAGTTTGCAATAAAACTAATGATATCTTTGATCATGAGTAAACTTTCAAGCTAATGAAACTTTGAAAATTTCGGCCTCAGTCATGATACTTAACGAAGTATTGCACTGCTAGCAAGCCAAGTGGCAATGGCATGAATATTGGCATACTGGACTCGACCTTTAAATTGGACCCCAACTAGAATTTTCATGAGATTTAGGTTTCGGCCTTCGTCTCTGTCGCGGTTCACTAGAAAAAGTTGCGAAAGCTCTGATTGCTGCGCGCTTTCTATACCTGAATGAGGAGTCAATGTCCATAATTCCAGGTTCGACACTTCAAACACAGCTCTCTCTCGTCGGGGCTAATCAGACATGGGTTCCCAAATGTTTCACTATTGCTCGTGGATCCTTTGAGTAAAGACCCATCCAGGTACAAGCCATGGCCGTAGTGTTTACCTTTCAGTTCGTCATGCGGAAGAAGTTCCCCTGTCCAAGCATCAGCTGCTCTGGTGAGCAGTATTGCACAGCGGCATTGCCTTTGCGGTATGGAAAGACCTGAATTTCACCCTCCTTGTTCACTTGCTCTACGATCGAACGAGCTACAGACACCGGATCTACATCCTCGATCTTCTCATTTTCCAGAGAAACGCCGTCTCTCCATCTTGCCTACCATACCACCCTGGGAGAATCGCCAAGCTTGGCAAGTAAAGCTGCCAAAACGTGTCCATCTACAGTCTCGATCGCCAAGAATGATACTTCGGAGGCGCGAACCTGGCGTAGAAAGTTCCAAATATTCGACCCGTCCCTTACCAGTGAGTACTTGAGCCAAAAATTTTGCTGCGAAAATGGCTCCGGTACAAAAGCAAGCAACGATTCCATCAGTGGAGGTGACAAGACGTGCGGATGACATGACACATCATCCGCGGCTGTGCCCAAAATACGAAAAGGATCACTCGCATGGGAGAGCAACTGAGCGGTTCGAGATCCTCCTTCTTTCGGAATAGGAACTCCGTTGTCTCCCACTTCAACTCCTTGGCTCCCGTCAATCCAACTCGACACATCTTTAAAGGGATTCCAAGCGTCCACGGCGGCTACAGCTTCCGTGAGGTCCATTTCACCAAAATCAGATTCTCGTCCAGATGATCTATCTTCCGTATCCTCCAACAATGAGTTCTTGTGTAGATCATTCATTCTCCTCAAAAGATGACTTGGATTCACAGAGCTTGTTTCGTGCAAGCGAAACAGTTCTTGCTGAACTTGTGAGTTACGGCGTTTTGTTGTCGCAGAAGAAGAATCCATATCGGCTGTATTTTCGGAAGGTGGAAAAACAATCGGATCGCTCAAACGCTTGGTGGCACGTTCGATCAAAGAAAGGTCGCCCTTTTCGAGAAGCGACCCAAGATAGGCTTTTTCGGCATCCGTGAGTCTATTACTTTCCGTAAAGGACGAGGCGAGCTCAGGGTCGATTGGTGTCGACGAAAAGTGCTCCTTCAATAACTTTCCAGTTGCATTCAAAGAAAATTTACTTGGTGGAGATTTTGGGGCGTCTTCTTTGAATTCGTTTCTTGAACAATGCTTGGCGAAACGCCGATGGACGGTATCTTTTCTCCGTCCTTCTTTTCTTCGAACATTGTAGATGTGATTAACTGATTTGCTGTGGAATATGAAACAAAAACTATCGACTGATGATGATTCGCTTCTCTTTCAAGGTCGCGCTTTAAACACTTTCAGCTTTCAGCTGCTGCGTAGCTTCTTTCGAGGTTTCTTTCCACTTTCCAACACGATGGGACGATCTTTTTTCTTTTTCTCCTCCCTCTCGCCAAAAGTCTTTTGCAACACTCACTGCAGCACGCGTGCTCGCAGACACAGGTATAGTGTTGGCGAGCGAGCGATCCGGTATTAGTCCGGCTCGCGTGATGTCTGTCTGTCCATACCAGTCAAAAAATGATTTTGACACGCACAATTTACACAATGTTGGAGATGTCTTGCCGGCACCTAAAATCGTCCAATTCTTCATTTTTAAAATTCCATATACCTCAGAAAGAAGTGAATAATGCAACGGAATAATTAAAAATGTCATTAGCGGGGTCTAATACACTTAGATATCTGGTACATTTTTGAACGAGGAGAATTTACACATTGTTTACACAATTTTACACAATTCGACAACAAAATTCGCACCACGCATACTTTGAACGTTGATAACTCAACGAAAACAAGTCGAATAACAATAAATCGTGGTGTTTCACAAACCGCAAGAAATTGTCTGTTGATATGCCGCCTTGCGCGGTGGTTTTGGTGAGGAAATAGAAAAATAAAGATACCAGTACGGTAGGTTGAGTCAAAATCGTGTCAAAATCGTTTTACACTGGTACCAGGTACAGTCAGCATCTGACGCCACCTTTCCGAACTGGCAAAAGATCCTCATACGTCAGATTGTCTTCTTTACCGTTACGACTAATTGAGCCTGTTCAAACGTACAGCCAGGGGAGAATTTGAAAGTGTATTCCGGTTCCGCTTCCCGTGTCATACGTCACGTCCAGTGCCGGTTGGTCTTTCCTCCCCGGTTTTCGACCGGACGTCAACCGTGCTCTGACCAATCATTTCGCGCGAGCCGACTTCATTTCAGATCGTAAGTGACTTCCGTTGAATTCTAAGTATTTTTTTTTTGTTTAGGGCTGTCATTTTTTCCGTGACAACTCCGCACACCAACGCGTTTCATTTGAGTGAAAATTCATGGTACATTTTCAGCGTGAATTCGCTGTAGAATTTGCCCGTGTCTTCCAGCATTTTCTCTTCGTGCTGCTTTCTATTCAACACAGCAACCGTTGCTAATCATTACAGACTGTTTCATTCTGTTTCATTACAAAGAATTTTATTCTTTTTGTAATTTTTAAAATTGTATCACTCAACATCGTCTCTGTTATTTATTGAAAGGAAGGAGCAGCTGAATAGACCGGAATGGAAGCATTGACTTGATTCATTTCAAACCTGGGCACACTCAAACTTTGAGCTGAGGGATCGCCAGCAACATTTCTTAGGTTGGAATTGCGTTCCGGTTGGCACATGACTGTGTAGAACCAATTGGCACATTTTGCAATTCGTTACAGCACTGGGAATAGTGTTTGCTGGGCATTCTGACGTCTTAGTTCAGGCATCTCCTTTTTGATTTTGAAACAAATTCATTGCTTCCGCCAGTTGCAGATTGATTTTAAAACAAAGTAAGTTGGAAATTGAACCTCATCAAATTTCAATAGCATGCCACTTCTAACCAGACGAGCGCCTTGTCTCCCAGATAAAAAATGGTTGATTTACTTTGTTGTTTCTGTTCTTACGACACAATTGCACAATAGAAGCGAGAGGAGGAGGATATTAATGATCCTCATACCCGTATCTCCCGGCCCATTCCTGCCGCGGGAGGACTCTACTGTGGTCGTGGAAGATGCAAAGGCTACGCTTTGCCCTTCATGCTTACGAAAGGTTGTTGGAGCGTTTTTCAGCTGAGAGTCAGCAGAGTGATAAATGGTGTCGCAATGTGAACTTTTCCCTACAAACAGGACAAAAGTGCAATACCTTCCGATTTTGTAGGGCACTGCTGTGAATGAAAGGACAGCCTTCTATTGATGCGATTCTACAACAAGAAGCCCGAAAAGAATCACGGGATGAACCAAGGCAAGGTTGACCTAGTCTATTCAACCCTCATGCAGACCATTCTGAAGAGGATGGATACGATGTATGCAGAACGGTGGGTCTTCGGGTCTGCCACGTGCAGATGAAACATTTTTTGGGTTTGTTGGATTGGATACCAGCTTTCCTCGACAGGGCTGGGGCGTCAAGTTTGTCAAGGGAAAACGACATGGAACTGCGCTTACATTAAAGCTCGAGAGGAAGATGGCTGCGATGTAGCCTTTCACTCCTATGGGGCTCCACAGCGAGGCGGGCAATTTGATGTTGATCAGTCAATGATGACAAAATTTCCTTTCCTTTACGACTTTGCTGAGACCAAAGTCTTTGCCGCGTATATTCTTGACAAAATTAATCCACTACTGCAGTTACCAGTTCAGCCAAATCCAGTTTCTTACGAGAAAAGCATTTACGAAGAGGCACTTTCATTGCTCCAGGCATGAAGTGGACGTCGCGAAGTCACTTGTCAGCCGAAGTCACTTGATACAGTTCGTTGCGCAAACCATAGTTGCTCACATATCAGATCATTTTGCAGAAGGAAAAGAGTGCTTTGAAAACAAAGCTTGCTTTGAAGCGAGCGGACGCCACTTTCCGCATATGGGTAGAGGAGGTTTTGGGCAAGGACACTTTACATTCGCAATACTCGATTGGGCAAACAATAGTAGAAATCAGGAAAGGAGAATAATGCATGCAAGTGGGTTCATACAGTAGAGCCCACTGGTGAGAAGACCAAAAGCAACAGAGAAGCTACACGAGCAACAGCCCCAACTGAAAGGACATGAATTCCACGGTTCTAGGAATAATGTGGCGAACATGAAGAGCGATAAAAGAAATAAAATACAACGTAAAAGAAATAAAAAATAAATAAAAATACGACGTAAAACCAGCAATGGAAATACGATCACTAACTTCATGCAATTGGATGAGGACAAGGTAGGAGTGATCGCCTGCTCTCAGATGCGGATGGTACCTGTGTTCAGTATGTCCATAGCCAAGGCATAGATAGTAACCAAAATCATCCCATTTGACTGTAAAGCGATAGTGGCAAAGGTCATCTATTTCTGTTGCTTTCCGGTAGAAGTTTGCTTCGGAAGAGTAAGCCCGCCTGGCCACGTGAGTTCTTTGCCTTGTCATTGTGGTACGATTGTTTGCGATACGTGGTTTCGTCAACAATGTCATCACATTCGTCACCTGAAATGTATCTTCGGTAACGACAACAGGTGAAGACACGATTACTGAATTTTTGTAATCTGAACTGCCATTGCAAACAATTTCTTGACCATCTTGAAAGGCGGCCCTTTGAAGATCTTGTTTCAACTGTTCAAAGATGGCTACGTTGGGTGGAGAAAGCCTCTTTCCGGCATCACCTAGTGGGGTGGATAAAGCTGTGGGCTAAAGTATGCCCTAGAGTTAATATCAAACTGTTTGGCCTTGATGAGTTTGTTGAGATCTTCCTCGGTGTAGAAGTTCGGCAGAAGATCTTGGCCTTTGAAATAGGACACTTGGCACACAAACTTGAGTTCGGCTGTCCAGTGGGACTTTGTCTTTAGCTCATTTACGAGAGATGCAAGACTGGCCTGAAGTTCGTCTGTACAATTATCGTACATCGTCGCCATCTTGGGTGCAGGACTATCAAAATGGTGGCAAAATAATGCAATCGAACAGCCAACAAACAACGGCACGACACGACAACAACCGAACCTGCCCGCTCGGTATTTTTGAAAAAAAACGGCGGATGCGAGCAAGCCATCCCAAAATCTGATTCAAACTGGAGCTCATAAAAGTTACACGTGGAAAAAGTTGGTAACCGGATGGATGTCTGAGTGACATTTGTGTGACGTATGACACGGGAAGCGGAACCGGAATAGCATGCGGCAAGTACCGGAAGGAATGCCCCAAAGTTCTGGTCGCAGTCCGTCTTCGTTGGATGTAGCTGTACGAGGCTGGCGTGAAAGATACAGGGTGCTATTTCCACCATAGTACCACGTACCGGTACTTCCAAGAAGACACGAAGTTGTCAACTTCGAGAAAACGTAGCTAATGCATCGTATCCTCGGTTTGTTCTTTCCTTGCATGTCCGTCCCATTGCTCAGCTCGTTGCTCCGTGGAATGATCCATTGATCTTCTGAAATCAAAGAGACAAGCTCTCTGCATAAGACTGTTATTTCCTGATCGCACTATGAGCTATGTGAGAGCCTCGGCGTACAGCGCAACCTCAGCGAACTTTCTTCCAAGATCTCGAACCTGTTGTCAATCTCAGTACTCCGTCTGCAGAGACAGCAAAAACAATGGACCATTACCTCGCTTTTTCTCTGACACTTTATCGCATGCAGCGAAACCTCCTACTACCTTCTTGTCCATGGTGAAACAACCTGGTGTCAATCGTTATCCTTCGACACTTGTAGTAAGCAGAGAGTTCTCAACTGCACTAAATAGCGCCGAAGGTACAAGGCAAGTAGGTGAAGCAAAGGACTGGGTTTCGATTCTCCAGATCTTCTTCTCCACGGCGGTTGCATTCGCAGCTTCGGCGACACTCGTGGCACTTTTCCCGTCGCAAAATTATCGCGAGAGCCCGCCCTCTCCGAAGAACGATGGCGGAAGTAAAGGAGAAAGGGCAACGCATGCTTCTGCAATGTATCTCGCTGATCCTCCTCACGATGTTAAATTACAAGACGAGGAAGGCACACCATGAAAGCTAAACAAGACAGTGACGGGCCGTCCCCTGTTGTTCCGCTGCTTCATGATCGTCGACGGGTTTATGATGTGAGTTTATTATCAACCACGATCATGTTTTCAACTATTTGATGAAATCAGCCCTAACACCTCACTCTTATGAACTGATATAGATCTCTGCTCGGGCTATCAAAGGAGGAAGAGTCACTATGGAAGACGAGTATTTTGTTGCTGACGGAGGTCGCTTTGCAGCCGTTTTGATGGACACGGAGGCGGTGGTGTCAGCCTGTATCTTAAGCGACGACTTTACAAACAGCTTGGTGAAAGTTTGAAAGAGTTGCACGATGAAGAGAGTATAACTTCTCCCAGCATAAAACAAGTCCGTCGCTAGCATGTCTTGCAAGTGCTTTACGTGATGCATTTACGCGCATTGAAGAAGATGTAATGCAGGATGATGCACTCCATTACCAAGGAAGTACCGCTGTTGCAGTGTTTTGCACGACAACGAAGCAGGTTATCGGACCGTGATGTCGGCAAATATTGGTGATAGCCGTGCTATCTTGAGCCGCGCGGGTCAGGCCATCGACCTGACCACCGACCACAAGCCAAACGAAGAGCGCGAAAAGGCACGCATCATGAGAATGGGCGAAACGATAGAGTGGGACCGCTTTGCCAAAGTTCACCGAGTTCGGAATTTATCTCTATCTAGGGCTATCGGAGACAGGTACGCCAAGCCAATTGTCAGTGGGGAAGTGGAGATCAAGCATTTTCCGGTTCTTGATGATCGGGACGAGTTTATTCTTTGGCGTCAGATGGGTTATGGGATGCTATGACGAGTCAAGATGTTGTTTCTTTCGTACATGACCGACTCGAGAGCGAGTTGAGGAACAATGAGGCAATGGACAGCCAAGAGAGGAAAGTTATAAGCTCGTGCTGCGCAAGAATATGGCAAAAGTGTTGCATACGAGGCATTCAAAAGAGGATCAGGCGACAACATCTGTGTTGTTATGGTATGGCTAGATGATACATGAATAGATTGGGTGTTCCCACCAGGTTGATAATATTATATGTACTTTTATTGATAAATACCAGCTACTCAGAATTCGTTCTCCTTATTTTTCTCTCTAGGCGTGAACGCTTGCTCCAGAACATGTCCAAATGGAGGAGGGTAAGCTTTCTTTTCGGTGAAAGTACTTTGGATGACAGGGACGCTTCGACTTTCGTTGACAACGGAATACGCTGCGCTTTCTGAAGTTTTCCGGACGTTTCGACCGTCGTCGGCCTTGATGGCGCTCGCTTCTTGTTCGTTGATGCAGCTGGAATCGGAGACGACTTCTTTGTATCTAGTCTTGATCGCAATGGCAAAGGCTTCTCGTCATCGCGATTTTGAATTCTCGCAGCTTTCCTTGGTTGCACTTCATTGCGAACTTGAACTTTGCAGCTTTTCTCGGTTGCACTTCTCCATCCGCTTTCCTTTTGTTTGTAGTTTTGGGTTGTATAGTACGCAAATGCATGAACTCGGTTCGCTTCTCCACAAGTGAATCGATCTCACTCGAATTTGCAAGAAGATTTCGGACTTCTTCACTCAGGAGTTGCGGGTCGAATAAACCATCGTCATCGTTTGACCAAGTTTTCAGAAGAGACGCGAGTTGAGCAAATTTCGCGGTGAACTTTGATTGCATTTGCTTGCGATAACGCTCTTCGCTGAGAAGAGTGGAGCTCGTTGCTTTCTTTGTCATTAGTCTCTCCTTGTCGCACTTTGTTTCCTCAAATTCAGATAGTTTTGCATTGAGAATTCGAATTTCGGAATCCAGAGAAATAATCCTACTTTTCACATCCTGCTTTGCTGAAAGCCTCTCCACCTCGCTATGAATCTTCTGAAGCTTGAGTAGCAGTTTTCCAGTTCCATAAAAGAAGCGGAAGCCTTGTCCCTTGCTGGAAGTATCCATTCCTCAATATCCCACATACACCCGGATGAATCTCCTGTGAATATGTTAGACATACTGTTTTCAATAGCTCCCATCGACTCATTTATGTCACCCCAGAAATTTCCTCGCTTGCTGCTTGATATATCAAGCGCTTCCCAGACTACTGTAAGAGCTTCGATTTCACTTTGGATCATCGATTGAACACCGGTCAACAATGCGTCAATCTCCGAGTTGCAAGCATCAATCATCTCCTTTGACAAAGGCGGAAGGCGGAATAGGGCATCGTGAAAGCTGGAGTATGCCTCTTTCGCATCTATTTCTTCATCCACCGTATCAAGAAGGGTTTTTTGTGCGTTCTGAACGACGCCCTTCAATTTGGTCGACAGATTCCGGCGTGCAAGAGATACCGCGGTGATTGTTTCGTGAAGCTTGCTTAGATGTTTCACATAAGCCGAAGTGTGTCTGCTAAATCCATTCTCAGAGGCTACGGAGAATGCCACTGTTTCTGCGATCTCGTTGCTCCACCATGCGGGTAGGTCAACTGCCTGTTTCTTGTAGAATGTATGCACCAGAGGAAGGATATTAGATTCCGAGAGGTTCATATCCGAAATAAGCTTCTGTGTTTCGACCTGCATCGAGGCATATCTCGCCGTGGCTTTGGACTTCTCGATTCGTAGGCTGCGCAAGTGGGTTTCACAGCTAGACAAAATTTGTCATCGAGATGAGCAGCGACGTCATACCGATTTTGCTTCCACTTGCTTCATTGATCACTAATTGTAAATCATCGTTGAGGCTTTCTATCCAACCCCTAGACTGGCAGCTAGTTGCCGCGCTTGATCAGCAATTTCGTCCTTCGTTTTACAGCAGCCTCAAACCATGCCTCTATCTGCTTTGATTTTGCTTGAATTTCCTCTAGTTGCAGGTAAATAGGTTCTTGATCTTCTGAGAGCATGGGAATGTCTTCGCCTAAAGACGAATACATACATTGCATTTTCGTGGATTCGGTTGCAAGTCGCTCTAACGAGCATTTCAGCTGATTATCTGCCTCCTCGAGTTTGAGGTTGCATGTGTCATCCAGACAGTTTTCGATTTGTTTCTGAACTTTCTCACGGTCCTCCATCGATGTTCCCAGCTTCTCCCAGACTTCCTGCATCTTTTGCAAAGCAATTTCAGAACCATTGCACGCACTGGTCTGCCTCAGAGTAGCTTCCAGAAGAGAAATCTTCTCTAGTGCTGTGGCTAGTTTCGTCCTTTCAATGCGATCTTCCGTTTCAAATCGTCTTAGTATCTTCAGCTTGTCTTCTAGCTTCGCGATATCATTTTTTAGCTTGTGGTTTTCAGTTTCCAGTTTCTCTTTCTCCGTGACGACGGATTCTGATGATTCGTTTTCATCAGCCTTAGTATTTAAGATGGACACCCGCGAAGATAAATGGGTGATTTCAGACTCTAAGCTTTCTACAACAGATTCCTTTCTTTTGATGGTTTCTGAAAGCTGCTTATTGTCAAACTAGAACAAAACGGTGAGTTATGACAATCGCGAAATGAGTATCTACCGGACGATTTCGTACCTGTGCATGAATCAACTCTTCAAGGTACGAGGCTAGCAAGCTACGGAGAATTGGCGCTCCTTTATCCCCAAGCAATTCAGTGATGGGTTCGAAAGGATCGTTCTCGCCATCGTGATTGGGAAGCTCGGCACTTAGCTGCTCTAACTCTCCCCGAGTAATTCGATCTTGAATTCAAGTTCTTCGATTTGTTGCTCAAGTTCCTGCTTCGTCCCGTCCTCGGGTTCTCCTGTTTCAGAAAGTTTTAGATCGTCCAAGGTCTTGACCTGCTCTACCAGTAACCTCATAGTCTGTGTGTATTCATTGAATCTGGTTTGGTACTTCTTCTTGGTACATTCTTTATTGACAGCTTCAGACACGACTCTGTCGACGAGCATCTTAATTGTCTTCGATGTTTCATCGTCAGCCGGAGTGATTTCATTATATCTTGAACTGGAATCCCTCAGCATCTGTGTTGTACGCGGCTTGCCTGCCTTACAGCTGGTATTTCTTTCGCGGCATTCCTTCTTGCGAATCGTCAATAACCGCATCAGGTGCGTCTCCGTCTCCTTGAGTTTCGATGAAAGTTTGTTACAGAATACCTGGCGTTTGTCAAGATTTCTCCGATGAATTTGAATTTCCGACTGCAGCTTGCTCATCTTCTTTTCAGTTGCCTTTTCTTTCCGCTTCAAGGCAGCGATTTCGCGCTGCTTTGATTCGTTGTATTCACGGTACTGTGCAGCGGATGCCTTTTGTTTTCTCACCAGTGCTGCGCTCTTGGTCTTTAGTTCGGTGACCTTACGTTCAAGCACAAGACATTTCTGTTGTTCTTGTTCTGCCTTCTTGCACATCTGGCGATACTTTCTCGTCTCATCTTTAGCTCTAGCCAGGTTTCGTTCAACTTTCTCCAAGTTCATCTTAATCGCAACTGAACACCCTGCAGTAGGATCACTTTTCGCCTTTTCTAGCTGCTCAGCTAAATGTGCCTTTTCGGTCTCGAGATGTTGCACTTCTACCATCAGTTTCTCGTACTGATCTTTCATATGATGGTAGACTTTGAGACTATCACGAAGCTGAAGTAACATCGTCTCCTGCTCAGCAAGTTCTCCAGCAACAGCCTTAAGTTCCTCCTCGTCTTTTTTCTTGGTATCATCGAAGTCCTGAGTTTTTGCTGGAGTTCAAGAAGGTGGTTCAGAATAGACATTTCCTCGTCTGGGTTCACGCCTGTTAGCATGTCGGTATCACAATGTTCAATAATCGACTTATTAGGAGTTGTGTCGCGGCCTGACGAATCAGGACAGTGCCTTGTCTTGTTGGGCTTTGGCGAGGTGAGAGCCACCGCACTGTAAGAAGTCCCAAAACTCGATGGCGCGGACGAGCCCTCGATGTTATCCATGGCAATTTGATGCAACCGCGAGATAATTGTTAACTTCGCTTTTCATGAAAAGCTCATCCGGACGAATAGCAGGATTGTCACTATCGGCGCTACCAAAACGAAGCTGTACGAGCTCGTTTTGAAGTATAGTATTGAATGCTTGCAACCGCTGTAATTCCAAGACATTCGAATCGACATTCTTCGTAGGAGCATTTTGATATTTCGGGCACGGTTGGCGTAGTGTAGAGTGGAGAGGCTCTCGCTAGCATTTGTGTCGGACGGAGAGATACATGCGAGGAAAAGCGTCTGACTATTTCCACCCAAAGCGTCTTGAAGCAGTCGAGTAAGCTTCGACTGACGGTACGGAACATGCATTTTCTTTCCTTCCGACAAGCGCTCATCATCAGCCAGCGCATTAATAACATTTCCTAATGCGAGTAGCCCTCATTGATTTTGATACCTTCCTAGCCCGAGTTCCTTCAGCTCCAGTCTTTTCATCCGTTCACTCCCCGCCAAGTCGACAAAGTGAAACGACTCGTCGTAGTCACTTCAACATCACTTCCAGGCACCTTGGAGGTTTGAGTCAGCGTAATGGTAAACACTGCATGCGATCGACTGCTCGTGAGGTTCATAAGTGTTGCCGCGGTGGTTCGATTTTAGTGCCCTCGTGAAGTACTTCCAACGCTTGCTCCGCCGTTTGCACGTTTCTCATTGTCAATCCCGGACACACAATACCACCATTTGCGCCTTCTCGGAGAGGCAAAGAAGAACGAGACTCCATCAAAAGATCATGGACATCTTCTCCGTATACTTCGAGAAACGAGGCTTCCATCTTATACCCAGAAAGCACGTTACTGCCACAACGCTGTTCCAATCCTTCGAACAGACCGTTCATAAAACGAGGAATCAAACCCGTGCTCTCATTGATCTCTATCTCCGAGTGAGCTTCACTTCCCATAGTAAACGTTTCCCCGAGCCAGTTTGTCCGTACGCCATAATCTGCGACGAGGAATAATCGACTGTGAGAGAATGAAAAGGAAAGTTGTTGCTAGATGTCCAACAAAAAACTTACCGTAGCGTTGTAACCGTCGAGAAAACTAGTTTGTAGAGGCCCCGAGACTTCATCAAACAGGACAGCCTGGCTCACTGAAGTGTCAAAAACAGAGTCATAAGTAAATCGTCGTTCGCCGAGACGAATCTCAGGGTGTCGAGCCGAGACAACATGTGTACCTCCTGCCCAACCTCTTGATGACCCAGCGGCCGTACCCGAACGGCTACTCGGACTCTTGAGGAAGTCATGGATTAGAAAAATGCAATATAAACAATCAATACGTTGTTCGTATGAATGTAAATGTAACGCAATGTTGTTGTTGGACGATGGGATCGTTCAGTTTTTGTTCTTCCTTGAATTTTCTATCTACAAATATGTATATAATTGTATCGATTTCGTGACCAGGGCCGACAGGCGTGAGCTTGAATACAAGCATTTATCTAAGTAGAAAATTGGCTATCCTATTTAGTGTTGTAGCATGCAACTGCTGACTTGATGAACGGAAAAACGCCTGAAATACTGAGCTACCGGTACTTGCGTATTACCGACCGAAGAGTTTCCGCCAAAACCTTGATGGAAAAGTGCCCAAAACTTCACAACAACATGAGCAACCATGACGAGAGCAAACAAGGCTAAAAAACAGGGTATTGCTGCATCGCGCCGAACCCACTCATTTATTTCCGTATTATCCCCGCCTGCTCTCATTGTAAACAACTTTCCGACAAAGAACAATGCCCCCACATATCAGTTAGGAAACCCCGTCGAGATTCTTTCTAAAAGTTTACATCCATTCACATTCCAAAAGAGGCGGTCCGCAAAGCCGCAGAGAATGCTCGCATCTTGGAAACACGCGTGAAAACGGGTAGTCTCGGAAAGACGGACCGCCCGAATACCCGCGCTGCTGTCTTGCTAGAGCTAGCGTATCGCCAGGAAACAAAAGTCATTTGCCTTGGAAGATGTTGGCAGCGGCAGTCAATGTAAAAGTCTTGCAGCTCGAACAACTTCAGCAGTCCCTCAACAATTATCTTCAAGATCCGAAGAGTCAAACGTTATTAAATCCGACCGAGTTACCCCAGAAACCCCCCGCCGCTAAACACACGGAATACAAACTAAGTACTCAAGTCCAAGCGATTCGAAAACAGATTGCCGGACAGAAACGCCCACTCCATTTGGGAGAGTTCTCACCAAGCATAGAAGACGACGCACGCCGACGATCGTCACGAGCCAAGACAGCCGAAGCCGACATGCGTCGTATTGAAGACCTTGCGATTCGACTACAAATATTAGATCCTTCCAAAGCCTGTCGACTGACCAAACAATTCTTTGACGAAATGACAAATTGGGTGACACGCGATCCTTTGCTAAGTGAATCAGATCGTCGGGGACAGCTCTACGATTTTGTCCGGTACGGACCAGCCTATGAGGCTGCCGCTTTGTATTGCGTAGCAGAAGGCGATTTTCAGCTCGAAGATCTGGAAAAGGCTTCGACCGAATTTACGCGCTTGGAGCTCAAGCAGGTTCTACCGTTTGTGAAGGAGACTTTTCAACACTTGAAAAGGAATCCCATTCTCAGCAAGGTGTCGTCGAATACAAAAGCGAAGTATGTGCCAAGCGGCGCCATCAAAATGGAACAGTTTATCGAAAAGGATCAAGACATTGAGGAGCAAGAAAAAGCCCGCGAAATGGAAGAAGATGCTCAATTCCAAACATGGCGACAACTTCAACTCGAATATGCCATGCAACAGGCTCGCATTCAAATGAAAGACGATCCAGAGGTGGCCCATACCGACAGTAAAGTCCTGGCCTTTGCTGCTGATGCAGTTTTGCGCAAATACAGTGTTTTGCAAGATCAGGATGTAGAAATGAAAACATAAAAGTACATCTGTAATAGCAATGATCAAAGTATTATTAGCTCTTTCTATTTTCTATTAGTAGCAAACTATTACTTATCATCCTGTCCATTCCGATTCGGGTTGCGAGGCCGCACCGCTTGACAAAATCAATCTTCACAGGATGTATCGGACACAAAGGCAAGCCTTTGCCAGCCAATGGCACCAACGACGCCGGACGGCGCTCTTCCGAAGTAACATTCAAGCCTTTGTAACTACTCGATGGCAATGGCGGTCGCATGAGATACCACCCACGTGGTTTCGACGTGACCTTGTCGATGAGCGTCATGGCCTCATACAAGACCGCCACGGGCACCCAATACGGCTGATACTTGAACCGCGCTACATCCAACACGAGCACTTGATCCGACGGCGCGTGATACGCGGCAATCGGCGAGAAATGACCTTCCCCGTTTGTCCCAACGCACTCCGTGAGTAGGATACTACCAGAATGCCTTGATTCTCGTCTTGTAAAACTCTTTTATATGCGCACGAAACAAATCGACATTGTTATTGTCACAAGGCCGCTCCATTTGCACCCGCAATCCATGACAAACAGCCATTTGTTGCAATTGCTCCATGGTCACACCCACACGACGCACATATTCCGCCGGCAAACAACAATTGCTCAACAACACATCCTCATCACCAAAATACCTCCATCCGCCTTTCCACCGCACCATGGGATCGACGGCGAGTGCATTGAGTACAATCAAAAAGTCGTGACACCACAAAAGGCCGGGTCCGATTGATTGCAAAAATGTTCTGTCAGTATAATATAGGGAGCAGCACTTTTGTGCGTCATGGCTTCAATCAACATTTGTCGTCCGACAGGACTGTTGAGTGCAATTAAATGGGACGGCAGGACACGTCGACGCACGGAATATTGCGGTTCGGGGAGTGGGGTGGTAATATGTTGTTGTTGTTGTTGTTGTTGTGTTGATGTGAAGTTGACATGTGCATGTCTTGCAATGTTTGGATTCTTTCAATTCTCTTGCAGAAATTGTAGAATGCTCCTCGTCATTATCATTATGACTTGCATATTCATCCTGCGCCAGCGACGAAAAGGAACGAATATTCATTGGACGAGGGCCTCTTGATGAAACGAGTCGATACGAAGAGTGAATTGACGTGTGACCTCGCGATAAAAGCTCAAGTATCCTCTTGGAGCTGAAACTCATGGTCCAAATGTTACTACTGATTTATTTATTATTCGTAAATGAACGGAATGGAAGAAGTGAATGCCCACGCAACCAGGAGAACTTGGAGCTGCAACCAAAAAAATAAGAATGCAACGAGTGCCGGCAACGCGCGACGCTAGGCCCAAAAGGCCAAACGAGATGCAGTCACGTGTCACGTATGCTGTACGAAAGTCGTGACGATGGACAGACGGAAGCCTCCTGCAGGACTGTAACCTTAGAATGAAATGTACCGTACCCGGCAGTCCCGCTCACACGCGCATGACCGCGCAGCCCTCCGCAAAAAATAGTATTGCGTCATCGACTTTTTTGCGCTTTCGTGACCGTTCACAACAGCGTCCCGTCATTGCATAGAAAAGAACTTTACTCTAAAATTATCATAGTCTAATAACAATCAACACACAATATGCTCATTCTTCATTCCAACGGCGATCGCTTGATCCAAATTACAACGGCAGAAGCCGAGAAACTCGTCGCCCAATGGCAAGAGCAGTGCACTGCCGTCGACGACCATATTGTTTTGGACCTTTCCTGCCGCGTGTGGCGCCGCGAATGTCTGAATGTGTTGGAGCCCTTTTTGACGTCTATCGCCAGTCGCGTGGATACGCTCAAAATCGATGATATCATTGCGGGTCTCGTGACAGAAGATGGACTCGCCAGTTTGGCCTTTTCAATGCCATGTTTGGTGCGTCTACTACTACTAGTTCACTGCAAGTACTCCATATAGATGACAACGCACTCGGCATTCGGGGCGTCGAATTGTTGCGCGAGCTCTTGGCACTCCCAAGACGCTCACGTTGGAGAATACGGGTTTATCGCGCGAGTCGCTCGTTGTATTGAACGTCCGATCTGACATTCAAGCTGTGAGTTTGGGACGCAATCAAATTGGTCCGGAAGGCGCCGAGGTCGTCGGAGAACGCTTGCCGGCGTGGCAACAGTTGCGCTCGTTTCATTACAATGGATGTCGTCCGTTGGAACAAGGGACGCGGGCGATTTGTCGGGGGCTCGCCGAAAACACAATCACCAATCATGCTATAAAAGAGATCAATTTGATGGATTCCGAAATCAAATGTGGAGACGATGACGAACATCCCATTCATGATTTTTGTCGAGCTGTCCGGAACAGTCCTGCATTGACGTCACTGAATATAGTCGACTGTTCGTTACAAAAGGAGGGCTTGGATTTGCTCATTACGGCTCTTTCCCACTCCAATGCCAAACTAACATCACTCAAATTGAGCGGCAATGAACTGGAAATTGAGGGCACGGAATGTTTGAGTGAATACTTGCTCGAAAATCAAACTGAAACGTTGGAATGCTTGGAAGTCGCCACGAATGAAATCGAAAAGACGGACTCGAACATTTGCTTGCGTTTTGTTTCAAGGCCGAGAAACTGCGCGAGTTGAATATTTCCGAAAATTTACTCGAACAAGATGCTGTGGAGATTCTTCTTCAAAACAAAATTGCTACTCTGGAAAAGCTGGTCATTACGGAAACGGAAATGACGCGAAAACAAGCCAAGCAGTTGCGTGCCTTGTACAGCGAGGTCGTGGTGGATGATGACGAAGACTTGCTCGAGGACGACGATGAGGATGAGGAGGAAGATATTGGCGACAATCAAGACATTGACGATTTGGCGGCTCAAATGGCAAAGACGGGCTTATAAAAGTGCTTCAAAGCTACGATCCTAATGATAGAGATACATATTTTCCTTCAAACTCCATGTCGTGATTACGCGCTCACTTTTTTTAGAATTTTTATGATTACTTATGATGATCAACGGTTCCCCGAAAGAAGCGTTTGCACATGACTGCCGTCAAGACAGTCCCAATGACAATCCCGTGCCATATGCCATAGCCAAACGCCGTTTGCTTGGCTTTTGTCAATTTCTGATGTTCTCGTTCCTCTGATTCATCGCGACACTGCGCCAAGACAATGGCTCCCACCAATCCAGCATCGTCTCCCGCCGCCGAAGTCGTAATGAGACTGGACATGTTGGTTACAGGTAGCTCGACATACCCATTGATGAGTTGAACAGTCCGCGCTTGTATCTTTTCCAACAACCCCTGGCGGTTCAGGACACCACCTCCGAGCACAATGCGTTCGATCGACAGTGTCAGTATCAGAGTGACGCACAAACTCGCCAAGGCATTCGCCGCATGATCCCACACTTCATGATCATCGGGTAACGTTGCCAAGACACTGCGATTCAATTTTTCCCCATGGATTATTGTCGTCCGGCGGCTGTAAAGTCTGCAACCGCTCGGTCAATGCGACAGAACTCGCCAAGCCCTCGACTGTATTCCGACCAAAATACGGACAATTCGCTCCCCATGAATAACCACCAAAGACATCGCCTGGCAAAGGCGGAACCGCAATGTGACCACCTTCCGGGTGCAGGCGTCCGTGTACCGTCTGGTGATTGACCACCAACCCGACGCCGACGCCCGTGCCGACGGTAATGTACGCGCAACTCGATATATTCTTTGCATTTGCAGTAGCAGTAGCAAGTTGATACTCGGCCCACGCGGGGCATTCACGTCCGTCTCGATTCGTACTTGGACATGACTTCCACCACAGGCCTCTTGCAGAGGCGTCAATAGATCGACATTCCGCCAGGCTTGCTTCGGAGACGTTGCCAAATGCGTCCATAGGTTTTTTTGTTCTTTGATTTAATCCGACCGGCCCAAAAGTGGCAATCCCCAATTTGCGGTACGGATACGCATGTTGTTTCAAAAAAGCTGCACATTCGTCCAGTGTCATTTGTGGTGCATTATTATTGTGGGACGAATCGATTTCCATGCGATGCACAATCGTGGGGCGTTTCGTTGGGTCGTTTGTGGAAGCTTGACAAATGGCAATTTTGAACGAAGTTCCTCCGGCTTCGACGGCTGCGATCCAATAGGATCTTCTTCTTTGTTGTGGTTGTGGTTGTCATTTTGATTGATGTATGTAACTAGTGTATTTTATTTGTTGGATTATTATGGATGGATGGATGTTGATTGTTGTAGTCGATGCGATGCGATGCGAAATACGATGCGATCGATCGATTTTGCGTTTCGTTTTCGTCGAACAGGATCCTGACAATTCCCACTGCGACGACGAAGTAAACACGTCATACGTCCGCCGTGGTGACACCTGTACATATTAGAGGATAGTATCTTTTGGAGAGGATCCTCCACCGGCAAGCTGCGAAGCCATTATTTTTCTCCTCTCTCTCACCTCCTCCTCCATAATTCAATTCAATTCAATTCATAATTCAATTCAATTCAATTCAATTCAATTCAATTCAATTCAATTCAATTCATTGATTGATTGATGATTGATTGATTGATTGTCTTCCTTCCTCCGAGTTAGTTCAGTTCATTCAATCAATATCCAACGAACCAGACGAGAAGAAGATTGATCATCATCATCAATCAATATGAAGAGACAAAGAATCCCGCTGTCGTTCTTATTTGCATATTATTCTTATTATTATGCCTTGCTCTTCTCCTTGTTGTATTCTCCTCCAACGACCGACGCCTTTTCCGTTGCGTAGTCGTCCTCCAACACTCCTCACAAGACTTCGTAGTAGCCCCAACGACAACGACAACAACAACAACAACAAAGAAACGACGCGCAAAGCCCGCTTACGGACGCGCGTCACCAATTTGGTCAAGTCCATGTCCAAACCCATTTCCTTTGTCTCCCCGAAGCCGTCCGGGCTGTGCTCTCGGACGCTACCTTGACGGCCGTCGACATGGCCGTGGAAGATTTGCAGCAGCGGCGCAAAGAGAAATGCAGTAGTAGTAGTAGTACCAGTCATAGAGAAAAGTAGTACCGGTACTATTCCAGTGGCCGACTTGGATGCGCTCGTGCGCGATACCTTTCAGCCGCTCGAAGAAAAACTCAATCAACTCGAACATGCCGTTCAAGAAGTCCGCGCGAGTATGGAACAGGCCAAAACAGCAGCACGATTGGCTCTGCAAGCCGTCCAAGCGGCGACGCTCGAACAGGCAATTGAAGGTGCCATGCGCTGGTGGTCGAAAAGGCCGAAGAAGAAGCGGGCGCCAAAGCACTCGCCGACATGTACGTGGCCGCCGTCAGCAGTGCCGACGATGTGGACATGTCCACATTGGCCTTTGAAGATGTGGATTATGGGACCAGCGAAATGGCGCCGCCATTCTTGGACGACGATCAGTGTCTCGTGGTGGGGAACCCGTCGTGCGTGTCGAAAAGGCGCCCGAGAATTCGCGGCGCATCTTTGCGGGGATCGATATCATGGCGTCCGTCGATGATGTGTGGAATGTCTTGACGGATTACCGTCATTTGCAAGATGTGGTGCCGAATTTAGTCGTCAATGATGTCTTGGAGGAATACCCGGCCGTTGACCGCATTGTCGTGGACAAGTCACGTCCGGAAAGTGAACAGTGCATGCAATTGGCGCAACAAATGAAGGGTTCGCTGTTGCGACAAGTGGGTGGTGCCAAAATTGCCGGCATTCAATTTTCGGCCCGCACGACGCTCGAAGTTCGCGAATGGCCGCAGGACTCCCCGATTTTGCGCATTTCCAAGACGATGTTTGGGAAGGAAAATCACGAAAACAGCGGGCGAATGACTTGACCACCATTCCACTGGAGCGGTACAAGTTTCCGCGGCCGTTTGCTGTTTCAAATTACCGACACGCGACATTTCGATGCAGTCGATTGAAAATGACGACGGCGAGTTTCGCATGTACCAAGGGTCTGGAGGATGCAGCCTTTGCCCGGATGTTCTCCGCCGGGTATGCAGGCCATGCGGTTGACGTATGCCGTGGAAGTGAGTCCGCGGGCGTATCTTCCGGTGCGAATGATTGAAGGGCGGATTGTGCGCGACTTGTGCAACAATTTGATTGCCATTCGCAACTATCTGGGTTCGAGAACACTGGCCGAGACATGAAAGGACTAATAGCTAGGATGAAGAAACAGCAGAATTAGCAATTAGCTCGGGTAGTTACACACAATACACAGAGAGAGAATAGGATGAACACCACAAGAGCTCATAGTCGAATCATTCTCTTTTACAAGCGATAATACTAATAATAGACATTTTCGATAATTTTATTTCTCCCTTTTGCTTTACTCATCGTCCACCAAAGACTTTTGATACCCAGCGTGTTGTAGCTATCCCATGGATTTTCGGTATCGACACCCAATCGCACCCACTGCGTCACAATCTTCTTGTTTCCCTCAAAGACAGGACACCCCGAGTGTTCCGTGTACCCCGAGTCCATAATGAGCGTTTCGGGGTCAATGTACGAAAAGAAGATACCCGCTCCCGACGTTGGTTTGACATGCACGCCGGCATTGCGAAAGTTGGTGTGACCTCCATCCGTGGCCACGTCGCAGTACATGACCAAAGTCGCCATACGAGTTCCTGATTTGTGTGGTTGTCCGGTGCAGTCGCCTGTTTGATGAAGAAATGAAAAAGTGAGAAAATGGAAAAGCATAGAACACACAATTTGCAATCAAATCATCGCTTTACGCACCATCGCAATGCGGAGTATAACGATCGGGCGTAGTATCATTACGCCCACGCCCAAAATACTGAATCGACATGAGATCTTCTTGACCAAATTCATCAATGTTCAACCCCAACACATGGTTCGTATAATCATACACTCGACGACTCAATCGCGCAATCGGATGATCGTCTTCTTCCTGATCCCACGGCACGGTAATCCCCGCTTGCATGGCCTTGCGGTTTTCCGAAACACGCGATCCACCCTTTCCATCCGCCACAGTCGCTCGATGCAACGTGACTTGCGCCGCCTCTTCCATGCTCTTGCATTCATCCGGACGAATGAAATCTTCAATCATGTGAATGCGACTCGCCGGTCGCTCGTGTTTGATGTGCACCGTGAGACTCGGTTCGCCGGGGCGGTGTTGCCATGTTTCCTTGCGCAAATCCGGCGTTGATTCGAGCGAGCCATCCAAGCAGGTGTAATTTTCCAGCATGTGCGCAATGTCCGTGCGAACCGATGTTTGAAAAGCAATTTCTTGTTGTACTTTTTCCAACGTACTCGCAATGCCCCTTCGACGCAGGAGAGCAGCGAAGTGAGCATTTGCCCCGGATCGCTGTTGTATTGGAGTGCCTGGCTGCGGCAGTCTTGCACGAGCGTGTCGGCTTGCGCTTTTGCTTGCGTCGCACTGTCGTGAAAGGTAATTTCAAAGTTCTCGACGAGCCGCACAATTTGATTGTTGTTTTCCGTTACGGCAAAGGAAACGCGGCGGCAGTTCGAACAGTCGAGTTCTTCCAGTTCCAACTCGTGACCGACAAAGGTATCGAGCGGAAATTCGGCGCCAGGCACAAGTGATTCACTCGAGAGCGGGACGGTTTCACCCGTTTCCGGATGGACCCAGTTGACTTGCGCTTTTAAAGTCGAGTCATTGAAGATGGAAACATGACGCTTCGATTGACTTTGCGAGGCTGTCGTCGTCCAAGTCAAACAAGCAATGAATGCGAGGAGATTGCGGCGTGAGAGCATTGTGTTGTTACAGACAGCCTTTACTTAGTTAATTATTTATGCAAGAGGTTCAAGGAACAAAGGCAATGAATATTATTTACAAATAAATTTCTCCTTTATTATCACCCTTGCAACTTGCAACGGTCTTGGTGTTTAATCACTCGGAACGGGGAACGCGAGAACGTTGCGGAGAACCCGAACGATAAGGAAACGAGTGCCGCACGGCATATCTTTACTGAAATGAGTCATGATGAGGATGTTTCGGAATACGACGTATGACCTTTATTGAACAAAGTGTAGATCGTACTAACCTTAGCTACTCCGCCCTCCGCCCTATCGTACTGTACATCCGCCATGAACTGTCCGTCAGTGCGTCGTCTGTGACGTCAGTCTGTCAGGTCTCCGGCAAAATCCTCCTCGTTCGAGAAACTCAACACAACTCGTTTTGTCGTCATCGTTCGTTCCATCACAACATGCCGATGAAGATAGATGATGGAACAACGAGCACACCATCAGCGAATCAAAATAAGCATAAAATAAGCATAAAAATAAGAACAATACACTTCTATTAGCACTATGGTTCACTCGAGCGTCCGAACAATATCAATTACATGCCTCTTATCACTACTGATTGAGCAGACTCGTAGTTTTCAGACCTTTCACACGAGAACGCGCTCGACGGAACTGTTTGCTCTGTCCGACACGCACTCGCTGTCGCGACGACAAGCACTTGCGGGAGCTGCTGCTGTTACTCTCTTGGCTCCCCAAATTGCGTCAGCGGCGGCCGACGTCAAACCCGCCGTTCGGCCGACGGCCTATCGAGTGGACTCGACCATTCCTCCCACTTTGTTGCCTCTGAAAGCCTCGCAACAAACCAAAATTCTGTCGGATCTGGCGAGAGGCTCGGGTACCGACAAGGAAGCGATTGTGGTGGATACGATTAATTTGAACAATATGCTCAACAAGGCCGTGTTTGGTACCATTGACTCCGTTGCGAGTTTACTGGCCAACGACAAGCCACAAGCGGGTCCGACGTTTGTGTGTATGGGATTGCCTCAAAAGCTACTTTCAGCGACAGTCAATTTGCGTCGGATCTGGTGGAAACACTAGCGTCTCGTCGGAAAGAAGCCATGGCTCTCGGATTGCCTCTGCCCTACAGCGTTCAGTCGATTATGAATCAATACACCTCCAATCAATGCAGCGAGGAGGACTTGATGAATGCACTGACGCAAGCTAATGTCGATTCAGCCACACAAACACTGTACCAACCGCTTTGGCAAAAGCCAAGACCAAAAAATTAGATTTAATAGCTCTATCACCTGAAGTAAAGGACATTGAAGCCGTCCAAAAGGTGGTCTCCAGAATGTCGAGATGGAACGCCGCACGCAATACGTCATTGACCCACAAGGGTTCATTGCATTGCCGCAAGACCCCAAATTCAAAGTCTACACGGACCGATCCTTGATCAAAGACTTGCCGGCAAATCTCGATTTCCCAATTTCTTTTCGCAAAGATCCTCGAACACGAAACTGCCGCCACGGCTTGCGCTCAATACGCAGCAGCGCACGGCTCAGCACCATTGGTCGTCACGGTCACTCCCATGACGGATGTCCGATTCTTGTACGGTTTGAATGGACGCATTCCTCGTATTTGTCGGTTTTGAACAAGGCACAAGTCACGGACGATTCCGTCACTACCATTCTCCTCAATCCGACTGCAGAAGACACTTTATCGAAAAGCCGCTTTCTTCGCTTGGAGATTGGTACCGGGCCCGATACGATTTCGTATCAATCCAAAGTAGCCGACTATTTATGGTTTGATCGCATACCCAAAGTCAATTTGATTCCTCGTTTGATGGATGGATAAGGAATGTGAAAAATAACATCATAAAGTTGATCCTAGCTATTATTCATCTCACGACTATTCGTATTAACGTTCGCTCCAACTTGCCTCCACTACTCAGACTCAGCGCCAAAGATCTTTTCGAAATTTGGTGGGCGGCGCACTCTTGGCACGTTGTCGCGTTTCTTCCACCCGCCGCATTTCTTCGCGAGTCCGCTCCAATCGAATCAATTCTTCTGTCCGCTCTTCCGCATCGACACGATCCAGTTCCGTCGCCACCAAATCTTCTCGATGCATGCATTCTTCCGGTCGGGGTCGTTCACAATCAGATCCATTGTGACCAAACCGTCCACAATTGAAGCAAGTGATACCACCTTGAAGCCCGACAAACCATTTGAATTCTTGACACAAAAAATGCCCCGGCTGGTGACACGACGTACACACGGCAGCGCGCGTCGCCGCATACGGCAACGGGTCCAATCGTCTCGGAGGAATTCCCGTGGACGAGGACACGCTTTCGACACATGCCCGGGCACACCACAATTGAAACAAACCGCCTTGTAGGGACACTGCCGCAAATCATGATTCAGTTGAGCGCACATGGGACACGGCCTAGCTTTGGGCGGTGCGGTACAATCGGCTTCCCGGTGACCCGGTTCTCCGCAACGATAGCATTTGAACGATATATTCTCATTTTCGAGCCAGTACCGGGACATAGAAGCGCGTGGTGTCATGGCGGCAGCCGAGGCACTTCCAATCAATGCCACATTCAAAGGCCGGCCATCGAGTTTTTTTGAGACCCTCAATACACGCCTGCGCCGAGGTTTCGTCTTGAAATGTCACATACGCGACACCTTTGTTCATTGCACTGGTGTCACCATCATTATCATCGCTAGTCTCCATGATGAGTTTGATGGCTTCCAGCGGTCCATAATTCTGACAAGCCGCTTCGAGTGCAGCACGCGTCGTGGTGTATTTGAGATTGGAAATTTTCACCTTTCTGGGTTTCTTGACTAGAGTCGATGTAGCAATGGTTTCATTCATTTTATTAATATCACTTTCGTCATCGTCGTCATCGATTGTGTTGTCAATGTCCAGAGACGCCCCCCGCGCCAAATCGTGCGCCTTTTCTCGTTTTCCAAAGGCTTGCAGAAATTCATCGTTCATAGGAATCGTTTGTGGAGCTTCCATGAGTCCTCTGGGTCGCGTCGGATCAAACAATCGCGCGGCCCATTTCGAGAGACGCGATTGGGCCATTTCGAAAAAGTTGTTGTTGTTGTTGTTGTTGTTGTTGTTGTTGTTGTTGTTGTTGTTGTTGTCGGATTTCAATGTTTCTTCTTCTTCTTTGTTGTTGTTCGTTGTTCTTGTTTCTTGTCGCGGGCGTTTGGCCGTCGGACTCGACTTGAGCGAATCAAAAGAGGACGTTTGGCGTTCTTGTTGCCATTTGTGCTGCTAGTATCATCATTACTTGTGCTTTTCTGCATCATATAAATATTACCAGAACCAAAGGGTATAAATTTTGCTATAAAACAATCTCTTGTCATTGTCATGCCATGCAAATGAAATAAAAATATGTTGTGAATGTTGAGGAGAGCCGTTCACACCATTCATCGTTCCGTGTCGCGGACGTTCCGCATCTAATGACAGAATTATCGTAGCGTTACTCCGTTGGGTCCTCCTCTAGCCTTGGGGAAGTATTTTTAACAAAATAAAAAAAGGTTGTCGACGAAGGGTCTCGAGTTCGGTTATTCGTTATATATTTCAAGCTTATTCATTCGTTGATATCATTATGAACGGGATCATTGTTCGTTTCTTCTGAAGAAATAGTCCCCAGACGACTCCTCGACAAGCGCGGCAATTGAGTAGCGAGTATTTGCGGCAACTCGGAATGGGACAAGATGAACCAATGATCCGTGGATGGAATTTCCTGATAATGTACAGAGATCCCTTGTTGCCGCGCCTTGTCGGCGTAGGCTGGCGAACAAAAGAATGTATCCAAGAATGGCAGTCCCCACACTTCCTTTTCGCAGCCGATCATCAAGTGAGGCAGTGCCGGAATGGTACCGGCAATTGGTGACGGAATGGACTGCGCCTCCTTGGGTCCAAAACCTAGTTGTAATAGTAAATCCGTCAGCCATCTTGGAGGAGGGAGAAGAATCGTCCGACGTGGGCAATGCTTCCGGACGAACCGCCAAGACACCCGATACTAATACAATTCCCTGAAAAAGGACATGAGACGCGCATTGCGCTGCAATACCGACACAGCCACATGAGCGCCGGAACTATAGCCACCAAAGTATACGGGAATGTCTACTAAATCATTGTACAGACGTTGCTGGTTTTGTTGCACCCATTGAATGGCCTCTTCGACATCGTTTTGCATGTCGTGGAAGGATGCTGCATCCTGACTCACCATGCTGAGCCACATCCACAGACAAGTCATACACAGAAACAGAGAAACAAAAATGTTGTGTTTGCAGACCACCAAGAGGATAGTATAATGAATACAAACAACAACAAACAGACGAAAAGACAGACGACTCTTTGGACGAAAACAATCGAGGCACATGAACAAACGCCCCCGGTGTCGAACACAGACACAGATCGAGGCTGACTGTGCAATGGCACGAGGCCCAGCACTGTTCCACCACGACGTGCCACGGTAAATCCAGGGCACGTGTCCCATCCAAGCGGACCCGACCACCAAGACGACGATCGAAGTAATTATTGTATTCTGCGAAGATGGCGTGTAGACATCGAGACTGGTCTCGAATGTGCGGTGGTGGCGCGAGTAGTAGTGTCGTGTGACTGTGATAGTAGTCTTCTTGTTGTTGTGTTTGAGCATCATTACTATTGTGAGTAATTCGCTTTTGAAAATGGAAATAAAGACGCGGGCTGTCTTCTTCTGCTTGTGGACTGTTGACATCGTTTTCTTTCGGCATGTCACGCTTTTGTGTTTTTTCGTTTTCTCGTTCCTGCGGTACTGGTACTGGTACCGTATTATTTTGTTCGATCGAAAGCGGCAGCAAGGGTGCGGGAAACGGTACACATGCCCAGTAGGACGCCGTAGAGAAATGTACCAAGCAGAGGTGCGTTCCCGCACCTTCATTAGTTGTCGTGTATTTCGAAACCTGACCGACATGATGCCAGTATGGAAGAAACTGTGCGCCGCTCTCGTACGTTTTGGAAGATGACGAGAGGTCACGTTTCCTCGTAAACAAGTGCGACCATGATGAATACAACACAAACACACAAATACAAAACAATACAAGTAAATGAAGTTATCGTTCTTATCGCACAGTGCCTTGTTGGCCACTCACCACCAGCATCGCTCAACGACAACCAGTTTATCGGTCTCCTTATCGAACGATATTGCCGTGCGAGAAACCTTTCACAGAGACGCCTGGAACAAGGGCTTTCACACGGTCACTACCGAACGCTGTTATGAAATTGACGGCCCATTTCCACCCGATATATCCGGTACATTCTTTCAAAACGGCCACGCCAAGTTTCAAATCGGAGACGAACCCGTGATACATCCGTTCGATGGTGACGGCATGGTCTCGGCCGTTACTTTTCGAATGGCACTGCGTGGTTTCGGAATCGATTCGTGCAAACGCCCGGGTATATAAACGAATTGCAACAAAACAAAATATGCTATAGGGGAATGTTTGGGACGGCCAAGAACAAGGGTGCCTGGTGGTCGAATTTTTTGGATGTTCGCATGAAAAATGTTGCCAATACGCATGTCTTGTTTACGAACAACAATGTTGTATGCATTGTGGGAAGGCGGCAAGCCGTTTCAAATGAGTCCGGATACGTTGCATACACACGGCGACGTGGATTTGAATGGCTCTTTGGGACCGTCCGACAATTACGCGGCACACTACAAGATTGACCCGGACACGGGAATATTGTCAATTTCGCCATTGGTCCGGATCCGTCGTCCCCGACCCGAGCAAGGGACATACATTTACTGTTTATGAACATTCGGGAAGGGACATGACACTGTTGAGCAAGCGAACCTTTGCGCTACCCGGATTTGGTCTGGCACATGATATGGGCCTGTCCAAAATTACGTGTGTGCGTTTCAGGCGCCGACGAAATTCAATGCACTGCCCTTTGTGTTGGGAACCAAAAGTGTCGCGGGGTGCATTTCGTCCGATAAAGAAGCGACGACATCCAAGATCTACCTCTTGCCACGGTCCGGAAAGGAAGAAGTCCTGGAAATTGAGATTCCGCTCGCATTCACATTCCACTTGAGCAATGCCTTTGAAGACGACGACGGAACCTTTGTTGTAGATGCGATCATGGCGGATCAAGTCAACTTTGGGGACATTTCTTCGACCAAGTACCCGGAACGACCCGTTTGGGAAACCTTTGACGTGAATGAGAATACGTATCAGCTGCGTAGGTATCGGATCGATGTCGCCAAACGAAAGTTGTTGTCGGTCACTACCATGTCGGACGATGCGAGCGCCAACGTCGAGTTTCCCGTGATCCATCCCAAATACGTTTCGAAGCCGTACAAGTATGTTTACGTCGGTGCAGGCGCCAGTCAAACGCAGGGACTGCCGTTGCAAGGTATCTCCAAAATCGATGTCCAACAAGGACGCACCGTTCAAAAGTGGTTGCCCGAATCGGGCGATGAGTTTATTGGAGAGGTTTGCTTTGTGCCCCGCGACGACGAAAGCGAAGACGATGGTTATCTATTGGCTTACAAAATGAATGGAATTCAAGAAACCACCACTCTGTGCCTATTTGATTGCCGAGATATTGCCCAAGGTCCTATTTGTCAAGCGCCACTCGACACTTTCCTGTCGTTTGCATTACATGGTACATTTGTTCCGGGGTACGTGCCTGATTTCGAGTCGACCAAAATGTCGTTTACCGAAGAATAGTTCATAAACAATATATTTACTTGATTATTATAACATGTTTGTGTGTGTGTGTGTGTGTGTGTGTGTCTAAATGAAATAATGACTACGAGTATGATAAGTTGCGAGCCGTCCGCGACAAGTCGACAATGTGCGTCCGTGATCTTATCCAGAATGGTTTATAGAGTGAATTCAAATCGGCCCCGTAACTGGTAGCGGAAATCAGGCGTTCATAACAAAAGTGTATCTCTCTTGTGGAATTGATGGCGGCACTCACTCTGATAAAAGTTACGCCCACAGTTCTTGCACGAACCGTCCTCTGAACTCATTTTGGACAGATACGCTTTGGCATCTTCATGCGAACGATTGCCGTGCGAGGATATAATCTTGTTCAAAGCTTCCGCCACATCTTGACCCATCTTGACCGCACCGCAAACATACACATAAGCGCCCTCATGCTCCAAAAGATTCCATGTTTCTTCGCTATTGTCGGAAAGCAAATGTTGCACATATACTTTCTTTCCTGCAGTCTCTCTTGAGAAAGCGACACGAAGATCGTCTAAGACTCCATTCTGGACCCACCCTTCCATTTCATCACGGTAAATATAATCTTGGGACGGCATCTTGCAGCCAAAATACAAAATATTCTTCCCCACTGTCTTCGTTTGAACGTCTCGTTGATACTCGCGTTCCTGAAGAAGTGCTCGCATGGGAGCTATACCAGTTCCAGGTCCAATCATAATAATAGGACGAGAGGCGTCCTTGGGCAACCGAAAAGTGGAAGCTCGGACAAATACTCGAACCTTGTCAAGAGAAGGTTGGCAAGACGCCAGATGGGTGGAACAAACTCCTTTGAACAACGAACCATCCTTGCGCTCATGCTTCGTAACAGCGACAGTCAAATGAATCGATTTTGGATGAACCGAAGACGACGAACTGATGGTGAAGAATCGTGTCTGTAAAAGAGGGCAGATTCTAAAAAGTGCTCCAGCGGCATTTGAATCGACGGGCATTTCTGCAAAATGCCAGCAATGCCAACAAATTCATCCAAGATCTTTTCTCGATATTCATTTCGTCCCTCCTTGGAAGCCATGCGCAGCAAAACTTTTGATCGACGGGATCGGTGGCAAACGAGGCGAGCATTTTCAAGTCCGATCGTCGAGGTGCACCTGTCAGGTCGCAGTATCGGGTCAAACACTCACGAACGCTAATCGGCATCGGGAACGGAGCCCCGTGCCACTCATGGTTGGGCGCCGCTTTGAGCGAAAAGACCTGATTCAAATCGAAGGACAAGGACTCTGCCACCGCTTCCACAGCTTCAGCATCATTGCTGGGCAGTACTCCGAGGTTGTCGGCCGTCTGGTAGGTGAGATTTTGGCAGCGGAAATGTCCACTTCGACATGAACCGTTGATCCAGGATCATTGTCGGTTCGAAGCTCACGTGTGATTTGAACAAGGCAATCGACTGCTGTAAAGTAATGTCTGCTGTGCGAATGAATCTGGTCATCACGGAATGACAGAGCAGTGCCTTGTGATTTCCCAGCATGATACTCAATCGCGTACATGCAATCCGGTAACTCATTCTCCTGCGTGGATGACGCAGCAAAATCCTCCTTGAGATACTGTTTCTTCAATGCCGGCCACAAGATGTTGTCTTTCCAGTTCTCGAAATCGCTCTCCAGGTCATCGTCGTCGTCACCTTGACCCAACTCGGCGAATCGTTTCCTCCGACTCGCTCCAATGCATGATCGAGGAACTTGCCCATGGAATTGTAATGATCGTACTGTTTGTTACCGAGACCAAAGACACTGTATTCGACACCTTCCAGACACGTCGGCTCGAGGGGTTCGTCTGGATGTTTGATCTGCTGAAAGAGAATTTGCGTCGTCGCTCGATCGCACAGCTCATTCGAAAAGGCCATGGCATTGTCGGGTGATTCACCTTCACCGTAAGTAGCAGAGATCATGACAACACGCGAAATGCCATTTTCGTCGGGATGAGACTTGAGATCGTCGACGGTGACGTCTTCCAAATCGACCACGTGCACGAGAAAGCCGTACTTTTGTCCGTCTCGCTCGAGGACCCGGGCAAAGGACTCTGCGGTGCCTGTTTGCGTTCCATAATAGACCGTGATCTCTCCTCCGGGATATTTGCTCTTGTCGACTTCTTGTTTCTCTTTCTTTTAGTAGTTGTTTGGGAAGACAAGGACGAGTCGCGCTTCAAAAGGACATAGGCCAACAGCGAGCCCAACAAGACGGTCGCAATGCCGCTAATGGCCGAAATGGAGCTCAATAAATTTGTAATATCGTCCGTCATGAGGAAGAGAGGTGCTGAAACGATGAATTATGAGTTGATGTATGCGTGTGACGTTGCTGGTGCAATGTTTCTGGCTCACAATCCGAATAAACCGCTTCGCTAAGTTCGCATTGTTGCAGCCCTTGCTCTATTTTTGTGTATTCCTTTTCGTCTTGGTTGACGCAGCAAAACCGCAAAACGAGCGGATGCCGCCAACTGGGAATGTAAAAATGTTTAACGGCTATATTTTTTGATATTGTCCACACATGCCCGAATTGATGTACTAAAAAATTCGCTCACTTGGTTTCAATCGCTGAAAGGTACTGCAAGTAAAATATAGGGAGTTGGTGTACCGTACAGAGTACAGTATACCGCATCTCCTTGGGGGGCCTGCGCGCTTGCTCTAGGACGACGGACAGACGGATGATGAATGAGTGAAGAGTGAAACTTGAAACATGAACGAGAGCGACGAGCGACGAGCGACCATCGAGATCGAGCAATCTCTCACACAGAAAACTACCGTAGTCATCATGAAGACTCTTATTTTCTTTCATTGCCTCTTATTGTAACTTACACGAAGTTTGTCTGGTCTACGCGGAAATATTTTTCAACATTTGCAAATTCTTGTCGTTGTCGTCGAGGACTCACTCTAGTATCACGCAGACGTGTCAAGGGACTTTGTAGATACTCTAGTAAGCCTAGGCCGGAGCGAATCGTGACCGGTTTGCTTGTCGGTGATTTATCTAAGATTGACGATAGCTGCTCCACTTCTCGATCGTTGCCTTGTGCCAAGTGCCCTCAGCGACCAGCGACAACCGACGGCTATTGACTCGACTCTTGTGCCTGGAACAGTTCAAGGCATAGTAATCCTAAAATGCATGTGACGTGTCATGTTCGATCTCAGAAATCTTGTTAACCCAAGGTTATTGAAAGAGTTCTGATTTTTCTGACTCAGCTGGTCCGTTCCACAGAAACCTCGTTCCTTTGCACTTCGGCTACGTCAAAATTCGTCAGTCACGAAGAACTCCGTCTCAAACACCGACGTCACACGTGACTAACTTATTTGAACCGTTTTGACTCTATTGCCACAAAGTAGGAAATGGAATCGTGACAGAATTAAGAGTTTGCACCAAACGCAAAAAACGATTCCTCGCATGTTGAAGTTCCTTTTGAACTTGAAAATCATGTGCCCATCGCAAAGATCCCACCACAGAATGAAGCCCGTAGGCTTGGTACGTATTTGTACATTGGATTCTTCGGATCGCCGAGACCGACGAAACAAAGGTTCAACTTTACCGACAAACATCTACGTTCACACAAATCTTCTCTGCAACAAGCATCTCTATTATAGCTAATATCTCGGTAATTCCAAGCCCAATCCTACACCAGATAAGATGAAGTTCACTCTTGTTACCCTTGCCGGAGTTGTCGCCTCCGCGTCGGCTTTCTCCGCCTCTTCTTTCACCGGAAAGAGCCTCGTCGGTGTTCCTACTTCCTCGTCGGCCCTCGACATGAAATACAAGGTCGCCGTCGTCGGTGGAGGTCCTTCGGGAGCCTGCGCTGCTGAGATCTTTGCTCAGGAGAAGGGAATCGACACTGTCTTGATTGAGCGAAAGCTTGACAACGCCAAGCCCTGCGGAGGAGCCATTCCTCTCTGCATGGTGGGCGAATTCGACCTCCCGAGTCGGTGGTTGACCGCAAGGTAAGACACACGCGGTTGCAGTCTTTCATTCTTCCTTTGCTCTCTATATCTCATTCCTCCGCCTCTACACTAAACGCAGGTCCGTCAAATGAACCTTGTTTCCCCACGGGTGTCGAAGTCTCCATCGGAAGCACCTTGAAGCCCGACGAGTACATTGGTATGTGCCGCCGTGAAATCTTGGATCAGTACCTCCGAGACCGCGCCGAAAAGTACGGAGCCGAGATTGTCAACGGTTTGGTGACCAGCATCGATGTCCCTGCGGACCACAAGGTCAACGAGGACAGCCGATACACCATTCACTACCAGGAGTACACCGAGGGATCCAAGGCCGGTGTTGCCAAGACGATGGATGTCGATGTGATTGTCGGTGCTGATGGTGCCAACTCGCGTGTTGCCAAGGCCATGGATGCTGGTCTCTACAACTTTGCCATTGCCTTCCAGGAGCGCATTAAGATCCCCGACGAGAAGATGAAATTCTACGAGGAGATGGCTGAGATGTACGTTGGTGACGATGTCTCCCCGATTTCTACGGATGGGTCTTCCCAAGTACGACCACGTTGGTGTCGGAACCGGAACCGTTGTCAACCGTCCTGCCATTAAGCAATACCAAAAGGCCATCCGTGACCGTGCCGGTGACAAGATTGCCGGAGGAAAGATCATCAAGGTCGAGGCTCACCCCATTCCCGAGCACTACCGCCCTCGTCGTGTGCAGGGACGTATCGCCTTGGTTGGTGATGCCGCCGGTTACGTCACCAAGTGCTCCGGTGAAGGTATCTACTTTGCCGCCAAGTCCGGACGCATGGCAGCTGAAGAAATCGTTGCCCTCATGAAGGGTGGAAGCCGTCTTCCTTCCCAGGCCGAGATTGAAAGTACTTACATCAAGAAGTACGACGGCCTTTACGGACCCACTTACGCTGTCCTTGACATCCTCCAGAAGGTCTTCTACTCCAACAATGGAGCACGAGAAGCCTTTGTTGAGCTTTGCGAGTCCAAGTACGTCCAACAGGTCACTTTCGACTCTTACCTGTACAAGACTGTTCAGGGAAACAACCCCTTGATGACTTGAAGCTTCTTGGAACCACCATCAAGTCACTCATTGGAGGATACAAGAAGGCCAAGCCGGATGCCGTCTTCTCCAACCCCGAGGAAAGCAAGAAGCGCATCTAAGCGTCGGCATTATCATATTCATTTTGGGAATTCAGTCGCAAAGTACCCGGAATCTTGCATCATGGACCAAGCTCCTGTAAAATAGATTGCACGTGCTAAATTTTTAAGTCAAAAGATTTGCGCATACAAAATACGGAATGTAGACAATGCATTGTAATTGAAAATATCGATAGCTAGAGGTACCTTTTGGATTAGACGATCCCTGTGTTTAGGTGCTATGCTTGCTGGTTCTTCGATGCGGTTGCCCGTCGAGCATTGGCTTGCGGAGGTGCTTTCGGTGTGGATGCTTCTGCTTTCTCTTTCGTATGATTCTCCAGTAAGTTGTCAATTGGATGCCACAGTGATATGGATTGCCGCGCACGGTTCGACGCTGCAAATCTCGCTGCAAATACTCGTCCTACATACTCCACACAACGTACATAATGATCTTTGCCTTTGTTGATAGACATATACTGCGTTGTAGCTGTGTGCTACAGCAGAAGACTCATAAGGTTCTCCGTGGAACACTCTTTCCCCTTAACGGGAAACTTGTTTCTAACCTCAGGTTCTCGATCTCTTGCGGTGTTTCTGTTTGTTCAGCCGAAGCTGAACTTCACGATCAATTCGTTTATCAATTTCGGACTTTACAAGAAAATCAATTGCCATCCGAAAAGCGTGCGTCTCAAATTCAAAGTCCATGTTTCGCATATTTATTTTGTCATACAAACTCCGCGTGTCGTCAGCCTTCATATTAGGTAAAACATGATCAATTCCTGAGTAAACCGCCATTGGTTATAGAAAACCGCATCAATCATATGGAACACGTATTTCGTTTCGTAGGAAGCTTTTGTGTCGATGGAACTGTCCCGACGGACATCTGTAAACTTTTCACGTCCTTCCCTTGATTGATTGTATAGGTATTGCACCGAGTACTCGTATGCGTCAAGAGGAAGCGTGGGAATGTAAGTGACACCATCGCGTCGGATCCTGTTGTATTGGGCAACCCACAGCCTGTACTGGCTTTTTATCACTTTCGCCTCGTTTGATGCGCTGGGCAACCATTCCGGGAAGTCCGAATCAACCAGATAGCCCCGCGCCATGATCGCACGCTCGTACAACCAGCCAAGAAGCTCTTCGCCCATTCTCACCAAGGATTCTGAAGCTTCAGCTTTGTCGCTCGCCTGGATTTCAACTACGACAATCTGAAGAAGTGAAGCTTCGTCTCCAATATCTTGTTTGAATGTAGCAAAATGGCATACTCAAGGCCAGTCACTATTGCCTGCTGCAGAATCTCGTGATGATCATCCGGAGGAACACAATCGTTGAACACACCATCTCCAAACTTACAGTGTACGGTCGCCCCGTGTTCCATTGCGGCCTTTTCCGCATCCTCAATGTCTGTCCAGTCTGTTTCAGTCTTTGTAACGACGCAAGCATAATACTGTAAGTTGTTGGCACAAAACTCGGCAATTCCATCCGGAGAGGCGGCTATAAAACGAGACTGTTTCCATTCCACAAGACCGACATCGTATATTTCTGTGATCCAGGCGACTCTGTATAGCTGATTGATTACAGGCTCTTCACCATCTTCTGGTACCACCAGAGTTGGTCGATGCTCTCAAACCAGGAAGCAAAACATTTCTTTAGACGAATGACTCTCATGTCGTCCCCGAGCATTTCATCTGCAGTTGGCGAGTGATCCAGTAGTCCAGACATCGAGTCCGTCAACCGGAAAGCTCGCTGACAATACCAATCCACTGAATGCTGCTCCAAAGTGATCGGATGACATGATTCTAGTAATCGGGTCTCGATTGGCAAGGAGAATCTCGTTCTTTGAAAAGTGTGGTGTAGGAAACAGTCGTCACTTCCGTTTTCCCGACCCATATCTCAGCCATTTCGTCCTCTTTCTCGCCACTTGAAAAGAAACGGTGGATTGTGCAAGGCTGCTGACAATTAAAGACATCTCGTATCGCGGTAGCTGTAATTCGTTTGGTTTCGCCATTGGGCACCGTTAACGTTTGTATCAACTCGAACGTCCGGCCCAGTGCAGTCATTCCCATCCATGATGAAAAGCTTGAACATCTCGCACGCCTCTTGTTGGACTTGTTCAGAAATTCCCTCGGCGGTCCATTTGACGTGTCGATCCTTGATTTCCGCTTCCGTGACGAAGGGGTGTCGGGAGTACAACCGACATGCACGATTTGTGACATCCAAGTTCAGCTCGCAGACCTTTGTGAGGAACGGCATGTTGCCGCATCCTTCGTCAAAGCACAACATGACCTGGTGTTCGTGTGGCGGATCTGAAGCAGTCACATCTAGCAATGGTTTCAATAATTCCTCCACATTCTCCTGCTGCAATTCGCCCCTCGTACGGATTCTCATTCCGAGACGGACACCGGTGAGTGAGTCGATTATGCGGTTACAAACCGGTCCCACCGTGGACTTGACTTCACTGTCGCTCGACTCATCGTAGTCCTCTCGCCGCTGATGCCAATTCAGTAACTCCTCGTCTACGATGAGGATGCCGGATTTCTGGCTCAACATGAGTTTCATCGACGGTTCGAATAAAAGCCGTTCGAGCTCGCTTATTTTGCGCAGAACAAGCTTCCGCTGAAACCAAATATCGTCCTCATTATGATCGTTACCAACGTGGTCTTCAATTGCATATCCATGTGTACACTTGTAGAGATGTAGAAAGCGCTGCTCATCCATCACATGAAAACCATATTTTCTCCTAGATACGGAAGTTCCATGGAAAAGGATTCCTCCACCGAGTACCGACACAAAAGAAACCTGTGCGCCAAAAATTCTCGATATTCGACAGGATTGGTACTCGGAAAGATATTGTGTTTCAGCAGATAGCCATTGGTGATATCCACTAACAGTTGAATCGCATCCTCCGACAAGAGCACTTGAAAGGCATCAACCGCTTTATTGTAATCGACTCCGACGCGACGGACTTCTTCGGGTACCTTTGCAGCAGCCTGCTGAAAGGAATCGAGAAGTCTCTGCGAAAGAAATTGCTCTGCAAATTCCTGTTCGGTCAAGAGAAGCAAAGGTTTGTCATGATTGACCTCTGTTTCTTCCCATCCCGATGTGCATGGCCGGCACGAATCCAGTACATTTTGCGCAACACGATCGGCTATGGAAGGTGAAGTCATCTTAGTTGCCAAATAATGACAATTGGAAGACAAGCAATGAATGATGGCAAAATACTTGTTGCAGTTTGCGATTGTTGTTGCCCAACAGCCAAAAAAGTCATCGGTGGCTCATTCATTCCAGTGCCGTTTTTAAATAAGGTTAGGTCTTCCTCCATAAAAATTGTGTAAACCGTTTTGATCTGCCGTAGACGCCACTACATTTTTCTACGGCTCTAATGTTGTATGGGTCTATCCAGTGCCCGAAAGGGTCTTTAAACCTTCACCAGTAAAAAAATTTGGTAAACCGGTTTGATCTGCCGTAGACGCCACTACATTTTTCTACGGCTCTAATGTTGTATGGGTCTATCCCAGTGCCCGAAAGGGTCTTTAACACCTTGTTTAACACCTTACCAGATTACCAAGTAAGGTTTACAACTCTACACCGGTAGTTCGTCGGTATATCCCAGTGCCCGAAAAGGTCGTGTATAACTGTAAAGTTTGCAACTAGCTTGTGGGTCTATCTTAGAGCCCGAAAAGGTCGTTTACAACTAGTTTGCAAACAAAGTGTGGGTCTATCCCAGTGCACGAAAGGGCTAGAGTTTGCAAACTAGAGTGTGGGTCTATTCGAGTGCCCGAAAGAATTAGTTTGCAACTCTCTCTACTCTCTCTAGAGAGCTTGCAAACTAGCCTGTGGCTGTGGCTGTGGGTCTATTCGAGTGCCGTAAACCTTAGTTTGAAAACTGCAAACAGAAATGAGGGTCTATTCGAGTGCCCGAAAAGATTGCACACACTGCACACACAAGAAAGCAAACCCGAACAAACGTCAGACGAGCGACGACAACGCTTTTTTCTTCATGATTGACAAAGCTCGACTTTTGTTTATTGTTATTCATTTCTATCATGAATCCATCACATCATACGAAAAACATACTTCGTAGACGAATGACGTCCTTCTGGCTTCTATTATGGACATGGATGCTCGCAACATACGTTCCGAACGGCACATGCCTGAATGTCGCGAAAACAGCCCCTCGACCGCCATCATCGCCTTTTCAAAGGTCAAATCTCTTTTCGTCGCCGGCTTCTTCATCTTCTGATTTATCACAAAACAGTATACTTACTTTCGACCAAGCGGTCATGAACCGCTTTGCCTGCAAAGCCTTTCAACGTTACAATTCCACCGTGCCCGATTTGGTGACCGCATCCTCGTCCGATCCAGATATTGTCCGCCAAGCGCTCGAATGCATCAATTTGGCTCGCCTGGCACCATCCTCCTTTAATACGCAACCCTACAAAATCATCATGGTCCACAGTCCCGAACAGAAACTGGCGCTTTCCCGGTATTGCCTAGGCCCCAATGCACAACGCGTACAAGACTCGGACTGCACGGCCGTCTTTCTCGCCGATCGGAAAATTCTACGAACATTGCCGCGCTTTTCTCGTTTCATTACTGAAGGAAATCCCAATCGCAAGCTGACCAAACTCTTGGCCCTTTACATTGCCATTTTCAGTTCGGGCTATCCACTGCCCCGTGTCGTCGCAGCGACCATCTCCTTTTTTGTTCGATGGGCCATGTCCATTCTCAATCTGTTTTCTAAATTCGTGTACCAACCCATGCCGACCTTGAGTAGCACCGAAACGTGGGCGGCCAAGAATGCGATGTTGGTCGCCATGACGTACATGCTGGCATGCTCCTCGCGGGGCATGGCGACAATACCCATGGAAGGAATCAATGTGCCCGGCATTCGTCGTACATTGAACATCCCGAGTCGTTATGCGGTTCCTATTGTAGTAGCGACTGGAAAGCCACAAACGCCTGTTCCGCTGACAGATGTACACGGCAATCTGCAAAATAGACGCTATCCGCGGGAAGAAGTGATTTTCGAGAACCAATTTGGGGCTAGAGAGAGAGAGTAATTGTTTGCTTATACTGACGGTGTGGGTTTTCGGTAATTCTAATTCACTCTCTTCAACTATTTAATGTGTCAATTTCTGATGTTCGGGATACGTCGTAATGTTCGTGTGACCGAGTTGCAGAAAAAATCGTTCAGGCTATCAAAATTTCCTTCCATAACTCTTCATTGTGACTATCACGGTCCTCTAATTCCTATGCAGCTGCAATTAGTTATAGGTACGGTACTGCCAAGCTCTGATTGCGTATGACCTATGTACAAGACACTTGGCGAAACCGACGTTTTCCGCGGGAAGCAGCCAGCTGCCAGGGAGTATATTGCTTCCTTATACAGACGTTGTAGGCTTCCGGAAAATCTGTTTTACCCCTATGAACGCAATGATTGAACATAGTGAGCACTTTTACAAAAAGAAGTATCCAAATCCATTCATAGCAAGCGTATACTTACTTCCAAGGGCTCAATATCCCATTCTTCTTGGTGCTCCACAATGAGATTCGTTTCCGAGTCAATTGTGCAAACAACGCCCCACGGCCATGCCAGCACTGGTTTCCATGGAAGATTCAGTTGCAATTTCACCATGAACTTGGTTTCTACAGACACTGGTGTTCCGTCCATTTCCTTGTAGTCAAGAGGTCTGGCACTGTATTGTGTGATGAATGAACCCAAATTCTGTAAGTTCTCGACAAAGCGTCGTCGTCCTTGAAACGACACAAAGGGATCGGAAAACGTGCAGTCTTCCGCATAAATCAACTCGTCCACCGTACCCGACAGGAAATATTGTCGCTCGTTGTCCGCTTTGAGTCGTTGAATGGTTTCTTGCAACGAGGACGGAGGCTTGGAAAGGTCAACGACCAATTCCGTATCCACGTTCTTTGCTGGCGATCCGAATACTTTCCCAAAGGCCTCGACGGCGTACCACGATGCTTTCGTGAGTGGATTGTTTGTTATTCCTGATGTTCCTCTATCATCTTCCTTTGCCAGCAATAACCAGGTACTAGAGCTCGACGTGCGAATATCTCGTTGAATGCTCGTGAACGCACCGGAAAAGTCACATGCGAGAACAAGAGCAAGCAGAGTAATCACAACATTTCTACTTTGAGGGGAAATCATCATGGCCACGAAGTAATACTTTCGCTGGGAACGGAACACGTATCATTTCTAAAACCTTCGAAAGCAGCTGTTGACGAATTTCACAAATCTTTTGTGAGCTTCAACGACAAAAAAAAGTCATGTCAAAGGTTCGTATACGTATAGGGTTAAAAAATCATTGAAAACTAACCTTACAGAGTAAGTAATTTAGCATTACTGGTAGTCTAGTGGAAAAGCTAGCTAGAGAAGACAAGACCTACGGGTAGAATTGAGTTACGATCTAACGAGCAATCAATACTTTATGCTATCAAAGACGCGATTTTCAAGCGATATCTACATAAGGGACAGCCAGACAAGGACAAGTTTTAACCTTTGACACTCGCACGCCTAATGTCGGAATGACGATGAAAATTTAGTAACTTCCCATTCGTCCATAAATTCGGTGTCTCCATCGTCGTACCGGATAAAGTAGAACCATTCCTTTTCTTCGTCCAAGTAAACGTAGTCAACAACTTTACCGACGTATGCCTTTTCCCGTTCGTTGTCGCTTAGGTCGAAAAACATCCTCGAAACGAGCGTGCCCTTGGGAAATTTTTGACCTGGAGTGCTCGCGTCATGGGTTTGGTTCTGCACAGGTCGTCCTGATTCAGCTATTGTCGGCTTGTCATCATCATCATCATCGAGAATTTCAAAGATCTCGGGTTGAGTGCGCTTTGCTGCCTCCTGGACATTTGGTATTTGCTTGTCAGCTGCTTCCGGTATCTCGTGTTGAGCCTTCTGTTCTCCAATTTTATTCTCGGTTGCCGTCGGGACTCTTGATTGCGAACCGGCAACTACTTTATCTTGAGCCTTCGTTTCTTCACTTCTATTTGTTGTTGCCGCTCGAGCTTTAGTTATTGACTTGCTAACTATTTCACGTGTCTCGTGTTGTGTCCTCTTATCTTCAGTCACATTCTCTGATGTCCTTTGAACTTTTGACGTTCGCTTGTGTACGAGCAAATGCAACGGCTCATCCTCCGATGATGACGTATCGCTTTCCCAATTATTTAGCGGCACCTTCTTCGTCAATACTTCTGTCGCCTTGTCAGCTGTTTTACCTACAACACGGTTATCAGCGTCCAACGGACGCGTAGTGATTTCTTTAGATACCCGAGCAAGCTTGGCATCGCGCAAACGTGGAGGTCGCGGGGTGATTTCGGAAAGATTGCTAGGCTTCGCAGCTCCCTTGGTACTCACGGCTGAAGCAGGACGGCTATTGCTCTCTACATTTCTATCCTGGTCGATAGCTTCTGGTTGTTTCGAGACCGAGACCTCGGTACCCGATTGGCCCGGAACAGATTCGGCTGTCGTCTCCTCCGCTGCCAGCGAACGAGCACGGTTGACAATCGCATTCGCTTCTTTCCGTCGCTTGGATGTCTTTGGTTTTGTCTGACTTTTGGCTGTACGTTTCTTACTTTTAACAACGACAAGATTCTTTGCCACGTCGGCTTCGAGCATGTGCTCCTTATCGCCATCGTCATAATGGATCATATATCCCCATGCAATAGTACCGTCCTCGTCCTTGAACTGCTCAAACGACATGACTGTCCCGCCAAATGCCTGCGATACCCCATCGACATCAAACACCTTTTCGATCCGCGTGCCGATGGCGAACTTTTGCTCGACCTTTGGTGCCGAGCTGTTGTTTCCAGAATGCGATACCCCTTCAAACGGAGTGCCTCCACTCGCCACGGATCGATGGTTGTGACCCGAAAGGGACTTTTGAACGGTGGGAGCGTCAGAAGGAGCCGATCTGGCTTCTGTGTTCGACGCCAACGAATACATGGGCGACTGGGCCGATATTTCAACACTGGAAGCTTCGTTGATCGAATATGCCACGGGTGCCGAACCAGACTTTTGTTCCGCATTAGCGTCAGCTATTGACGCGGCATATATCTCACTTGGCGCGGAGGCTAAAGCAGACGCTAGTTGCTCGGCCGTTTCAGTGGTACACACCGCAGCTAGCTGGTCCTTTTGTCGTCCGATAACTTGCCTCTCTCCATTAGATGTTGCTGAACAGACAGCCATTGGGCCAACGCACTCGTCTCGCCTGTCCGAGGCACAACAGTATGCCCATGATCCTTTTAAATTTACAGAGCAACCGAAACTGATCCATCCACAACTCTTCGTCTTTCGGGGACATTTGCCTATCATGATTCGTCGATGCGTCTGCAACAGGAGACTCCCAGGAGAATCCTATATCGTTAAGGACCTTTTCATACTTTGCTTCTAGGCGTCCACTTTTGCGCAAGTTCCGCTGTAGAGATACCCACTGTAGCAATTCCTGGTCTTGCGCGTCTGCAGGAAGATCCCTGTGACCTGTTGTCTGAAAATATTCATTCAATCTCCAGAACAATTTAGTCCACGACCCTTCGTTCGTCTGTACGGAGTTCATGTTCAAAGTATGCGCCGGTACAGCAGAGCCGGCTTTTTGCGACCCGGCCATACATTCCAAACGAACCCTATCTTGTCTAGCAACTCCTTGCGTTCCATACGAAGCGTCCCCGACCTAAGCATATGTCGCTGGTTGTTCAACCAAACGTTCAGCCCTTTGTGTTCCGCGAGTGGCACTTGGAAGTGTCCGTTTTTTCTTTGAAGGCAATGAGTTGATTGTAGCTGTCCATCCATTGAGTAGGTGTAACTTCCTTCTTCTTGGCGGCTGGCTTGCTCCAAATAAATCCCAAGTTGTTTAATAGCTCTTCTCGATCTTTTCGTAACGTGCCAGCTCGCTGAAAGGATCGTTGATTTATGACCCACGAAGCCAATGGTTTGTCGTCCGAGGATCGAGGGACCCTGAAATGCCCATTCGCTTCGCGAAAAGCCATTAATTTCCTGTATTTCTCCATCCACAATGTATCGTTCGGAATGGTTTCGAGACGTGTGTCCGGTACGCTCGTTCGGAGAGCAGGAACGAACAGCGGTGCCGTAGCAAGGGTTTCATTCATTTTCCTTTAATAGGTTGCAATCGTTCAACTTCTTTTGAAGGCTCATTCATTCATTTCATTGATTTCTTTTTTGTGTTTCGGGTGTGTTCAAGCGTTCACATCAACATCCGTTGCATCGAAAACGCGTTTGATCAGTGCCGGTACGTCATTAGTTCCACTCTCGCGCGATTGTGCGCGCGGTTAGACTACTCTCTTCAAGATAGTAGCGAGGAATACAATTGGAGGCATTTGAGGCAAAAAAAGATGCGTGTTGTGTTCGTTGGCCGCACAACAAGCAGGTTTGCTTGAAACAACAGCAAATGCCAATTATTGTTGCTGCAACCTACAGATTTTCATTCTGACTTGACAGAAACTTTTCTTTTATTAATCTCTACTATCATGCAAACAGCCGTCTCTCCAGCGCCGCAGCCAATGAAGAAATTGCGAGCCGGAGGCACACCAAAGCATGACAGCAATGCGACGGACAATCAGGTCGACGAGGCAATCGCCTACCGTCGGGAACAGATTCGAATGCTACAGCAACAACGCGAGCAAAGCTCTGTACTGAATCAGGCTCGGTCGCAGCTGGCGGCGCCTGTGGGTGCTCCCCACCTTCCGGCGCGCGGTCGCTTGGAGGTTCGTCACAGTGACCTTTTTCCAACCGCCCCAAAGAGCGATAGAAAGGTCTATCCGGTAGCCCAAATTCCCGAGGGTCCGCCCCCAGGTGGACCACCGAAAGAAGAAAATCTAGCCCGTCGCTTGGATGCCTCCTTCTCGGGTGAAAATCCTGCCAGTCGGTCACGCAGTGCCCCTCCGGTTCGACCTCCTCCCCTCCACCAAAGTCATTGAAACCTGCAGATGTTCCTCCTTCGGTTTCTTTTGCGCCGCAAGAGTCTCGTCCTATTCCGCAGCCTCCTTCGAGTTTGCCTATTTCTCCGGCGAAAATGAGCGCAGTCTCCTTTAGCGAAGAGCCACCGGCACCAGTGGCAACACCAGCCTTTAAAAGCTTTCCCATGAACAACGGTACCCCGCATTTCAGCAAGGTAGACGGAGGCGCAACTGCTGGAGCGACTCCTTTTCCGGAAAAAGCTGCTCCGGACGGAAATACCACAAAACCCGGAGCTACGCCCTTTGCCTTCCAGACACAGGCCGACACTCCGAATTCATCGGGTCCTCCCGTGCAGTCGCCGCCGGAGATGGCTCAAGAAAACGAGCCACCCAAGTCCATGGCAAGTGCGAATCGCATGGAGATTTTGCGGAATATGAAAGAAGTTGCCAAATCGTTGACTACTACGGACTCGACGACAATCCCCTCAAAACCTCCCAAACACCCGAATTAAGGATGCAAAGGAACTCATCCGCGCTGAGAACGAGAAAGCAGATGCTCTCAAACAAGTAGCAAAGCTTCAAGAGGAAGTGAAGCAGCTTCAACGAAAAACGGATTTGGCTCCGAGTATGGATGACATTGTTCGCATGGCGGATCGCGAAGGCGATGCGGCGGCGGTCAAATTGGCCCGGGGCCAAGCATCGGGTCGCTCTCGACCTACGATTGGATTCTTGTCTCCCAAAATGTCATCTCCGATGCTCATGTCACCCCGCAGACGACATGTTCCGACGCCGCATCCGAAGCGTAACAAGACGGATCAGTCCATGGCACCGGATCGTGACATGTTGATTCGAGCAACTAAAGACACAGTTCATGAGTACGAGTCGGATAAAGCTACATTTATTGTCCGCCGTCCGTATGGAGTTGCTTCGGAACGAGAATTGTGGTTCGGTGCAGGGCAGCAAACATCCAAGTTGTATGAAATGTCAGCAGATGCCACGAAAGCGTCGACCCTGGAAGTAGTAGCTCGTATCAATGCCGACTCGTCTCTTTTGGCACTGTACGGAGAAGATAATGTCCGCCATCAACTTGCCGACGGATCGGATTGGATCGAGTACATGAACGCAGAGGATGAACCGCTTGGGAATGTCTTGTACATTGACAAGGAAGCGAATGAAAGGGAGTACGATTTGGATTCGATCTATCTGACAGCCCGAACTGTACGGGAACATTACTGTACCGCCATTGCAACGATGATATTTGCTTCCCAGCACATGGCCAGCGGGGCCACGGCGACGGAGTTCCCCTCTCCGTCACCCGGTGCGCTTTCGAAAGCGCCCAGTCGGGAGGTTGGCATCAATACCGATGAGGTAATTGCCGAGCCAAAGAAAGAAAAGAAGGCCGTTGAAAAGAAAAGACAGCAGCTCCGCCCCTCCCGAAGAAGCGAATATTTTGTCACTTTTCTTGGGCCTGCTGTTTGATCTAATCAAATACTTCCTCCTTCTTCCGGTGCGAATTTTCTTTGCTTTAACTGTTTGGTCGGTTGCAATCATTTTATTGGCGACGATATGGATGTATTGCGGTGAGAATGAGATTGGACTCTATAACGAAATGCACAGTCGACCTGGATTGGTTTAATGAACCTTAGCTCAAACACAGCAGGATAAAGCAGAAGGATTATAATGAAACCTATGCGACATCACACACTATTTCCTGCACTCGATGCATTGAAACGATCGCTCGAACGGCAACCGAGCCACACAAATACAGATAGTACTCGTGAAAGTGAAATGGCACGTGTAACGGTTGCCGGTCGAGATTTTTGCCGTTCGGTTCGAATTTCGAAATCACACCGATCGTATTGAGCCACATAAGGAATGACAAATCGGAGGCTAAGGTATTGTCAGCTGACATTTCAATCAACACAACATGAACCGCAACAGCCCATTCATCAGCGAAGCAGTGCTTTCCGGGGACAGGTATGATTCGAAACCATGCAGGCCTTGTCTCGACGACTTTAGTCGGAGTGCGGAAAAACGAGCCGATGGTGAAAGATCGACGATTCGACAACGGAGGACTAGGAAAGCAGCAGTGGTCGGGCTCTCAAATAATGGTGAAGACAGAGTGCCGATACGTCTATCTTTCCAAAGGGTAGATGAAGAAAATTCGAAAGCTCAAGAGCCACTGAAATCCAAGCAGGAGAACAGACGAATGAGAAGCCTCAATTCATTGATCTTGCTGCATCAGTTGATCTGTTATCGACAGTTGGCAATGCACCCGAGCCGTGTACCACTATCAGCACAGGCGAGGGCTTATATTGTGCTCCATCAAATGGGGATGATCGGGTTTTCGGAAGATAAAGGAAGTAAGATTCGACGTTTCGAGCGTGAGCAATAATAGAGGACGAGAAAATAGTTTTGACAAAACTCAATCGATTGACTCTGTTGCAGCAGCTTTGCCAACAGAGAATCACGGAGCTATACCTTCCACTTCTTTTCACGAAGCTCTAGAAACCGAGAACGCTCTCAATATACCGAACTTGATCAGTGAAGAGCGAACGTCATCGCCATTTCCAATTGACGCGATGGAAGAATCAAAAACGATTACCCCATTTAAGTGAAATCGAAGCAAGAGAAAATATGCCCGACAAGGCTCAATCTACTGATCCGGCTGAATCATTAGCTTTTTTACCATCGGAGGACGGTATCGACAACGAAGTAAAAAAGATGTCAAGTCTAACGAACCTTTTAGGGAAGTGCAAGCATCACCTGTTTCTTCCAGGACTGACTCTGTTTCTGCTGACGAGAATGTGATAAGCGATTCATGTAATGGATCCAGCCTTGATACATCCATGATCCTCGACACAATACTTTCGCCTTCATTCGACGAGACTTCCATGGCAGAGACCGAGAATAGTATCACGTCGAAGGACGATACAAAAGACGACGCTCGACAACCGTTCTTGATTCAACGAGCTTTTCTGCCTTTGCAATTTCTGCCAATGTGGGTCCAGTCAACATTCGCTCTATTCTGGTTTCTGCTGAAGCTTCCACTGTTACTGTTTGTCTTCTCGGTGAAAGTAATGGGCTTGACTATTGCATTGTATGCGGTTGCATATCTATGTTTTGCGGAGGATGGAGTCGAGTCGGGATCATCTATACAATATGCCAACCAGCCTGGAATTTGCTAAGTCGGTCAATGAATCGAACGAAGATCATTTTGCTAATGAACGCTACTCTGCTATCAATGTATTTATATATTTATTTTTAAAAATAAGCGCGTTACATCACGAAGCAACAGCCTTTCGCTGGGTGATCAACGTTTCTACTATCATTTCAGTTCAAAGCAGTCGGCCACTCCTTGAATCTGTAGAAATGATTGCAATATCCTGAAGGATTCTTCTCCAAATACTGCTGATGCTCTTCGTGCGCCGGATAAAACGAATTCAAATCCACAATTAGCGTTTCGACTTGCTTCTTGGCATAGCTGGTGATTTTTCCGCATCCACCAACTGCTGCACTTCCTGTTTGACCTTTTGGGCAATGTCTTTTGTGCCGCATCCTCACAAAAGATGGCCGACCCGTACTGCGAACCGGCATCGTTCCCTTGACGATCCTTGGTCGTCGGATCGTGGAATTGAAAAAAGAAGCGAATGAGTGGCTCAAAGTTGGTAGACGGATCATTCAATTCCACCCACAAGACTTCAACGTGTCCGGTCGTTCCCGAACAGACCTGACGGTACGAAGGATTCACCATGGCGTTGGGATCGGGAGACATGAATCCGACCTTGGCGTCCTTGACGGATCCCGGGTACTTCTTTTGAAAGTCCTTGACAATGAATTTTCTGTGCCCCAGTAGCAGCCTGATAGAAATAAATAAATAAATAAAAGTAGTAACAAAAGATGATTGATTGAATGAGATCTTGCTTCTTCCGACGACACGCATCATCATGAAAAGCAGCAACACTTACCTGCGCCGAGAGCGAGTTTGTTGGAAATTGCCACCATGTTGGTGTTTTTTAACTGTGTTGATGATAAGGTTAATTTTGTAAGTAATGAGTCTTTTCTCCAAACGACTGCAACAAAATACAAATCAATCAATCGTTGGAAATGAGAAAGTGGCTTGAGCCTGCGAACAACGGCGAAACGATAATAAAGCTGCCCAAGAAGGATTTCACTTTCACGATATCGTCAGCAACAACAAGTTCTCCGGTAGCGGTAAGGTTTATCGATGCTTCCGTAGCAATTATTACGGCAGGCTACGTCGACTATCCGAAAACGTACTTTAGGTTTAGGAGCACCATCAATCTTTATTGTTTTTGTTGGAAGTCGTCCGATCGTGACATCTGGCGACGCGACCATAAGATCCGAGTCCGAGGCAACACGAACACAACATTTATTATCAAGCCTATTCGCTTCTAATAGCCAAACAACAACAACAAGCTAAAACGTTTTGAGAAACAAAAGGAGTGTCTGTGATAGATTATCGTAGATAGAACAGAAGAATGAGCGACTCGGAATCAGAAGACGATCGCAAACCAAGCGCCCGAGAGATCGGCGAGGACCATCATCATCGCCGGGCCAAGCCTGCTCTCAAGAAAAGAAGAATCGCGATGACAACAACAAAGACAGACACTTGAAATGGGACGAAGCCGCCATTGAAGAACATGATCTGTTGCGGGGCACGCGCATGAAAATTGAAGAACCGAATACTCCTTACACACATTACGATTCGGGTGCCGAAAGCGACGACTCGCGTCGCCCCAAATCACCCGCGACGCAGAAAGATAGCATCAGTTGGGATACCTTACAAACGAGACTAGATAGTGTCGCGGCGGTGCAAGAGGCGTTTCCGAGCAGTCCATCTCATACATCCGATCAATCTGATGTGGAAGAGGAGCGGAAAAAGGAAATGAAGGCGCTGGAGTTTAAGGAACATCGGAAACGGCATTACAATGAAATGGAGTTGGTGCGAAAATTTCGAGCGGAACACGATGATCCACTGGTAGATGATGTTGATGATGCAGTGGATGAGAGTGAAGGCTAGTTGTTGATGAAAATCGTATTTGGAAGGTGTGATTTCTCGATGCTGCAGTTGAAGGAGCTATTCGTAAAGTTTCGTCAGATCACTATAGAAATAATGAACATATGGAATGATAGTGTATGCTTCTATGGACATTACTTCAACATACAGTCCCTTTTGATTATCATAGTTCCTCTCGGATTGTTGTTTCGCGAGGCGTCCGTCTCTCCGCCAACTTGATCACTAGTTTCGCGTCTTCGATTCGAAATTGCAGCGCCAGTGCCACTCGTTTAGGATTGATATTGGTCGCGAACACAATAGAACCATCTTCAACCCCTTCCAGCTGTTCTTTCAAGGTTTTCAAAACGGAAGCATCGCTTCGAGGGTCTCGTAGCGCCGCATTGCGTACCAGTTCACGATCTAAGGTACCAGCAGCAATTCGATCAACTTGAGGGGTATTGCACTCGAGCACGTTTCTTGAATACCTTTATGGTCGAATGAGCGTAGATTCTCCAGGCATGGAGAGTTGCCAGTGTATGTTGCAACGAACAGGTCGACTTCCTGGTCTGGGATATACGTGTAATCTTGACGCACACAAGCGGTGCCGCCCCAATCCGCTTCCGGTTTTACGAATTGAAGAACGACACAATGATGCGGATTGTCGTTCGACACAAAACCGAATTGTAGCAAGTGCAAAGAATTGTCCAATCGGTCGTACTCTTCATAGATTTGCTTGTCTTGTTCCACCCGTCGGTCAACAAGAACCGAAATCGAGCCGTCTTCCTCATTAAAGGTATGAAACGTAGAAAACATGGAAATTGACTGATTGGATGGGGCATGATTGATTTGCTCCGCCATGGGTACGATTCGCAAAATATGATCGGGGAGCCACATGGAATGGGATAATGTGATTGCATAGAATCTTTGAAATGATTCCGCGGAGACGCAAGAAGGGATTGTGACAATCTTTTGAAGAGTCGGCGTTTCAAGAAGCTTATCCCATACTTGCTCGAGTCGTCGAGCTGTTTCTGTTGCGAGTCCTATGAGTTGATCGTCTTGCAAATAGTCACGCTCTTTTTGATTCCATGTAAACAAGAGAAGTGGGGCTTTTCTGGAAGGATAGATATGTAGGGATACAGATTGGAATCCTTGCCAAAGCATTCCTCAATGATCAATCCGACGGATACAATCTCGGCGTCGTCCAAGTCCATCATAAGCTCCATAAAACCATGGGGTATATGGACGCATCGCTCATACGTGAACGAAGTGAACTCATCATGATGTCACGAGATATCAGCAAATCAGGGGAATTGTCAATATTTTTGTATTTTCTGTCAGAGCAGAAGTCGCCTTGAGACCATTCCCTTGTGGAAACTGCGCAAGGGTGACATTGGGGTGCATCCAAGCGTTTCTTCGGATCCAGTCTTCAAAGCGAGTCATCTTAAGATCATCTTGTCCACTCACTTGCGTATAAAATACGCCTAGTGTACCCCAGATGGCAATTAGAAAAACAAAGTAATGCGCCATGGCTTCTCTCAGCAAAGGAACATGGAACAAATGGACGACGACGAAGATGAATGAATGAGTGTCAAATGTGTTGCAGGTTGTTGCAGACGAAAACATCACGACATCCACAAAACTGCGCCCCAATGTGGGACCGCGAGTCACGAATAATGCCGAGCGCGAAGGTGCGCGGAGCTCGCAGTGCTCCGCCGCTTCGCGCAAATTTTTGAATTACCAGTACTATGGGAGAAATTCCGCCTTTCATGCGTTGAAAATAAGTCCGTACTGAATTTCTATTGGGAAAGTGCCCGTTAGGCCTCGGAATTGAAAATTTGCCTCCACTTTTCCATTATCCACGATGCGTTGAATGCATTCTGTTTTCAAGCACTTGCATCAACGCCCTCATAGTAATGTGAGGCAGTCCCATTGATCTGTTTCTCTTTCACAAGCAAGCAATCGCAACTTTACACAAAGACTTTCAGAAAAAGCCCCATTTCAACTCAACTTGCGTTTCAACAATGGTAGTGCAGAACAGAGTTAGAGGAGTCGATCCTCCTGTTGCTCGGGAGACCGAAAAGCAACAGAGATACATACGGAACGACATGTCGGTCGCTCAAAAACAAACGATTGGAATTCCTCGAGCATCCCGCAACATTGTTCGCGAGCTGAAGGAACTGGACGAAGTCTTACAATCCGCTGGGCGATTGGATGACGATTCGGTGCGTTCGACGACGGGCGGAAACAACCAGAGAGACAAGTATTTGGTGGAAGACACGCACGTTGCAGACGTTCTTCCGGTTGTGGGACGATCGAGCAGCTCTCGCGCGTCAAGAAAAAGCCATCGAAGTCGCGGCCCAACTTTAGAAGAAGCCGTCAAAAGACAGTCCTTCTTTCCGTTACAATCGAAAACAGTGGCAATCCCGTTCGAAGCAATAATAAACTTCCGAGTCCAGATATCGATTTCATCTTGAGTGATTTAAACCGAGCTGTTTCGACTGTTCAAGGAGACAAGTCTCCTGGCAGAGCCGTTCCCATGACACCCAGGTATCGTACGCCCGTAACATCCAGAGCAAAGACAAAGGAGCCGACAGCATCAGCTGTCAAAGAATCGAAATCAATAAAACACGAGGCCGGTGCAGCATCGCAGTCAGCCGAAAAACCTACAGCTTCACATGCTTCGCCCGACAAGAACGACGCGCCAAAGAACATTTTGGAGACGGACGAGTGGAATCCCTTTGATTCAAGCACATTCGTCACATCATGGGCGTTTGAGGAAAAGTTCAACAAACCCTTTCCATCGTTCAAAGCAGACTTTGACAGTGCGTTTGTCATTTCGAGCCAGTTATCGATTTAAAAACGATATACCTCTTACATGCCTATAAAATTAAATACGATAACAACAAGGATACTCTGTAATTGAATTTTCTATAGGACTTTCAATGTAATACATCGAAAGCACCGACGAGAGTAAAGATAGAGTAGAATAATAATGCAATGTTTAAAAATGTAAAAGAGGGGTTACTCTATTCTAGAATAAAAGAACAGACAGAAGGCAACTCAGTCTGTTGAAAATATGAATCGTTCGTTTGTGCATCGTTGATCACTCCCATTTATTCTAGCTAGTGAGCACGAAAGGGCGTGTCGACAATATCATCGTACATGTTGCACAACTTGTCCAAATCGGCCTTGGGGATATACACCGAAGTCTGTCGATGCATCTTGGGACGAACCGGAGTCGCGTGCACCGACACCAAATGACTCGAAGAAGCATAGCGGTGGACGGAACGTTGCGGCGGTGATGCGCGGGAGAGCATGGGCGGTCGCTCCAACTTCCAGGCCTTGTCTACCGGAGACATGACCGTTGCGTGTTCGTCAATCGACTCGCGCATCAAAGAGCGAGGGCTCATTAAAAGGGAACCATCGTCTGCTTTTTTCTTGTCAGAGGGAGGCGGAGTAGCAAAGCAATGAAGCGGCGTGGGAACTTTTCGACGGGTATTATTTTTCGCGGGAGAGTTCCACAGACTGTCCACACATATTTCTTTTGGTGAAGTGCTGTTGTTTCGTTTTTCCTGTTTTCCTTTACTACTATTTGGTGAGACTTCTTTGCGACGATCGAAACTGATTTCTTTGGGAGTATACCCGCCCGCGGCCTCGCCGTCATTCACGCAAATCTCCATGGGTCGTTCATGATTGACCCGTTTGGCGGATTCGACGCGAAACTCCTTTCGCGACCCGACTTTGATTTCCTTGGGAACTTCGCTTTTCGCTTTGGTTTGAAAGACTCGCAGTGAAAATGTTCGACTCAATGTCCGCGACAGGCGCTGCCGGCGAGAAGATGTATTCGAAGAGGTCATGAGGCTTTGACACGACAATGAAGAGGACAGCATGCGTGAGCAAATCGAGGAGCGATCGGTGGAAGCAGTGTGAATGGTGACTTTCGACATTTGATTGAGGACGGTTGATCGAACTGTGTATCTTTGTTTCAAATAAAAGAAAAGAGCGTGTTCGATAGTAAATAATGTGATTTGCAAATAACAATCACACCAGTGAATTTTATGAACGAGTGTGAGAGAAGAGCAATAAAGTTACCGCACGCTCGTCGTCGCAAAAAAAAATGATTTGAGACCCATTTGTCGGAATTCACTTCCAATTGGTGCTTTGTTTTCCCGTTTCAGCACTTCAGCACTTCAACTGTGCCTTTCTTTCCAAAGGCGAATATCCCTGTGCAGTGTGCAGTGTGCAGTTGTGAGTGGTGCCGATGTTCGAGTTCCACACTTGCCAAAGAGTGGAGAACACAATCGTGGTGTTCGACACACAATAAAGTCTCGTGTGTCGCGTTCGTGGTTCAACGATCGTTTTGATTGGTCCGCGCTGTTCATCCGGCACCAAAGAACGTTGTTCCGTACTTATGGAACATTGATTTGGTATGGAATAAAATGTGTAAGGTTAAACGCAAAGGGCGAAACGAGGAGGACGAGTAGTTATTGTTGGTGTCTACGGAAGAGTGTACCATAGCATAGGGGCAAGCGGCAAGCGGCAAAACGGTCCCGCAATTTTCCTTCCCAGTTCGAGCGTCTTCGACGTCATGCCAAATAATAATGTCATAATATCCTCATCCGTAATGAGATTACCTTCGTGAAAAATCGTTTGCGCCTTTTTCGCCGGATTGTTCCTTTTCTCAACGGCAAAACGCAACGAGTTGCTTCAACGGTCAAGAGTACCAGGTAGTGAAACGATGAAACAACAATGATGATGAATCAAGAATCCATTACCTGGTATCGACTTGAGAAAGAATCGCGTTTGACAAAGTGAATCAGAGAAACCCAGACGTTTGCACAATCATGAACCAACAACAACAAAGTCCATTGTCCGCATATGACTTTCAACGCAGCGATGCAGTCAATAACGGTGAACTCGAATCCATGGATCATGCTTCTGTCGCAGACTCGGAATCTTACTTGGCAATTCACACCATGTCAGGGTCCTCCATGACGGGGCACTATCACTCGACCAGCCACGCGGATGCGACGGATACGATTCACGAAATGCATTTGGCTTTATTGTATTTACTCAGCAATCCCGACGAATTTCAGAAAGCACTCGCGACACATCCGCCGCGCGGCGCGACGACTCTGGAACAGTGGAATGCCGAATACGACAATGAGTCGCTTACCGAAGCCGAGTCGGTCTCGTATCTAGCAGCCGAGCCGCCAAAGCTGCTGCACCGACAGCGACGCCCCTGCCGTTTGTGGTGTTTGCGGATGATGCGGAAGTTGTCTTGCCCCAAGCGCACACGGCGTCGCAATTGTTTGGTATTGAACGATTAGAGGGTATTGAATTGGAAGCGGCGGCGGGGATTTCGTCCATTTCGCAATTATTTTGAGGTGGTTAGGTGAGTTTTATATTATGTGTTGTGTGGACTTTGCTTTGTATTCTCGCGGCGCGTCGCGTCTTTGTATTCTTATTGTCTGTTCAACTCTTGTCTCAACAACTTGCTCGTCAATCAATCAATTCAATCAATCAGCCCTGATGCCCGGTGGCGACCATTTGAATATCATCGATCCGCCAGGATTAACAGTCATGAGAATTGCGGGCGGACGGTATCGAGTGACTGCCGCACATCGCGTCGTCTGGACGTGGATGAACGAATTTGCTCCTTGTCGGAACATCGCAATGGGCCTCGAAATTTGCACAGCAATGACGAATCTGTAAATCAGTTGCAGATTGGGGATTTGGTTACCATGACAATAGTAGATGTATTTGAAACCGACAATCAAGGGAAGCTGTTATCCTATTGCCCCACATTTGACAATCGCGCCGTCTACAAGACACACCAAACCACAGAAACACTGCGCCGCGGCGGATCCCAACTCATGACCATGCTCGGCAAGGCACGCAATTCACAAACGGCGGAAACGATTTTCCGCAATGCGCGGGTCGTCGCACAAACGGTCACGAAAAAAGTGGGCGACGCAGTGACGACCTACAGCAGCAGTAACAACAAGTCTCCTGCCAGACTCAACACGTGTGCCACACAACGAAGTAGTAGTGATAGTCAAGATTTGCGTGTCGATTCCATGACCATGTCTCAAAACAATAGTTCTGCGCAACCGCCGAGTGTGAGCTCGTCCAGTTATGTAGCAGACGATGACATGGAACGTCATGAAGTATAGCGGTGTTAAGCGATAGTAGTAGTACCACAATGTAAACTAAGATCATTATCATTATTTTGGAGGTTGTAATCTAGCTTGTTGAGCAGCCCTAGACATGAACCCCAAACGCAGAGCAGAAAACGTACGTACAGTATGAAGTACGATTGCAACCGTATGGTTCACACGCCTTGTACCGTTGCGACAGGGAGGATCACCGCAACATAGAGCCAACCATTCTTTTCGAGGTGGAAAGTCATGATGCAACGACGACGGCTCCCGTTTTCTCGAAACGACACGAGGCATCGAGTGTTGAAGAAGGAGCAGTCACGTCGTATTCATTCATTCATTCATTCATTCATTCATCTATTTATTTTGCTTTTCTGATATTGATAAATTATTGCGTCGATTCAACTTTTCGAAAAACACTCGAAAGAAACGTACAGACGAAGCAAATGATGGACGTTGTATCGAGCGGCGCGATTGCGGTGGCACAAGAATATCGTTCCGCAAACGTACGTAGGAACGAGTGACGACCGGTCGTCTCTGGATGATTTATTTATTTGTTGTTGCTTTCTTGCCCCTCTTTACAGCAGTTGTCTTGTTTCTCAAACAATGATAATTTTCAATTTTTTTCTTCTTCATTATATAATCAGGACGAAGATGTGCTTCATGTCATGAAAGTACAAGGCTCGGGAAAAGCGAGTGATCTAGAAGAGCTTTCGTTTTATGTCATTCCGGGAAGTTGGATGCGGAAAGCGTGGCCTTTTTGGTGGGTCTTGCAGCGAACACGAATGATTCGGATTGGAAAGAAAGGGTTGTGGGACGAATTGAGATTGCGGATTTGCTGGTACGAAATCATGAAATCAGTGACGAGGAAGAAGAGGAACGACATATTCAGGAAGAAAACAAACTGACGCTGTTGCATGAATTGCAAACGACGCAAAAGATTGACTCTCCATTGAAACCGCAGCAACGCAAACAGAGCTTTTCCAAGGTACACCGACACAAAAGCCAGAGCTGCGTCGCGATTTGGACTTTGGAAAGGATTTCTTTTGTTGGGACCGTCGACGTGGAAATTTATGAAATTGCATTTTGGTTTTGATCATGAAGTCAAGCGTCCCGTAGCTCTCGTCTGTACTCCGAATGGGAATCAGCTGGCGGTGGTGGTGCACGAAGCGAATACAGAACATCCAGCGCGATATGAACCGATTCCGCCGTCGGGTCGGTTTGCTTACGAAACAATGTTTCCGGAACAAAAGCGAATGGGATTTCCTGGCAATGTGTCCGATGACGAAAATGATATACTGGATTCAGATGATTCGAAAATGGCAGTGAGTATGGAAGTCTCATCGGATTCGCCCGATACACGGCAGCCTATTTTGCTCCTCCCTGGTCCGGATACTTCGGAGAAAGAGGCCACAGCGAGATATCACACGAGTTGGAACAGCGAGGCAGATCCAGAAAACGATGACAACATTGCGGAGAGTCGTGTTGTATTGAGGCGTTATGGTTCGGGTCTCGGTCAGCTAGGAAATACATGCTTTATGAATTCCTCGTTACAGTGCTTGACGCACACCGATCCTCTTCGCAAATATTTTCTTTCGGGTGAATACAAAGCAGACCTGAACCGAGACAACCCGTTGGGTACAGGCGGTGAGCTGGCTCAAGAGTTTGCCAAATTGGTGGCCGACATGTGGCTGTCGACACAAAGGCCGGGTGTTGCTCATGGATATGGCTACAACTCGGCCTTCTCGAGTGACCCAGACTATACAGGAAATGTGGTGTATCCGCGAAATTTCAAATATACCTTGGGTAAACACGCGGAACAGTTCATGGGCTACGATCAGCATGATTCGCAAGAACTTGCAACCTATTTGCTGGATGCTCTTCACGAAGACACGAATCGGGTATCAACCAAGCCGTATGTCGAGAAACCTGAACAAGGGGAAAACGAGACGGACGAAATGGCTGCACGGAAAGCTTGGGAGCTTCATTTGAAGCGAGAAAATAGCTACGTAATGGAGCTGTTCATGGCACAGGTCAAAAGTCGCGTTCAATGCAGTGAGCCTCAATGTGGTCGTGTATCGACGACGTTCGATCCGATCATGTTTCTTAGTGTTCCGATACCGGGATCATCCGAGCGAAGTATGCGCGTGACATTTGTACCATTGGACCCGAAAGAGCGTCCAAAATTATTCAGCATTACCATCAATAAACTCGGTTCGGTCAACGACTTATTGGCCAAAGTCCAGGAACGCGTTGGTGCGGCGGCCAGTGTGCTGGTTGAAGATCTTGTGGCGTGTGATCTTTGGCAGAATGAAGTGTACGGGTGGCATGAACCAAGCAAGGAACTGGGTTTGATTCGCGACACTGACGAGACTGTTGTTTACCAGCTTGAACCACTTCAGACAATTCGAAAGATCGAAAGATTGAAGATGTTGCCCCAGTAGATGAGGCTGCGCTTGGCCTCCGAAAAGAAATGAATCATCAGAAACGCTTGAAATTGGACAACGAAGAGATGTCGCGGCTCAGAGGTAATGATCAGTGGTTCGAAGAGCTCAGCCGTTTCATTCAACAGCGCTGTAGCAATCCTTCTATTTCCGACATTAGGAACAGGTTCTTGACGAAAGATCGGGTCGGCTTTCTCAACAAGCTGAACCACTTTATTGATCTTTGCTGGAAAGAAGTCGAAGAAAACGAAACAGCAGGTCAGAAGCGAGGACGGGGTTCCGGTCGCGAAGGAAGTGCGTCGATGCCAGCAATGTCAGACACCTCTCCTGTCAGAGGCATTGAGGAAAGGTCGGACGCTCAGAATTTGTTTACGGCCAAGTCACTCCATGACTTGGCTGTGTTAGATTTCATTTCAACAGAGTTACGACGTGAAATCTTGAATGCTGAAAGAGAGAAGAAGACGGACTACCCGGATGGTGTAGTCATCGAGGTTCGGATGAGAAAACACGTTGGTGGTTACTCTAGTAAAGAGGGGCGATTAGGACCCCTCTAGTTTTACGAATCCCTTCGAATATGACGGTATACCAGTTTCGGGAAGAAGTTGCTCGAAAGATGCATCGGGCACTACGCATACCAGATATTCAACCAGATGTTGCTGAAAAGCTTTCACGGCCTTCGGTCGCTAATGGAGGAACCGAGGGCGGCTTTGGCTCTCCAGGTCTACTTTGTCTTCGCCAGATGCCCTTGTCATATCAACGTGGGGGTCACACTCATCGAGCGCAGAATACAGGTCACCAACTTGGAAGTATCGAGCCGTTTGAGAACACTTTGTCAAAAGCTCCAAGGCCAATTTCATTTGCTTCGAATAAGAGTGTGGAGGAGCTAGAGTATGTTGCGGAGTTAGTTGGCGAGCACGGCATAATCAATCTCGAGTGGCCAGCGGAACTTATCGATCGACATTTCGATAAGAAGGAGTACGAAGCGGTCGACGACTTGGATGCAATCGAAGGTACTACTAAACAAACAGGACAGAAAACCGTTTCGGTAGTCGATTGCATCGATAAATTTTGTCAGAAAGAACAGCTGGAGGAATCAGAGATGTGGTATTGCAGTCAATGCAAGCAGCACGTTCGCGCGTGGAAGCAATTTCACATTTACAAGTCACCACCGATACTTCTCATTCATCTGAAACGCTTTCATTATTCAGCTCGCAGCCATCGACGCGAAAAGATAGGCACTTTCATTGACTTCCTCTGAAAGACTTGGATCTCTCAGACCAAGTTATCAGCTGGGAGGAAGGATCCAAACCAGTTTACGACTGCTACGCAGTCAGCAATCACTACGGTGGACTTGGAGGAGGTCACTATACGGCTTACTGTCTCAACAATGATGGATCGTGGTGTTACTACGACGACAGTCGAATCACTACGGATGTTGACCCGAAGGAGGTTATTTCTGACGCAGCGTACGTCTTGTATTACAGGCGGAAGGATGTGGTAGTCAATGAAGAATTCGCTATGCAGATGCCCACACCGGATATTTCGGGGCCTGCACTGATTCAGGTTGAGCGGGGCCTCGATACCTCGAGTAGAGGGTCCAGCAACATTGCCATGGCTGGAGATGACATGGACATTGAGAATGATGATGCTGGTAGCTGTTTGACGGCACCCATGGGTTCTGTCTCGGATCAAAACGACCCGCTTAGCATGGACGATGGTCTTTATAGCGATGACATTACAGTGGACGGTGAACAAGACATCGATCTGATGCCTCTTCAATAGTTATCGACCATGTGAGCGGTGACCTTTCTAACTTTAGAATGCTATAAACTTGGACGAAATTTTTCTAATTTTATTTCTGTGCTGTAGTAGTGCTTAGTAATCGTCACCGCGACTGAGAATCTCCTTGCATGTAGGACGTAAAAGAAAGTATGCTCATATTGAGCTGTGTAACACCCTTTCACGTCACACAATGGTGGATAGGGCTGAATAATGCCAACATCACAAAGGTTCTTCAAAGCTCCCATATATTTCTCCTGCCTTCCATTCAGCCCATTCACAAAAGCTGAACCTCCGTCCTCTCTATCAAGCCATCTCCGGCAGAATGCCAGCGTCCCAAAAGTCTTGTTGATATGACCAAGAAGCTTTTGGAACTCTGCATTCGTAGCGGGACGTGCGGTGCATCAAAGCGTTTCATGTAGTGAGAGCATTCCAGGTCTTCGATGACATGACCTCGTCCAGTTGAAGCAAACGTCTCAATGGCATAAAATTCACCTTCCTCCATCTTGATAGACTCTTCGCAGCCACCCTTGACAATCGGAACGGATTTTCCGGCGTGAATTTGATACTGCCCGATGGAATGACCATTCAAGTTACGAATTGCCTTAACAGGATACGTCGTGCCGTTCAGTTCTACTTCGTAGCTTTCCATAGTTTCCTGAATAGCCTCACCAATATCGCACAATCTCACATCAATACCAGCGAAACGAATACCTGTATCAGTTGCATCACGAACGGACGCCAGCAAGTTATCGTACTTTGGATCAAAACTCACGGTCCACGCCGAATCAATAATGCGCCCATCGATCTGTACACCAAAGTCCACCTTCATCACGTCGTCATACTTCAGTACAGTATCATCACCCGTGTTCGGCGTATAGTGTGCTGCAACATGATTTATGCTACAGCCCGTGGGAAACCAATTCCACGTTCCAGCCCTTGCTCTGCTACCAACTCGCGATTCTTGTTCTCGAGCCTTTCGCACATATCCGCTAGTTTGATACCAGGTTTGATGAACGATTGGGCATACGAGCGCACCTGACGGTGCACTTCACTCGCCAAACGCACTTTGGAGTACAAATCCTCCTGCAAACGGTCTCGGGCGCGGCATTCTTCCGAGGTCTCACGGAAGCTTTGACTCTCATAAGGTTGAATTTCAGCAATGGGAAGTTGACGACCTTTGAACAGATCCGCAACTGGAATAGTGGGAGGGTCCGTTTGTCCGTATTTCACGTAATAATCCGTAAACGCCGTTTCTTTCAAACCTAATGCAGGGGCTTTTGCGAAGGCTCTTTCACCTCCAGATTGACAGTACTGCTTCCTTTCTTCTTTTTTTTTTTTCTTTTTTTCTTCTTCTTGGCGCCTTCCTCCGGTTGCGCTCCTTCCTCAACTTCGTCGTCGTCCTCCTCCTCCTCGTCTTCAACGCTCTTTTTCTCTTCTTCGGGTGTCATGGTGCCTTTCTTTCAATCAAATCAGTGAGAATGGTTTGGTTGTTGTTGCCGGTGCAGCATGCGGATCAATTTCGTTCCTTGGCATTTGGGTGATCAGTAATTCCTCAATCTACTTTCATATTGATACACGAAGGGAACCTCGCTGTCGGTTTCTGCCGCGCGGGCAAAGGTGTGAATCGACAATCACAAAAAACACCACAAACCGAACACACGACAGACCAACGGAGCTGTACGACGTACGACTTGCGATGCGTGACTGACTCGACTCAAGGGACTTTTTTCTCGGAGTTGCCGTCGCGCATCCTGGGGTTTCTTTTTTGCGCTCAAACGGATCGCGTTTGCAACCCACAAAAAAAACAGAGAGCAAGAGAAAAAAGACAGCCGGAATCTTGATTCTTTTTCCATTTTCATTTCCTTTTGTTCGCGATAACTTAATCTTGATTAATAATCAATCATGATGAATTCATTGCGAAGAAGTTCAGCCGTGCGGCAGCTTGGACGCGGCACGAATACTTGGAAAAAACGACAAACGGATTCGATCGTTCGCTCCAGGGCGATCTTTCTGCCGAAACGAGAAGCACAGAAGAAGATTGAGTCGGCCGCGATTTCTTCTTCATTGCATGCACTGGAGACCGTTTCGAATAGATTTCCGTTTCCGTTATCCCTTTCGCAATTGCCGTCAAATAGTGCGTTACGCTCCGGTGATCTTCAGTCGTCTCACCCACTCGTCGGCTTGTCGCCTTCGGAGCTTGTAGCGTTAGAAGACGCCACAAAGAATCTATTGCTGAGTTCGTTTAAACTCAATGACACAAGAATAGGTGATTCTTCATCTAGGGAGACAGCCTTGTCGAGTTCACGTCTGGGAGGAGAAGGAAGTCATCGCAAACGAAGAAATCAGGATCGCCAGTTTTATGACTTTCCAACTCAATCCCCTTGGCTGCAACAGGTTGCACAATTTTCTACTTCTCCTAGCCATCCAGAGTCTCCACCTTCGTCGTCCGTGCCGCCTTCGCTTTCAGTGGCGGCTCGCACGGCGCCCCGTCCTGCTGTACCCAGCACGCACAAACTCGACCCGACACGCATCCCGACACCACCGTCTGGAGAACCGGAAAATCCACTCGATTCGTTAAAAAAGACAAGCCCCGGAGTATTGCTCGGAAAGGTGTCGATATCACGGTTTCTGCCTTTACGGCGCTGTTGAAATTCCTCTTTCAATTGCCTGGAAATGTCTTTTACTATTTGACACACCCTGCGGAAACACGAAAGAAATACGCGGAAATGAAACAAATGGTTAAGGACGAAATACATCATTACTGGGTTGGTTTTAAGGTACGCTCGAGACGCTGAAAAGTCGCTATCGAAATGCATTTACTCATTCCTACTTTGTCAAAGTTACTCTGGGCCGACGTTCAAACGTCCCGTAATTTGGTAGTCAAGACTTTGCAAGGGTCTTCCTTGACACGTCGTGAACGCAAGCAGTTGCTGAGAACTGTATCGGACTTGTTTCGAATGGTTCCGTTTAGTATGTTCATTATCATTCCATTGGGTGAATTCGCTCTGCCGTTTGTTTTGCGTCTTTTCCCAACATGTTGCCGAGTACCTTTCAGGATTCACTCAAGAATGAGGAAAACATGAAACGAGAACTGCAATCGCGCATTGCCATGGCGCATTTCTTTCATGAGTAAGTTTGCGGTGTCGTTTCGTCTTCTTCTCGGCCGCGGTGGAAACACTGGCTTACACCGACCTTCTCACATATTCTTGTCAAATGTATTTCCATTATTGCTCGCCATACTAAAGAACTCTCGAAGAGTTGGCGAAAGAACAGAAGCGCAAAGCCAAAAATAAGACAAAGGAATTGCAAGAGGCTGGTCACGAAGGAGGTATGCACGAACAAGAAGATTCAGCACGATCTATGCTCGAATTCTTAGAGAGCGCGCGAAGCGGACGCATGATTCCGCCCGAGTTGATTATCAAGTACGCAACCTACTTTCAGGACGATTTGACCTTGGACAATATGCCGCGGATGCAACTCATCAATATGTGTAAATACATGGGTATCCCTCCGTACGGTTCTGATTCGTTTTGCGCTTCCAACTAAGACACCGAATTCGTATTCTGAAAGAGGATGATCAACGCATTCTGTGGGAAGGTATTGATTCATTGACAAAGATGGAACTACGAGAAGCGTGTCGTGAACGAGGAATGCGTTCGACGGGTTTGAGTAAGGATGCGTTCAAACGGATGTTGATTCAGTGGTTGGAATTGAGCGTCGAAAAGAATGTCCCAATCTCCTTGCTCATTATGAGTCGAACGTTCTTTTTGCAAGAAGAAGCTTTCGAACGCAAGCCAGACGAAGAAAAGCCCGGAGAGTCGTTGGCTGGATTGGCAGATACTATTTCGGGTCTGGACAAGGAAGTATTGAACGAGGTTATTTTGAACGTGGCGACCTCCGAAGAGAAAATGTCCAATCCGGACGTACGAAAAATCAAATTGGAGGTTTTGTCAAAACAAAATGAGTTGATTCGTGAAGAAGAAGCAGCCCGCGAGGCGGCAAAGAAACAAAAGTCAAGGCCGAAGCGGCACCGACCGAGCCGGAGGTCGAAAAGTCAACCGCAGAAGAACCCGCTTCTACTATATCGGCAACTACCAATAATACCAAGGCAGAACCAGCGACTACTGTTACGGCTGCAGAGGCAACGGAATCAGCTTCCTCCAAGACGGAAAGCAAAGACGAAATTTCCGAACCAAAGTCAGAACACTCATTAACGTCTGCCGAGATGGATGCCATTTCTCAATTGCTGTCGGACGATCCAGTGAGTATGGAGCGAGCGCAACTCGAAAAGATCAAAGCCGCTATGCAAAAGGAGACTACGGAATCTGGGAATATGGAAAAGGAGTCTGGAAAGCAGGCCAGCGAAGACGTGACTGATGATCCAACAGCACCGGGTCCCATGTCGTCGGAAGAAGCGGATCGTTTGGTCGAAGCATCGGTCCGAGAAAGCGAAGCTCGTGCTGCCAAGGAGAGTGCCGAGTCGACAAGTGTCTCAATAGCACCGGCGGAAGAACCCAAAGTCCCCGAAACCGAATCCGAAGACGATGTGATTGTACGGCGTTTGAAGAAACGCATCGAATCCATGGTCGACAAGATTGAAGTGCAACTCTCCGAAACTGAAGTGAAAATTGGCGACAAGCTGCACTACTTGGACAAGGACAAGGACGGAATTTTATCCCAAGAAGAGCTCGCCGAAGTCTTGCAGCAAGTCTTGAAACGAAAGATCTCATTGGAAGAGGCCCGTCAACTGGCCAAGAACATGGACGAGAACTCGGATGGCATTTTACGGTCCAAGAATTGATCCAATGGATCGATGAACACAAGTTGGTACAATTTGTCGAAGAAGGCCGCGATGCGGACATGGACCGCATTTTGTTGAGTCTCTCGACGGGGAGAAGCAACCAAAACAGCCGCCCGAGTCGTCGTCAACGAGCAGTACATAAGTTATATACTATTGACTGACTAGTCTATGTTTTTTGGAAAAACAGTGGTAGACTCTAGCTATTAAAATTACCGTAGTTGGTTCGTTTTTATTGTTGTTTTACCTCAAGTCACGCACGCACGCATTTCATTTTCTCGGAAGTTCGTCCTTCAACGTTTGACGTCATTCGCCGTCAAAGCGGTACTTGAAGAACAATGACACAGAGTGTACAAACGAAAATTCGGTTCGGTTCGGCGCGAGATTCGCACATACATCACTGTCAACAAGAATTCAACCAGTTGTTGCTTTGTCATCTTTTCTTCTTGTATTTCATTCTCATTCCTTATATTCTCACTCAATCATTTGATATATATTCTTCTCCATACTATTATTATTAATAACGATTCAATCAAACGATTCCAAGAATGACACCCGAACCAGCGCAAGCAGCCAATAACAGCAACGGCAGCAACATGGGAGGATTGACGCCGCGAATGACCAAAAAGGCGCGCACGGAGCATCATGGTGCGTGCGTGAGAAACAATGAATTGAATTCAATTCAATTCAATTCAATTGATTGAACTGTATTTATTCGTCTCTGTATGTATCATATACTGACTCATTCTCATTCATTCATTCATTCACTCCTCTCACGATCTCGACAGAACAAGACGGCATTCCGATTCCCGAATTTCACGATTCCGATCACATTAGTTTAACCTCTCATCCCGATGCCTTTGGCGTCGATCCCGTCCCCATCAGTTGGGGACATCCCGATCCGCGCGTCCGCGGTCCCGTCATTTGCACCGTCACGCATTCCTCGCAGCGCAACGCGATTGGGGCGCATCAAGGTTCCTATTGCATTTACACGGGATTGGCCGTCGCGGCAAACAAACTGGATCCCAATTATGTCCCCGATTTGAGTTTAACGAGTCCTGTCTTTCCCATTGGTCCGCATCCGGCTTGGAGTGATCCCAAGAAAATTGGCTCGATCGATCCTTTGGTCACATTGTCACCGAAAGTTACGGCGACTGGCTCGAAAAGGATGGGACATTCGTCCCACCATTGCCGTCACAAAAGCACACATTGACCTGCCCGAATGCCGCGAAGGCGTCTTGTCGGGACGACTCGTCCCGGACGGAAAGATACTATTACAAACAGGACAATCCGTCGTCGCCAAGGCCGCCATTGAACCCGTCTGGTACTTGCCCGAAATTGCCCGGCGCTTTCAAACGACCGAAACGCATTTGCGCCATTCCATTTTCGCATGACGAATGGCATGTACCCCGAACTCATTACACGGCCGGACATTAAAATATTCTTGCCGCCCATTGGTGGTTTGACCATTTACATTTGGGGATCCGGCAACGATTCCCGACGAAGACATTGAATTGACGTGCCGTGTGCACGATGAGTGCAACGGATCCGATGTCTTTGGGAGTGACATTTGTACGTGTCGGCCGTATTTGACGCACGCGATTGAAGAGTGCATCAAAACGGCGCAGCGGGGTGGTTGTGGCATTGTCATTTATTATCGCAAAGAAGGTCGATCGTTGGGAGAAGTCACCAAGTATCTCGTGTACAATACCCGCAAACGACAAGAAGGTGGAGACAGTGCGGAGCGGTACTTTCGTTGCACCGAACAAGTGGCGGGTGTCCAAGACACGCGATTTCAAGCGCTCATGCCGGATCCGTTGCATTTCTTGGGTGTTACCAAGATTCATAATTTCATTAGTATGAGTGACATGAAATACAATGCCATTGTCAGTACGGGCATCAAAATTGTCAATCGCGTGGAAATTCCACCCGACATGGTCCCCGACGATGCCATGGTGGAAATTACGGCCAAGGTGTTTCATGGGTACAATGCCGGTAAGGCGTATCAAGGGATTGATGAAGAGGAACTCAAGAAAACGAAAGGTCGCGAGTATGGCTATGACAAGAAGGGAGCGGCAGAGAATGGAACTGCCGAATAAAGATTGAAATGGAGCTAGAAACATGCGGAGCTATTATTGAACACAAAAAAGCAATAGAAAAAAAAGGAAGGAAGGAAGGAAAGAAAGTATATAGGACGAATGGACAAGAAGCTAAAGATAAGCTAGTTGAGCCGATTGCAATACCTTGAATCCGAAGTACTAGAGAGACATTGCAAGTTATTTACGAGTAGACTCATTCATCAATCAATCAATCTGCAATAATAATAGCACTAGCTTGAATACGACATTGCAAAAGGACTTGAACTATACTATATACTACTTTAATATAGTTGTTGTTTAAAAGTAAGCACCACCCACCCATTCATTGACAATGTCTAGCATATCCTTCTGTTCCACAGCCGTGGCCACCACCAATGCCATCAAACCAAGCATGGCCAAACGTCCATTGAGGATCTCGGCTTCAACCGTCAAACCCATGTTAAACTTGGGCATGTATCCGTATCCTGTGGGCTGGTTGACACTGGGCTCGGTGAACAAGGTATCTCCTGCGGAGGAGGGCAGAAGGCAGCCATCATGGAGACTCAAAAAGTGCGCATTCGCGGCCAAGATGATGGCACGCTCATTGGTAATGGTGTTCTTGCCCGAAATGGTGGCCAAGGTACCCCAGTCCTTGAAACTGACCAAGGCTTCGGCATCAGGGATCAATCCGTGTCCCTTGCAATAGGCCGTGGCGCAGATAAAGAACCATCCGAACATGGCGTGTCGGCCGTTCCACTTTTCGGCTTGGACAGACGGTCCCCAGCCGTACTTGGCAAAGGAGGGAACTGCTTGGCCCAATCGGCGGTGGCGTCTTCGAAAATTTCGGGGCGCCGAGGTTGGCGCCGTGGATGCTGAAGGGTAGTAGAGGAGCGAGAAAGAGAGTGTCAGCTGTTTGTTTGTAACGAGAGATGAAATAATATAATGATGATTATTTGGGAAAGATACGTCTCCCTCTCTGAATACGAAAGAAAGGAATGCTTCCTACGAGATCCTTTCTCACTGCCTCTTGTAGCTCGGAGAAAGGAATACAGGAAGGAGAATATGAAAGAGCGATCCTCTGCTGCATAGCTATTATTCGATAGATGCTATATTGTATTCATTTCGTATCTACATAACGCATACTACAGCGTGCAATGCCTCCTTACCTGGTTGTCTTTTGCATAGCAGCATTCTTCAAGGAGTGAATGCCGAAGCAGCGCTCAAGCTCAATAAGAGAGCAACAAGGGATTTCAGAGGAGCCATGATCGGTAGATGAATAGATAGAAAGAAGGTTACAAAAGGGTTTTGCAATCAAGAGGCAACAAGCAACAAAGGCAATTGCTGGTGTGCGGCGCTCTCTGCTATCGCTGCTTATTCCATGTTGAGCCGTATCTATCTGTTCAAGCCGCCGATCCGTGAATGACACTGACGTCGGTCGGTCAAGACTGCACTGCCTGCAATCTGTTCCGGATGACGTCGGGCGAACGACATACGCAAGAGTTCGCGCGTGTGAGCGCGCGTTCGTTAAGAACGTACCAAGGAAGGACGCGCAAAGAAAACGAGCTACGGCGAGACAGTTTACTTTTTTAGTCACTACCTATTTCTACTAGCATCCTTCTTTATAGTAGCATTCGAGCTAGCTCTTCTATTACTACTATATCAACGGAGTCAAAATCAAAGCAGCAACAAACCACAAGAACAGCGCGGCCACGGCTTGTGGCACTCCCACGGGGTCGACTTCATTCCGACACGGCACTTCCGGGTCGTTCTGAATCACATTGTTGACAATCCACGCGCCAACCAATACGTCCGTATTGGCGTCCGACAAGGATGCCAACAACAGAATCAACCACGTGAGGCCACCAATGACCAAATGACCTTGTCGGCCCAACAAGGCCAGTGACAAGCGACCACCGTTGGTGGCGCCCAGTGGCAACAAATCGACGGCTTGAATCAACAGCGACACGTATCCCGCCACGGCCAGTGGATGCAGTGGAACTGCCGTCGCCGATGCTTGTGTGGTGTAAAGCCGGGAGCGCCGCCCAACAAGGAATCGACGGCGGCACCGGCGGCCGTGCTGCATTGCAAGACGCGGACGGGCAGTGTCGGAAAGTAATCCGCCACGGCAGCCGGTGCCGTGGCGGTCAATTGCAGACCGTACGCTAACAATGCCGCGGACGTCAATAGTCCGACGATAGGACCGGCCAGAGCAACATTGGCAAGGGCGGTCCGCGATGCGGGGAATTGGTGAAGCGTCGGATCGTTCCCATCCATGGCAGTGGCCAAAATGGCACTAGTACAGGAAACGACAATTTGACTTGTTCCCATTGTGCAACGGCAGCTTGTGCCAACAAGTGGACCAATGGAACAAGTGCCAATGGTGCCAGCAAGTCCAAGACTTTTCCATTGAACCAATCAATTCCGGTAAAATCTTGTGTAAGACGACTCGTGACTAACTCGTTGCCTCCATAAATGCCCACGACAAAGATAATGCTCGTCGCACATGCCGACAAGGAAGCCAAGCCATTCCCAATAGGACTGATTTGAGGTGCGAAATCACGTTTAATCAATAACAAGACCGGATCTTTGTCGGTGACTCCGAGGGGTTCATCCTCGGAATCGGAAAAGGAATCGGGCAGCCAACACAGCTGCGCATCGAATGATTTGGGAAATTGTGCTTCCAATTGTTTCAATTGATCATTTACACTTGATATAGTAGCAGTACGACTCTGTTTCCAGCTTCCTGGAATGCAATACCCTCCCGGAACGCTACGAGGCGCCGTCGATGGCAGAAAGAACTCTTTTGACGCAACACATTCATCACGATGGCCAAATCGTCCGCAGTGGTCACACGATCGTCTTGTCGAGTCACACGGGGTAACAATTGTTGATACAAGCTTTCCGTGCGCATTTCTTCGGGTGTCATGTCCATTTTCTTGTCGTCATTGTTGAATAGAGAAAAAACGTTGGGTTTGTTGTTCTTGTTTGTCTTTGTTGCAGTAGTAGTCGCCGATGATGATGGCGAAGTAGTAGCAGTAGCAGCAGCAGCAGTAATCGCAGCCCCAGCACACTCTTTCTTTTTCCTTTTGTGCCAGCAAGAGTCCCTGTTGCAATCGCTCAGCCGTTTGATAATTCCGTGTTTCATACAATTGAGTGACGAGCGTCGGTATTTGCTGCACGTCGGTCGCACTTTCCCAAACATCATCATCTGCTAATGTATCGTCCTTTTGAAGGGAATACCACAACGCGACGCGTACCTCAACCGGCAATCGCAGAATCGACCAATAGGCTTGTGCGAATTCCGAGGAGGACAAGCCAACGGGTAATTGCTCCAATTGTTTCATTTGCTGTTCCAACAAATCAATTTGTTCTTGTAGTTGAACGAGATCCGTGTCATCTGTCAAAGACTCTTCCAGGACACGAACTTGATTCACAATCTCTTGTACTTCTTGTTGTTGTGGTGAACTGGATTGAAGCGCTGACAGATGTCTCAGTGATGATGATAGCAGAGGAGGCGAGAAAAATCCGTCGCTGCTACATACAAACAGACATAGGAATGAAATAATAATCACAGTGGCTTGTCTTCTTGCTTTCATTTTATTTGCTTTCAGTTCCTGCTCTGTTCAAGGAATTAGTAATCGAGAGAAAGAGTGAAGTGAAAGGCGGCTGTCGTTGATCGGCAAACAAAATACCAGTAAGTATCGATGCGATCCAAAAAAAAACGATCGAGTGTTGTTGTTGTTTTTTCGTTTGGAGAAAAAAGTGACTCACAGGCGTCCATCCGTCGCATCTACCGTAGATAGGTCAACTAAAAGAAAGCAACAATTTCTTCATTAACAAGTTTTTATATATTATATAATTTACAATCATTCATATTTGTTTCTTCTTTTCTTCGTTTCAACATTCATAACGTGTGTTGACAGCAAGGCGTGATGCCTTCGACATTGTCATTGTCCTCGCTACTGCTGCCACTACTTGGCTGCGATCCCTTGTCGGTCACGTCCATTTCACAGCAACTAGCGTTTCGCTTGGCAAAGGATGCTGCTGCTGCTGTCGAGGGAGCAAAGAGGGCATCTTTTGCGTTGAATAGTACATGACCCAACATGAGACCGCCAATCACAGCAACAAACAATGGCGTGGAATAGATCATGACCACCAGCATGACCATGTAACCAATGGTCAACTGCACTCCATAAATGGTCGCCGAGATCGTCAAGCGCATGAGGCGGGACGATTGCTCCACGCGCTTCATTACATTTCTGCGCTGGAATAAAATAAATTCCACCAACAGACCCAACAAGATAGTTCCGAAACATGCCGCAATGAATTTGCCTTGTGTGCTCAATACCCATTGAGGGAATAGGTAGATTGCACAAGTAGCACCCTTCCATTGGAAACCTTCGTGAAACATGGTCGATCCCCGTAGCAGTATGGCTTTTCCGGGATATTGGTGAGTTCGAAGCTCACCGGGACAGACTCCAGATTTTCTACCAGGGGCTGCCAGCTGCCAACACAAATGGGATGCATGGCACTTCCGGGCAGACCATTTGCGCCGGTGCATGGTTCTACCGCTTGAGACACATTGTTACTCGTGGCGTCCATGACAGATGGGTCCACACAGTAGAGACCGTACCCACTTTCCACTTGGCTCTGTGCATGATCCGCTTGAGGAATGTCCAAACACGACATCCAACAGTAAAAGTTGGTGACATTGTTGCAGACACTGGCGTCGTCCACCATGGCCAAACGACGGCGAGGAGACGTCAAATCAGTGTTAGTGTTGAAGGATTCTTGAACAGGAGCACTTCCGCATCCCATCGATACAACGTCTTCTTGGTAACGCTCTTGTAAGGTCGCATCGGAGCGCGTGTGCACCAATGCTTGTTGCAGATCCGCCAGAGTGCGTGGCTCGGGATACTCTTGCACAATTGCCGTCGGAGGAACCAAGTGCACTAAAGGAAGAAAGGAGGTGTTAGAAACAGCGACCTTGACATGTTTCGATCCGACTCACGATCATAGTATAGGTACTTACTCATTCCGTACCAAGCCCGCGTTGTCCCCACTTGCATACGAACTGCATGCCGCGTGGCTCGGACTTTTACATCCGATGAAAGCCAATGTTCGGCGCCAGCTCCCAACATGACAATCACTGCATTTTCTGGAAATTCGACTTGCTGCAGATTACCCTGACGATCCTCAACCCAAAAGGCAGAGTCCCCTCCATTCGTGCAATCCAAAGCAGGGACAAAACTCAAAAGAGACCTGCATCCGTGTGTACTTGCAAGTCGTGGTCGTCTTGATGAGAGTCTTGCAATGTCTTGGAGTACAAATGAAAGTGCTCCAAGTTGGTAGAAGACTCGACAATGTCACGAATGCGATGATACTCGACCCCGTGTTTGGTGCGGAGCAGAGGAACGTGAGAAGGAGACATCGATCGATCCCACGTCGACACAAAGGCTTGGGACGCCAAGGCCACTTGATCGCGTAGAGCATCGAGTGCTTCCGCAACGTCCGCTCCGCACAGTTGAGCGACTTCGGCAGGCAATGGAAGCGGAATCGAGCCCGCCGTGGCTGTGGCAACCGTAGTTCGAGCACCTTGTTGCAAGAGACCGCTCACGCTGCTACCGAGGACACTGCGGGCCTCGGAAAGCGAGTTCCAGCAAGAGCAAACGCCGCTCAGTGCTTCATTTCGTGTTGCGAGATATTCCGGAGGCATCTCAATGGCGAGTAGACCGTTCTCACGGAGCGCGCTGGTGACGGAGGAGACCTCGAGCTCTTGCAAGGGGAATGTAGGCACGGAGAGGCTTGCGGAGGAATACGCGGCCATCGCGGCCCACAAAGCAATTTGGATGCGGTAGTTCATGTTGAAATGAGTTTAGAAGCTTAGAATGAGTTGATAATGAAATAAAAGATACAAAATAAAAAACAGATTCATTCGTTTATAATTGAGTTGCGGCGCTGTTGCTGCTCAAGCCTGATTTGCAGATTTTTTTCGGCTGTGCAGGAATGGTTCTTTGTACTGAATCGTGGACACTAATTGATTTCACAATGAAATCAGGACGATGTGAGGTTCGGAACAACGCAGCAGACGGCGAGACGGGTATCCGATAAACAGTACCCACGGATCTTCGTGCTTCGCTTGCATGTGCAATGTGCATGCAAGATGCAAGGGCAAGGTGGTCTGCTGTCATCTGTCATCGTGCTCGAGCCAAGTACCTCAATCGTTCCAAATTCCAACCTAAGGTTCCAACGAGTTTCCTTGATGCAGAGCTGGTACTTGTGCGACACAAATCAGGCGACGTTCCCAAGCGCCGTTGGCTTCATCATTTAGAAGCCTTTGGTATCATGTCTGTATGTATAGAATAACCACTTATCAATAATTACACCAACGTGCTTAAGTGGTCTGCCAATGAACCAGTGAACGGAAACCTATCATGTACAGTTTGCTTCTTTCAGCTGCCAGCCAAGGAGTAAGTCGTCGAAGCTCTCTCCCACATCAACACCATGGATTTTGCCATCTTTTCTTTCTGAAACAACTTCCATTCACCGGAAACTAAAATATTTTAAAAAAGAATGTCAAAATGGACGCCATCCATGATACCCTACAAACTGAAACAATAGCAACGCACAGCCATGATGACGACTATTACGAAGAAACAGAAGAACCACTCTCGAAAGACGATCCCCTTCGGATTTTGGGAGATGTCGTCGAATTTCGGGTGTTGACACCAACAATCGAAAGTATTTTTGTAAAATCGCGTTTGGTCCAACCTTCGGCACAAGACAGGATCTGCGGAAGAGGGAGGTATCTGGTCACTGTCCAAAAGTCGCTATTTTGGTGGGAAGCGACGCCGCCTGAAGTTGGCCTTGGATGATTTGGAAATCAGTGTTCGGTACAAACAAAAGGATCCTTTGAATCTCGCCACGTGGGATACGGGTTTATTGGGGCAGGCGTGTGAGTGGGAGTGTCCTTTATCTTCGCAAGAAGACCATCTCGATATCAACATTACAGAGGATGTGATTTTGACGATTCGATTTCAATTGGCCACCGAAAGTGACGTTACCTTTGTAGAGAAATTGTATCAAAACGAAAATCCATGGAGAGAAGCGATACCTACGGCCACACTGGTCACCGAAGCAAATGAATGGAAAAGTTTTGGGCATTCGGTATCCTCCATGTTCAAGACAATGGTTCAGGATGATTCCGTGGTTTATGTCAAGCCGCATGCGAATCCTGAAAGGGTGGAAGAAACGACGTACATGTCGAAACAAGCGATTAAGGAGGCAACATTTGTTCCTTCGCAGCAGTGGGTCACTGCCGGATCCGGTTCGATTGGAAACCTGTACCTGGAAATATTGAAATGCTCCGATCTTCCCAATGTGGATATTGGTGGAAGTATTGGTAATTTTACCGACTGTTTTGTCTGCGCCGTTTTGAAGACGCTATGGTACAAACACCTGTCATTGATGATGAGCTTAGTCCTCATTGGATGCCATGGACGAGAGAGCGTTTCGCATCAAAATACTCCATCCGTCGAGTCTACTGTACCTCGGGGCATTTGACTTTGATTTCCTTGGCGACCATGATCCACTGGGACGGGTTGTGGTCAATCTCAGCAATCTACAACGCAACACGGATTACACGCTCACTTATAAGTTGTACCCGAATTCTCATGTGACAGATCGGGTTTCGGCCGGTGAAATCACGATACGCTGGCGTCGTCTGGAATATCACAATGAACGAAGCACTACTGGCAGGAATCCGGTCACGCCCGAAATTCCACGTCAATGTAGAGAAGGAAAAGAGTTTCAAAGTGTTGCACTATACCTGTCACGGCGAATACGGAGATCACACGGAGCAAGCTTTTGATCTCACAGTCATGCGATCGTATGTCAATGAAATCCTGGAATACAAGCACGCTTTAGGGTATTGTCTAGTTGACAGCATCCAATCTTTGATCTTTTGGCGGGGCAGGTGCAAGTGTTTGACATGGTCCTTCCTCTGCACTCCCTGGTGTTTTTCTTATCATGCTGCAAGTTACTGGAGCGCCCGTGCCTATTTCCGGCATTCGTTTTCCTAGGTGTTGGATGGATCATGTTGGTGACACTGACACAGCGGCGACAACATCCTTCACCTTGGTTTGGATGTCCATCGTTTCAAACTACTTGAAAATACTACTGGGAGGAGAGACGCCGAGGCAATTTGAAAAGGTCGAGCCCTATCATGAAGTAAAGAAGATTGAAGCTTACGAAATGGCGTGGAAGGATCGTGTAGAGCAAGACCAGAAACGTCTTGCAACATTGGCAGAGTTACAAGAACAGCTCAATGCGCTTGGTGACGGCGATCCACACAAAGCAGGCCAACGTTAGCATTCCCTTGGACCTTTTGGAGCGACTAACACGATACCAGGGCATGATAGCGCAGTACTGTCGATACATGCGCGTCCGTGAAGATCTTTTTACGTGGGAGGAGGGCGTCATTTCGTTCTGGATTACTGCTAGCTTTCTGGTGTTGGAAGTGTGGGGCTGTTTTTGCCTTGGGAATTTCTTCTGACTTGGACTATGAAACTTGTGGTTTACGGCTTGCTGGGCCCACATATGATGGTATTCCACTCATTTCTTGGAAGCTCATCTGACGATGACAAGATCTCCAAAGCATTAGAGCAGCTGTCGCGAATGAATCAAAATACCCGGCATCGTCGCCAAGATGCTCTTAAACTGAGAGACGCCAAATGTTTGGCTTTCGGAAAGTATTTGACGACGACGTGCCTGCATTTAACATCAGCCGACATCACGATAGACCACTGCCTTGCTCCCATGCCGAGACTACATCGAAGCCGCAACAATTCCACCTGCCAACAAGTGCATACCTGGCCAGCAATTCTTGGAAAATATTACCGCGAACAGAATCTCAACAAGCAATTTTGACAAGGAAAAATTAGAGCTGGATAAACTCAGGTCGGCGGCGGAGTCTTGTATTTGCGAAATCAAGGAAAACGAAAGCTCGGAGGTCGTGAAAGCACTAAGGGAGAAATCGATTCCCAGGAAGAGAGACATGCCAGACTCCATGGGGTTTGAGATAATCGACGGAGGCTCTGGGTCTGCACCCAGTATTTTCCTTCATGAGAATTCGACACTGAATGGTGGACTTCGGAGGCGAAGACGGTCTTCTTTGCTTCGCATCGAACAGTTTGCCACAGCACCAAACACCCGAAAAGACTCGCTGCATATTGAATCTACTTTATTTCGTGAAAGCGCTTGGTACGCTGGCCGAGAAACCCGATGCTCCCTGCAACAAATATATTCCTCAGATGAAACTTCGATCGAGATATGTGTCTACGAGCCAACCTTTCCCAGATGTCATTAGATGCGACGACTGCTCCTGTGACGGCATTTCAGAAGTGATCTGTCTCGACGAAGAGGAGAAAAAGGTAGACGATGATGACAGAAACGACCAACCCAGTTAAGCGCACAGAGCAATAGTCTACATAACTTGTTTCAGTTTATCAATAATTAATGAGTTCACACAGCACACTCGAACATGGGCTACAACAGGAAAAAGTCTATCGAAAGTAACGGTCCATGTCCGCTTTGTGCCGGGGACATCGGGATCGATGGCAGCAACTGGTTAAAGAGAATGTGCCGTTCTAGACAATGATATGGAGTAATGAAGAATTTGTGAAGCATCAAGCCTCAGCTAAAGCTGTTTGTATAGCCGGCTGTCCGGTTGCTGCAAGACTCTGCCAGAGGAGAACACTGCATTCAGGCGCATAGTATCTTCCAGATTCCTGAAGAGGGCGAATGATTGGCTCTTATATTCGGAAACAGGATCAAGACCTTGATATTTCAGAAGAATCACACTTTCTTTCAGACTTTCCAAGGCTTGCAAATGGTCACTCCATGCATTGTCCATTGTGACAAGTGTAGCGTAATTTGCGGACCGAACCAGATTTGGTTGCTTTTCCAATTTCGAGTTGAAAACCTCTTCGACGACCACCTTCAAAAGGCCTCGACTGTGCGCTGGTCTTTGCCTGCAAGGTCAGCTTCCGAAACAAGTGGTTGTACCAAAGGAAAATTGGTAAACTTTCTGCAAAAGTTTGGAGGCGTTCACGTTGCCATCCTCATCAGTTTGTCCCTTTACAATATCCAACACAGTCTGCATATTGTATTCCCTTGTTATCCGAAGTGATTCTTCGGGTGACGCAAACAAGATGTCCCGTCGGCGTTTGTAAATCACAGTGCGTTGACTATTGAGAACATCATCAAAATTGAAAATTTCCGCTCGAATCTCCCGGTACTTTTCTTCAACTGCGTTCTGGACTTTGTTCAAAGCTTCGGTAACTTGCTCAGCTTCTACGGGCATATCTTCGCTTACACGGAACATATTCAACATGTTTTCAGCTTGTCTCCACCGAAGATGACGAACATGTCGTCCTCGAAGGACAGAAAGAAACGAGAAGATCCTGGATCTCCTTGACGTCCAGCACGACCTCGAAGCTGAAGATCAATACGTGAACTTTCATGGCGATTGGTTCCCATGACATAAAGACCTCCTTTTGACTTTACAGCTGCCTTTTCCTCCGCCAGCACTTCTTTGAAGGTATCTTTAATCGAATCGGCTGCTTCTCTTAGCAGTGTCACATACTCAGGCTCATCATCAGCTTCCGTTGTGTCGAAAGCCACCGTCAAAATGTCGTCTAGTTCAATGGCGCTGAGACCATCTGCAAACGTTTTCTTCATCGCATTCGCAGCCTCTTTCAATGTTATAAAGACATCATCTTCTACGTCGGCAGGGTAGTAATCCTCATCTGGGGAGGGCGGTACGAGTGTAAGTTCTTTTGCGAAGCCACCACTCCCTCTTCCAGTAGCAGCGATCGCGTCTTTATGCGCGCCATGGTTGTTGGGCATCCACCTAGCAAAATATCTGTACCTCGACCTGCCATGTTGGTGGCCACTGTCACGACACCCGCACGCCCCGCTTGAGCGATGATTTCAGATTCACGTGGAGCATTCTGCGGGGAAGCATTAAGCAATTCAGCCTGAATGCCTTCCTCCGCCAAAGCTTGGATCAGCTCTTCACTTTGCGCGACAGACGTAGTACCAATCAAACAGGGGCGTCCACCTGGTTGTCCACCACCAACATTCACCACTTCCTTGACAAGTGCGCGATTCGCAGCCGCTCGCGTTTTGAAGCTAACATCCGGATAATCACGACGTGCCACTGGTAGAGCGGTCGGAACTGGAATGACCTTTAGACCGTACGTCTGCTCCAATTCTTGCGCATCCGACATGGCGGTACCCGTCATGCCCGACAAACGCGAAAATTGTCGAAATAACGCTTGATAGGTCACTTTAGCAATCACTTTGCTTTGTTGACTCACTTCAATCCCTTCTTTGGCTTCAATACTTTGATGCAACCCGTCCGACCAACGACGGCCATCTAAAACACGACCTGTAAAGGAATCGATAATACCAACACCAATGTCTTTTCCACTATCATCTTTCAGAACCGTATATTCAATATCTTTGTTGAACAATTCTTTCGCCTTGACAGCATTTGTAATATACGGAGCCCAAGCGGAACCATCAGGTTGAATGGAAAAGAGCGAATCCACTCCTAGCGCCGCTTCAGACTCCTTGAACCCCACTTCTGTGAGTACACAATTTTGTTTTGAGATCGACCGTGTAATGCAAGCCGGCTTTCAAGGCCCCGCAATGGCATTCGCGGCCGCGTACTTGTTGGCCGGCGCCTCCACTTGCTTACTGACAATCAAGGGAGTTCGCGCTTCATCAATCAAGACCGAATCCGCCTCATCCACAACACAGAATCCCTTGAATTCTCCAGCACCGCCCGGCAACACAGTCTGTTCGGGCGACAGCGCCAAATGATCCCTCAAATAATCAAATCCCAATTCACTGTTGGTGACATAGACGATATCACACGCATACGCCTGTTTGCGCTGCTCTTCGTTCATACTCGACTGCACCAAGCCCACGGTCAATCCAAGAAACCGATGAATTTGTCCCATTTTTCCATATCACGTCGCGCCAAATAGTCATTGACGGTAATCACAAACGAAGACTGACCCGTCAAGGCATTGACGTAGGCCGGTAACGTCGACACGAGTGTTTTTCCTTCTCCCGTGGCCATTTCGGCCAATTGACCATCGTGCAAGATCAAACCTCCCAACAATTGGACATCGTAATGACGGAGTTCCAGCACGCGCCTGGGAATTTGAGCATAGTGAGTACAATGTACAAGTCAACACAATACACCCACACTCTTGTAGACACGCACCAAGACGCTTCGCGGACGACCGCAAAGGCTTCTTCCAACAATTTCCCATTGATATCTTCTCCTTGGCCAATCGCTCTCGAAACTCTTGCGTCTTGGCAATCAACTCATCATCCCCAAATCTTCGACAGTCGGTTCCAAGGCATTGATGTGTTCGACGCGTGTTTGCAATTCCTTCAAATAAGCGACATTTTCTTGACTGCGTTGGGATTTGTCTTGGCCCGACAAGAAATCTTCAAACATGCCCATGTGCAAAGTAGTCGAAGTCGTAGTTGTAGTTGTGCGACTATATATTGGAGGTTCAGGAGCTTGTCGATAGAGGAGTCCCTTGTACCGACACGGCTGCTCGGGATCGCCCGACACTGAATGCGACGGAAGACGGAAGCATCGACCAGAGACACAAAATAATTGCCGGCGTCGAAGAAAAGCGGCCCTCATGATGTGATTGTATAGTTCGCTCTTTGTTTTGTCTTCTTTTTATGCGAGTAGGTTTGTTGTCAACCAAATAATGAAGTAAATAAAGAAGTCTTATTGTGAGAAGATAATAAGGACAATCGATTGCAAAGGACGTTTTTCCGATTGTTTATTTGGGTGAGTCAGTTTTACAAGCAAGTGTCACACGCAACCATCTGTGTCACTTTTTGGTGTTGTTGCACAACAAGAAAACGGAGGTCTTTTGGGTGACGTCGTTCCACAAACGACTGTCCGTCTATGCGTCAGACACGAAGCAAACGTGACCGCATTGTCTGTGCATCGTACGGGCAACCTTCCGCCGCTTCCATCCAAACCGCTCTTTCTTTCTCGAAAAAAGGCGTCCCAAGAAGAAAAAAAGAACATCTCGTTGCTTCCTTGTTGCAGTCCACAACATTTACAATCGATCCATACAACTGGTGCTTTTCCTGTCGCATGCATACAAACAAATCAATCTAATTTGGAAAGTTTTTCTGCATCTCCGCGCAAAAGAAGAATCAATTCAAAGCAAAAGGACAAATAGAACAAATCCTGTTACTACACAACAACACTCGCTATTCTTATCAACTTATTATTGATTCATCATGGTGACACGATGTGCTTTTGAAAACTCCAATGAGATTGGTGTCTTTGCTGCATTGACAAACTCGTATTGTTTGACCGGTACGTAGCTAGTGTCTTGGAATATAGAATAACTAGCTGTTTGTATTCCTTTATGATATTCCTTTCCCACTGCATCTCGCTCACACACATTCTAACTCATTCAACCCACACACAAACACACAGGAATCGGCTTTTCGGAAAACTTTTATTCCATTTTCGAAGCCGAACTCGCATCCCACATTCCCGTCATTCACGCTACAATTGGTGGCAATCGCTTTGTCGGTCGAACGACGGCCGGCAATCGCCGCGGATTGCTCGTCCCCAATACGACCACCGACATGGAATTGCAACACTTGCGCAACTCCTTGCCCGATACAGTCGTTGTGCAGCGCATTGAAGAGCGCTTGTCGGCTTTGGGGAATATTATTGCCACCAACGATCACGTGGCCTTGGTGCACCCCGATACGGACCGTGAAACGGAAGATGTCATTGCGGATGTCTTGGGCGTGGAAGTCTTTCGACAAACGGTCGGGGACAAGCGCTTGTGGGAAGTTACAGCAAATTCACCAATCAGGGTGGGATGGTGCATGCGCGCACGACTGTCGAGGACATTGAGGAATTGTCGTCGTTGTTGCAAGTGCCGCTGGTGGCGGGGACGGTCAATCGTGGTTCCGATGTGTTGGGTGGTGGTATGGTAGTCAATGATTGGAAGGCATTTTGTGGTTTGGATACGACGGGAACGGAAGTTTCGGTCATTGAGAGTATATTTAGACTGCAAGCGTCAGGACAACAGTCGGGTCAACCGTCGAGTATTGTGACGGACATTCGAAGTTCGTTGATTGATCAGTTGTCGTAAATATAAAAAAGAAGAAGACAAAATATAATAGTATAATATGAATTGAAAAAACCCGCATTTGTTTTTTGCTTACGAGGTGTATTTTAGACTGTGGTGCGTCGAATCCGAAATTTATGCTCGTCCATGTGATGGATTAAGAATTTTTCTATAGGATGAGGATCCTTTTCTTTCTAGTTCTAGAACAAATACTTTGGTTAAAAGTAAGCCGTGGTTGCAGAGCGGATTCTTTCTGTTAGCATCAAGGAACAAGAACAAACTACGACATGTTAAGGCCTAAGTCTAGGCTATACCGAGCATCAGTACCGGTAAGACGAATATGCGTCGTCGATGAGCGGGAACGAGATTTTCTCTTCCGTGAGAAAAAGCTTTGTAACTTACGAGCTTCAACAGGTCGCATCGCAACAAATCGCATTGGAGCATTTCTTCATAAATAAAAGAGTTGAATTGTCGACTATTAATTCAAATAGATAAGCGGATTTTCTATCTATTGAGAGTGACGAAGTAACGACAGCGAGTGTCACAATGAATCCACCTGATAAGCGACTCGAAACCACCACTAACGACATCAAATGGATGGAAAATTATAGAAAGCTCGAAGTCTTTAAGGAATCGAAGGGGCACTGCAATGTCACCAAAACGTTCGAGGACAGGTCTTCGGATATTTGCGTTAAGAACTAGAGACAGCTTAAAAAATCAGGAACGCTGCGAATGGATCGCGATCAACTACTAAATGATTTGGGATTTGTTTGGAGCAAGTCAGGCCCAGCACCGGTGCTGTGAATGGATCGATACAATCAGCTCATTTCTCAACTTGGGATAATACCTAGAATAGGGATAGGACCTAAAATATAAACTCCAATTATTACATTATTACAATCAGCTCATCACTTTCAAACAGAAGCACGGACATGTTCGGGTACCTATTTCGAGAACAAAGAACTGAACAAATGGATCAATAACCAAAAGGTTTTCACCGCGCTGGCACTCTTTAACGTGGCCGAGAGGAGCTTCTGAACGAGATCGGAATAGACTGGAAATACTTACTTGATCCAGTCCGTCAAAGTTGGATGTATTATTACGAGCAACTCGTCGAGTTTAAACAAGAAAATGGGCATATCGAAGTCACTACCACCAACGACAAAACGCTTTGGCATTGGATGAGCAACCAACGGCATCGCCAAAAGTGCGGACAGCTCGATCAGCACAAAATAAAGCTATTGGATAACCTTGGATTTGAGTGGGCTGCTGCAACAGGGCCTAGCACAAACGCACCCATAGCATCAGTTCAAACCCTGGACCGTCATGGTGCAAGTGAACCAATGAGCATCTCTGAGAATATTGAGAAGCGATTTGTGTCAGAATCGGCGATTTTTCACCACGACGACAGTCACAAAAAACAAATGGCAGAAACCGACGTAGTTGGACACTTTGTATTGAAAAGCAAACGGCGAGCGGCAGAACATTATGACGAAGAAAAACAAGTTGCATCAAAGCGACACCAGGAAAACAGTGCTACAGACACAGAAATGCATTTACCAGCGCGTGTAGATTCAAGGACATTGGACGTCGAGCAAACGAGAAGCCGTAAGAAGAGAGAATCTGTCGAAATCATATGCCCGCTGAAGTGATACCTCGGCTCCGTCTTTGATTGAATTCGTGTGTTTGATCCTTGATCATAGTGCAATTTGTAAAATCAGCCTTTTAGATTGATACCTTTTCTGGCAGGATTCTAGTCTCTGAAGTACTGCTTAGGCGGCTTTTCAAATGCCCGCTATAATATGAGGCCGCGTAGTGCCTTTGTCGGAAATATCCTCTCCGTTTGATTTATGAAATATTTTGCCTGTTACGAGCTAGTGCAAAGGTTGATTGCTGTAGTGTTGTCCGTGTGACTAAACGCTCCCTTGAGCTTTCTTCTCGCGCGAATTCTTTCCACTATTCTTGAAGGTTTACTGCTGTGAATTATGTGTCAAACAATGATGACTCTCGATGAACGCTCACCCTTGTTGAACGCATTCCGTCCGTACATACTCGTAGGAAGAGTCCGCAAGTTTGCCATCTCAAAAGACGCAACAGAGAAGCATCAGAATAAGAGAAAACCCATTCACAGATGACTTTTAGCAGGAATGCCTGTCCTAATTCTCTGTCGCATTTTGCTGCCGTGTTTTGGCGTGTCGTCAGCTGACAGCTGTGCATGGGATGCGCTGACGAGACGGATGTTTGATTGATTTATAAAGATTACTATACGAACGCTTTTAATCGAGACATGACGCAATGTCAAATGTTGTTGTTATTGACCGCAACAGCTGGCATTGTTTTGATCGCAAAGCTTTGGTTGTTTATCTTTTCTCTCGACACCAAAATGTCTAGCGGTACGGTAAGGTTAGTGTTGTTCTGCTGAATCAATCGAGCGGTTTTTCGATTACAACGACGGCGACACAGCGGTACATCGCGCAAGCTTCCGCGATGAAAAAATGAAAATAATAATGCGACTATGTCGAGGAGAAGAATAGACGACACAATGCGCTGCGTTCAGCAAACAGCAACCGCATGCTCCTTCTTTTACAAATAGTAATGCTAATAGGTTGCAGCAGATAAAATGGAAATGAATTCAGCAGTTTCTTCGAATGCGGCGCCGTCAACACCGACGCCTACCGCAACTAATTTACCCGACACGCCAAATGAAGAAGTCACACCATACGATATAATTTGGATGGAGAAATACCTCAGACTTGAAGCCTTTCACAAAGCGTATGGGCACTGCAATGTCACCAAATCATGTGAGGACAAAGCCTTGTTTTCATGGGTTACAAATCAACGATCGTTTCAACGAGCTGGCAAGCTGCGAAAAGATCGCGAAGAGCAACTAAACGAGTTGGGAGTTGTCTGGAGAAAGGCAACCGCCGACGGGCAAAAGGAGCACCAGTTCCTTGGATGGACCGATACAACGAGCTCGTCGCTTTTAAGGAGAAATATGGTCATACCCTAGTCCCTATCAAAGAGGAGAAGGAGTTGAACAATTGGTTGAACACCCAGCGAATGAACCACAGGTCAGGAAAGCTCCGCAAGGATCGACAGGAGCTTCTAGACAAAATTGGAATAACATGGAATATAAGAATTCGCCGCAAAAGACGGGCTCTGTTGTACAAGCGCATACAGAAGCAACTAACAATGCCAAAAAACATGACGGGTAACGTTGAAGAAATGTGGATGTCGCAGTTTCGATTGCTCTGTAAATTCAAGAAAGAGCATGGCCATACCATTGTGCCGCGCACAGGGAGACGAGTGCATTAGCCCATTGGCTGGTTGTTCAGCAGTGCCTCATGGAGAGAGGCAAGCTGTCGGAAGACAGGAAAATCCATCTGGAGGCTGTTTGTACCACTGAATCGACGGAACAACTAGCGGCTCTTTTAGCCGCTGAACCGAATGCCGCATTGATAGACGAAGCTCCTGCGGAAGCGACGCAAGGTATTGCATCCGCGGCAAGCTCGATGCCAGAAGCTTTCGACGTTCAGATACCGGCCCAAACTCAAATGAATCTGCTTACAGCAAACACAAAATCCAGAGATACACCTGCAGAAGCTCCCCGTTGAAACACCAGGTGTAGAGTTTAGTTCTCAACCAGCGACAAGCGCCACGGCTGGAAACTTGACGGTTTCAGGAAAAGCCATTGAGATACCAAAGGCGGACCAGAAGTTTGCCATCGGCACACGGATAGAAAAGGTATTCGATGTGGATGGACAATCCCAGACTTTCGGCGGAAAAATCATGTCATTTGAGCAGTTCAAAGATGATGACGGTACTATCGCGTGGGGATACATGATTCACTATGACGATGGTGATAAGGAGCACATGCTGGAGAGCGACGTTGCAAAGAACCTTGTCATTGTGAAAACAAAGAAACGAACGGCGAAAAGCCAGACAAAACCAAAGACTTCCAAGAGACGCAAAGCAATGGATGCGATCAGTAAGCGTGCTCGTTCGCTTGCTGCGCAGCCGACGGTGCCTGAATCTGTTCCGGAGCCAATCAATAAACACGAAGTCTCGAACAAGCCAGAGACTACCGTTCAGGCTCATAACACATCGAGCAATAGCCATGCTACTCCTATAGTGAGTCCTCAAGATCTTGTGAAACCCAGTACATTATCTCGAGATAAAACCAGTCGAATATTCAACGAATCCGCAGAACTCCAGCCGGACGCCGATGGCCATGTCGCAAGCTCAACACCCGACAAAACGGAAGATACACCGAATAAGAAGGCACCACTGAATAGTTGGGAAGGCGACTCCTCCTCCTCGTCGTCGGAGGATGAGCCACTGCACTTGCTCGCACGCAAGCGAAAAGGAAAACCCCAGACGGCAGCGAAGGATGCGACTGAAGAAATGGCAATTCAACAAAAGACACGTGAATCAGGTGAAAGGTCAAAACAGAAAGTTCCGGCTGCAGCACCAAACAATAATGAAGAGAAAACGACCCAGCACGAGATACGTGAAGCGGTCGACGGTTCACAGCCACAAGCCTTGACGGCAGCAACGACTAGGGCTGTAGAAAAAAAGACCCAGCCCGAGATATTTGAAATACTAGACGATGACGAGTCGATAGTAGCTGAGACTATAGCTCCTCTGCAAAACCAATTGCATGAAACGTCCACTCCAGGTCAAACGTTTCCAAAGGGCACGCCCATTTCCAGGATATTTTTCGACCTCAGCGACAACGGACGGCAAAAGACATATGGCGGCAAAGTCGTCGACTATCTTTACTTGAACGAGGAAAACGAGTGGTTCTACTTTATCCGGTACGACGACGGAGACACAGAATTCATGGACGAATGGGAGGTCGCTAAATTCTCGTCGACGAATTAACGTTAATTGATTGTAGACTAGTAGACAAATTTTGTTCAAAATAGATGCTTTTTCTTCAGAGCTACAATCTCGATTTCGAGCGCTGCTGCATCCGTCGGAGTTGTTGACGTGGGTTTGCTTGGAGATGGACGAATGCCGAAGCTTGCTTTAAGTTGATTGTTGCAATGCTTATGTCGCTCCATGATGCTGACTCTCGGATAGCAGACACCCATTTTAGCATCTCGTCTCTCTCGTACGACTTGTTCCGATGCTCACGCAGGTTGATTGTTGCCGAGTCTGCGTTGAGCAACAATGCGGACACTCGATGTACGTGCACGCTTTTGATGCCTCGCTTATCGTACGATTCAAAAGTCTGCATAAAAAATACTCGCCGTCGATCGTTCTGCATCTTGCGAGGCAATGTTTGAAGACCCATTTACGCATAGATGTTATAATGTTACACCAACTGTGCAAGTGTCCGCGCAAGGAAAAAGCCTCAGCCGTACTTGGCAAGCTACATGCACGAGACTCTCGAAAGCTTTGCAACTGAAAACACAGTTTCATTCGATCTCAAATCCGTTACTGAACAGAATAACAAAGGACATATCGACCTCAATAAGCGTCACCTTGCTACCGTATTCGCCCCCAGCTCACTGATTCCATCAACCTCGCTGTCTTTGTGGTGAGAAAGCCTTTCGACATGCAAGACAGATGACTGAGAAAAGGATCCTTACGTGAGACATGTCTATCCCAGCAGCACGCCTCCTTTCTTATCTTCGTTTGCCTTCAGCTTCCGCGATTTCGACGCACAAAGTTGCTTTGAAGCAAATGAGACAAAAGGTTTGCAATGTGCTATGTGGCACCGTTTCAACATACTAGCAGAAACAGCAAAACTACTCCGTATTAAGGTCTGGGTTACGACGAAGTGCTCGTTCGACGAGCGGGAACAGGCACACACGAGCTTATTAGACGGCGGCGTCTATTATTCATTCATGTGTTTCGTTTGAAAACAACTTGCCCGAAGATTGCATTGGAACACCTTTTCCAATAGTTTCTTATTATCGTTTATTCCTCAAATAGAATGAATTTAGGGTGGTTCGTAAATGATACGTCGCTTGAAACGACAATGAACACTGAGACCGAGTCGGCTCGCATTCGACGCGGAGTCGAATATTATGATAAAGGGTGGATGCGACAATACACGAGTCTTGTGGCCTTTCGTAAAGCCAACGGACATTGCCGGGTTCCCCAAACCTTTGAGGACAAAGCCTTGGTTTCGTGGGTCAAGACTCAACGAGCTTCTCGACGAAAAGGCAAATTGAGAAGCGATCGCGAACAGCTTTTAAATGCGATGGGGTTCACTTGGAGTACGCTGCCCCCCCCCCCCCCCCCCAACACGAAGAAAGCATTTGAATTGCGCTGGATGGATAATTACAACAAATTGGTTGCGTTTAAAGAGAAAGGAGCACGTTCAGGTCTCAGAGGCGGAGGACAGTTCATTAAACGTCTGGATAAAAAACCAGAAGGCGCTTCAAAGGAATGGTACTTTGCGATGTGATCGAGAGCAGCTTTTGAACGCGATAGGTATAGTTTGGTCACATCCACACGAAATGTCCTCCGAACAAACGCAGAAACCGTTGACGGAGACATACGAGCGGCTTGTCGATTTCAAGCAGAAAAATGGCCACCTGGACGTCCCAGACAGACGATACGGACCTGAGTATGTGGATTCGTGACCAACGGTTGCTCAAGGCAGCAGAGATTGTTGCGACGCGTGCTTTGCCGTTCTGCCGGCTCGATCACAACCCAGTTTCCTGTCGATACACTGCTAGTGTCTGCGAGCTCTCACTAAAAGTCGAGCCCTTCTCCGTACGAATGATAGCGGCAGCGGCAGAGAGATCACTCAAAAGTCACCCACTCGCAAAATGATTGTTCGGAGGAGCTTTGCAAGGTGCACGCAAGAGACACTTGACGGCGCTGCAACTCAGTGAATCGTTTCGTTCGATTTCGAATTTGTTGCCGAGTCGAGAAGCATATGGATAAATTGACCTAAATATCGTTCGTACTGCTCTACGGTGTTCGCCTCCAGCTCACAAAACTCGTCCCATGTGCGATATGCTGCGCTTGCGGACCCGACCCTCTCTATAACAGCCGTTCCGCAAGAAAGAACAGCATCCTTTGGGTTGCAGCAACAGATTTTGCAAAAAGCCGCAAAGGATCCAGACGAATAATAAGCCATCACCCAGCAAGACACCACTACCCTCTCTTTCTTGCCTTTCATTAAGATCCGCGATCGAATGCGCTTATGATTGACGAGTGAAAAGGACGCTGCTTGGAATGCACCATTGTCAAAAAATATCGTCAACTTTGCGAATGACGCCGGATTTTGCAAAGCAACAAAACGGCTAGTAAGGTTGGGGCTAGTTTTGAGTAACACGAAAAGGTCTTTTCAACGACGAGCGGGAACACTCTGTCCGTTTTGTTCATTTCACTCGACGGCGTCGTTTATTTTACTTGTTTCTTTTGAAAACAACTTGCTGTCAGATCACATCCTTTCAACGTAAAATAGAGGTTTATTATCATTATTCATCACCATTTCACGAAGATATAAAATGAATTCTGAATCATTTGTCAATGAAATATCGTTAGAAAAGACGAACAACATCGAGACTGCGTCGCGAGATACGGGGCTGCTCGCAAACGACGCAAATGACTTGTGGATGGAAAAATACACGAGACTTGTGGCTTTTCACAAAGCGAACGGACATTGTAATGTCCCCAAGTCTTGTGAGGACAACTCGTTGGCTATTTGGATGAAACAGCAACGCGCAAACAAACAAAAAAAACAAAAAAAACAAACAAAGAAACAGGCAAATTGCTATCATGTCGCGAACAACTTTTGAACGAGCTGGGCTTCACTTGGCGTTCGCGGCCCTTGTACACGAAGGAAGCAATCGAACAGCGCTGGATGGATAACTTCAGCAGATTGGTTGCACTCAAGAAGAAAAACAAACATATTAAGGTCTCAAAGGCGGAGGACAAAGTACAATACGACTGGATACGAAATCAAAAGTCGAATCAAAGCAAAGGGCTTTGCGACATGACCGAGAGCAGCTGTTGAACGAAATTGGATTTGTTTGGAAAAGTCACGCAAAAGGTCCTCCAAACAGAAAAAAAGAAACAGTGGATAGAGACATACGAGCGTCTCGTCGAATTCAAACAAAAGAATGGACACTTTGACGATAAATATTTGAACACCTGGATTCTGGGTCATCAATTGCTCAAGTCAAAGGAAATGCTCCGTAAGGACAAACAAAAGCTACTGGATAAGATTGGATTTGTCTGGGATCCTAAGGAACCGTCCAGCAACGTCTCAAATGTAGCATCAGCATCTGTTCAATCGTCGGAACCATTTGACGCCGAGGTTCCTAATTCTTTTGAAACAGACAGCGACCTCGATCTGTTGATCTCCTCTGAGAACCATGCTGCTCTGGATGTTGAGGATTTCCAGGTACATACTGATTATAAAGAGACACATGGTCAAGTGAACGTACCGTGGAACGAAGCGACGGAAGAGTTAGGAAACTGGCTCGGTGAACAAGAATTTCTAAGGGAACCAGGAGAACCTCCTGGACACCAAAATAAGCATGATTTTCTTCCAGAAGAGACTCTAGTAGACGCACGGCCCGGTTCTAGTGCATCATTAGAGAAATCAAGCCGAGTCGATCTGTCAGAAGAATCGGCGATACCCTTGACGAGCGAGAGCAAACCATCCTTTGAAAATGGGACTCGATATTATGCAAAGCGTTTTGACGCGCGCGACGCAGTCTCATTCGGTAATAGCACTGTATCGTTTGAGCCCTTTGTAGATAAAGACAATACCATTCAGTGGGGTTACATGATTTGTCGTGGAGACGGCACGAAAGAACGCATGCCAGAAGCGGAAGCAATTGGGCTGGTTGCCGAGGCGGAACGCAAGGAAAGAGCGCGGCAAAGGACAAAGAAAACGCGATGCGTCAAAAGTCTCGAGGTAAAAGATGCTTCCGAACCAAAGCTGCCCGTGAATCCTGATCTTCTCGACCAGGAAAATGTCACTGTTTCGGAACAGCCAGAGTCTCCACCGCGCAAAAAATCAAGAAAAAGCCGTCCTTATTCACTATCGATTCACAGTTGCGGGTAGATTCAAGAATGCTTGGTGTCGAACAACGGAAGTTGGATTAGATCACCACCCTTTGCTCACTTTTTTCGTCTTCGAGTGGATTCGCTTTAGTTGCGAGCTGCCGATCCCTGTTCGTGAGACCAGTGGGTAAATAAGTCTTCATGTTTGAGCAGATTCCTCTTTTCGCTTCTAGACTCGAAAATTCTGCTACATCAGCCTTCCTAATGCTCCTGTAACCGCTCGACTCGTTTCGACATGCGGCATTGTGTCAAGCCTTGAAGGTAGATTGTTGTATTGACTGCGTGTCGTACCATATCGCCTGCTGTCATCCTTTAGTCTACCTCGCCTCTTGGTCAAGAGTGTGAAACATGGGATACCCTTCCGCTTGTTCGATTGGGAAATATATCATCTGGATGAACATAATACTGATAATGAATGAGAAATCTGGACGATGAGCTTTTGGCTTTTCTGTCGACAGAATGTGACTTTGCGCGCTTTTGAAGGGATACTTTCACCATCCCGATATTTGAAAACCGCCATCCCATCATCCCGTGATTTCGTGGGAATGAAATAAAATGCGTAGGGACTACTTTTCGACGTTCGAATACATTCCTAAAGGGTATATCTTTCACTTTCCCGACCTTACCCATTAACCCTTTCATGATTCCGACTTTTCTCTAGTAGTAAATCAACTCCATTCCAATACTAATTTGTGACGAACACTAGCAAATTCCTGGGCCTTTCGCGTACATTGTCTACGCCGTAGACCACGAGCAGTTTATCCTTAGTCAATCTAAACAATTTTGCGATCCGTACAGTACTATTGACATCAAAACTAAGTAGAGGTTACTAGAATCCAATCCATTATTTCTTCTTTCTCGTCCAAGCGCCTATTGCTGCGCGTGAGGGTATCTCACATAGGCTGTAGCCATCTGCATTACCAAGCAGAATATATAACCCCGAAGCTCCTCTGCGGTCTCGCAAGGGATCTCTAGCAGACTTGCTTCTGCGAACGCATCCCTTCCATGCCTGACAATACAGGAGCAGTAATGGCAGACGTACGCACCACAGCTTGTATAGTCTGCTTGCTTGAGACTAGGGGCAATTCAGCATAAACATACTCCCAATCATCTAAGTTTGCGATGGTTCTGTTCCATTCTGCTTCGCCATACATCCTAGTTGTCGCGTTATTCGGCAAGCGTCGTGTCCAGCCAACCTTGAGGAGAGTACACAATGTTTTGCATGTTCAAAGTGATCAATATTCAATGAGTCAAACGAATAGATTTTTCTGTCGCGCTTATCAGCACACAAGAGCCACCAGTGCCCGTCAGCACACTGCGGGAACAAATGGATTGCTTTTTCGTCGTTGCTCTCAAAGAGCTTTGTTGCTATCAAAGCTACTTGAGAGAGATCATAAAGGAAGCTCCTCCTACGCTGGTTTTCATTTGATGAAGACTTGACGTACACCACGATGAGTGCACTGTTACCTCCATTTGAGACCCAATAAGTCGGCCGAATGCCCAATTGAATGAATCGACGGCATCGTCAGTGATGTACGAGCCAATATTAATCAAATCCAAGAGATGCTTGAGCTCCATTGTCCGTTCTCCACACCGCAATACCGGTGTGCGGTCTTCTATGGACGAACGCCTATTGCGCGATGTTCGTTGTAGAACACTTATAGCGGTGCGTGTCGAAGCCCAATTGAATATGACGACGTCTCCCAATTCGTTGGTACCAATTTCAGTGCTTTCTAACCCAGCTGTCAAAAGATGAAGAGCTATTTCTTCCACCATTGCGGCAACTGCTCCCTCAACTATTTCAACAGCTGGCGCAGTTTGTAATGCTGCAGCGTTGGAGGCTGCGACAACTGTCCTAGTAACCCTGCCACGAGGAGTCTTAGCCGGAGGCGAGTTCACTTCCTCAACAAGTCTTTCCCTTGGCTCGATATCCAGCCGGAATTCGTGGTTCCTCACGAAAGCCGCAACCTGATGAGGCGATAACCATATTGCCATGTTACTAAACGAGTTGTCGCGTCTATTGTGGCCGATTTTTCCGCAGGGACCGCACGTGTGAAACCCTTTGTGATCCCGCTTCAAAATCGAGTTCAAGCTGTTGATTGCTCCATCACTTTTGGTTCGAACAGATTAAAGTGCCCAGCTTCGGCAAAACTTGTCAATCGGGCTTCGGCGCCCTGGCTCAAGGACAGCTTGGACGTAGGCTCGGCGTTCTGAGTTGTGCGATGTCTTTTGTCGGGACTGCTGTTATCGTAATTCCCCGCGCCCAATTCGCCGTTCAATTTCCTTTTGCTTTGCGTTGCCACCTTGGTCAGTCTGTAAGCCGGAGCTCGATCAAGCGCATCCTCAGCGTGTGTGCCGATCCTCTCCGGTGTTATGACGAAAAGTGCTCTTCGTAGGATTGAGCAGGAAGTACGTCTTACCCGGCTTCTTGTTGAAATAAAGCAAGAACGGTTTGGCATCACACTTATTGTCACTGCAGCAGGCACACTGATACTTGTGAAGTTTCGTACTTTTGTCTACACGCACAAGCAAATGCCCTTCGAACAAGAACGCGACGCAACGAATCAAGGTCGGAAGATCCTCCTCTTCGATGGGGTTTCCAACAAAGGCCTGTTCGTAACAGAAAGGATTTGCTTCCTTGATCCGGTACTTGTCCATGGCGGTACGGTAAACAAAAGGCGAAAAGGAGCAAAGCGGCATGGTCGATAGAAGCAAGAACAAAACAGGGGAAATACAACAGAACAACGTTGTGGAATATAAATGTGCTATGACAAATGCCGATGAAGATGAACTTCATTGCTGGAATTGACGGGGAAACAGAGCAATCCGTCCTCTTGTCAGTATGGGACAGGCTAACGAACATTGTTTAGATTGACTAAGGATAAACTGCTCGTGGTCTACGGCGTAGACAATGTACGCGAAAGGCCCAGGAATTTGCTAGTGTTCGTCACAAATTAGTATTGGAATGGAGTTGATTTACTACTAGAGAAAAGTCGGAATCATGAAAGGGTTAATGGCTAAGGTCGGGAAAGTGAAAGATATACCCTTTAGGAATGTATTCGAACTTCGAAAAGTAGTCCCTACGCATTTTACTTCATTCCCACGAAATCACGGGATGATGGGATGGCGGTTTTCAAATATCGGGATGGTGAAAGTATCCCGCTTTTGAAGCGATCTCTCCTTTTTTGGAGGCCCGACGTTGTGTGTCCGTCAGTCGCCCGTTCTTTGTCCTGTCGCGACTGCTCGCGACCGCCGGCATCACTTTCACTTTATCTATCGCGATTGATTGACAGTTTGCTGTTCATTCCTGTTCATTATTATTTTATTCGATTATCAATTATATACTCCGTATTATATAACAAACAGAAATTACCGAATAATACCATGTTAACCGCACTCCGACGCGGCCACAAACCATCTCTCATCACAAGATTGCAAACACGCTGCTTGGCCGTCGATCCGGAAGCCCCGAAACGCAAACAACAAAAGGCCAAGAAAAGAAAAAAAGGCTCTAGTGCAGGCGGAGGAGACAGTGACACCATGGCCAGTAAAAACATGAAAATGGTCATGGCCGCCTTGGATGCTCCCATGAAACAAGAATCTGTCCTACCGCAAGACGAACGCGAGCGGCGTTATAAAATTGGTCGCGACTATGTAATTGGGCGATTTCGGGAGCACAATGAAATCGATCATGATTTGACGTGCAAGATTCACATGAAAAATCACGCCATTCGCATGTTGCCGCGGGAGAGTCCCATTCGGGATGCGGCGCTGTCGATCAATACGACCATGCCGCCGCCGTGGAGGCAAATTCCCGTGTGGACGCCGCCGATTCCTGGGTTCGATCCTTCGCAATTTGTCGAGCGTGTGGAGGAGGAGGATTAATGGTTAGTCTAGGGTATGGAACTGCATCTTGGCTGTAAAACGTATTCGTTCCTAGCAGTAAACGTTGTAAGTGGCTTGGTGCTACTGTACAGATAAAACATTTCGAGCAATAATCATTATAGACATACCATGCGAAACTACAAGTACCGTGGCCGCGGCCAGTATAACATTCCCTCGTCTCTGACGAGGTCATTTTCAGTAATAAAGAAGTTCGATGCACAAATCTCTTGGTGCGTAACGGGATCGCTCTTTTCTTTCATCCTATACTTGTGGACCAATTCAATCAGTGCTTCTTCGTCCATCCCACCGTCACGCATCTCGAGTACGCAAAGTACTGAACGACGGACAACATGCATCCGATTAAGATCCGAACGGGAACAGTTGCTCAAGATTCACCGTCACGCATCTCGAGTACGCAAAGTACTGAACGACGGACAACATGGATCCGATTAACATCCGAACGGGAACAGTTGCTCAAGATTGGTGACAACTCGACCATGGCTTGGTCCAACGCGAGGTTAAAATTTTCCGCGATCCTCCTGAAGTACTTTGCGTGCTAGACGTCGGACTAGAGCATCTCCTGTCAGTAGCCCCACTCGGTTTCGACGCGACATTGGAAACTGAATCCCCGATTCCGAGTCACTATTAGAAGGGGCCACGAGTTCTTGGAAACTTCCAGCTCCAGCTGATTTCTTCTCGGACCGTGCTGTGGGTTTACAATCGTCTTCTTTTGGTGCACCGCTCGGTGCATCCAGAGGCGACACGATATTGGACGACGCAATCCCCGTCCCCGAAGCTCTTTCCGCTGCGATTGCACGACCTTCTGGTGACGTTCCAGACCCACGCTGTAGGAGCTTCGTGGTTGACTCGGTCGTGTCCTTGAAGGTGTTTCGGGTCCATCAGCTTTGTTTCTGGCTAGCTGTTTATCCTCCCGGTGCATCTTGATTTGGGAATCATGAGTTTCGGGGTCCGGTGATTATACATGAGAAAGGACGACTGTTGCTAATGAGGTTTCCGGTCTTGGTGAAGAAGGTGCTACTTGCGTGTAGTCAAAGTATTTTACGAGTTCCTCGTCAAAATGATATAATTGACAGCGGCAATCTTCTTCTACTAGAGAATGCATCTGCGTACCGACATCATGTCTTTTTATCAACCTCAGGTAGGATCGGTATCATCAGCTTCCAATACCAGGACAAGCCAATGATCATTACCGCCCTCGGCGAAATTCGAGTCCTGGGCGTGGAGGTCTAAGAGCTGATTTTACCTCTTGTACAATGCTCGATGTAAATATTTCAGGAAGTGGGGCTAGTCCTCGAACAAAGGCAGTTGAATGCGCTTTCAGCGTTGCTCGGAATCTCACGGAAACATAAATCTGTAATGCCAGGGTCCTCCTGGGTGATCGGCTTCTCGATAGAAGGGCATTTTCTCCAAGCGATAATCTTCTTCTACTAGAGAATGCAGCTGCGTACTGCGTACCGACATCATGTCTTTTTATCAACCTCAGGTAGGGATCGGTATCATCAGCTTCCAATACCAGGGCTAGCCAATGATCACTACCGCCCTGGGCGAAATTCGTGTCCTGGTCACAGAGGTCTATGATCTGCGTAACGAGGTTTCTTTCCAAACGACGCACAAACCTCTCGTACAATGCTCGATGCAAAAATTGCGGCACATTCTCAGACAAAGGCAGTTAAAGGCGCTTCCACCGTTGCCCGGAAACATAAAGTTGTAATGTCAGCGCCCTGTATGAGTATAATATATTATATGCATTCCATTATCGTACAATTCGGAGAGAGAAGGATCGCGCGAATACTCGTATATTTTAGATCCAGAGGATCATTCCATCGGATCTCATGATGAGGTCCTTGTCGATCAAAGATTCGAGGTACGGAGAAATCTCTTCTGGTTCAAAAGGAGGTCGTTGTTGCTCCGTTTGCTGTTCATTTAGCAATTCTACCAAGCAGTTTTCTTGAATGAGACCATCGTGCATTTGGATCAATTCACACAGCGCTTTTGTAAATTCATCCTTTCGCTCGTCGTCTTTCGGATCTTCTTCTTTCTCGATGGGTGCATCCTCCATATTCTGGACGACTTCCTTGACAAACTTTTGGCTACACCGAGTTGAGCATTGTGGACGCGCTCTAAATTGGTTTCTTGCTGTAGAACGCACATCGTTTCCACAGCACCGCTCTCTTCGTTCAGATCTCCTCGCATCAATGGCATGGTGCGGGAAATGGGGCTCTTGCTGGCGGATTTCTCACTGCTCGTCACACCGTTCTCTGTATCTTGCATGTAATCTTGATCGTGCTCTCCCAATAAACTTATATCATCATCACCTTCATGGGCGCGAGCCGGACCAACTTGGCTGAGATTCAATTGAAAACGGTCATTGAATGGCGACAAGAACGGTTTTACCTTTTTCGCAATCAATTTCGATAGGAATGCCATTGGGAAGTGTCGGTGAAACATCATCATCAGCGTCTTCCGACAATGCCTCGGTTGGATCCACAGAAGGTCGATGCTTCTTTCCTGCCTTCTTGTTCGTGGCTTTCTTCTTCTTGGGACGGAGCGCGGGAAATTCAAAGTCCGTTTGGGCTGTTCTGTGCCTTTTTTCTGGGACGCATCCCTGCGCGATTGCCGTTTGGTAATCTTTTTTCTGCCGAGCACTGTTCTCTCCTCCTCCTCATGTTGAATGACTGACTCTGGAGAAACCTGACGCCGATTTCGAATGCGTAAAGTCGGTTCTTGGTATAGCTTGACCAAAGTGTCGTCCAGACGCGTATCCGAACCTCCTCCTATAGTATACTTGACGTCCATGTTGACTTGACCCTCGTCGTTGAAATAGACAGAGGTAATTTTTCCGTGACCTCCCGGACGGTTGATGCTAACGGAAACACACACAAGAAATAGCAACATGCCATCGAACAAAGATGAATGAGCAACGGAAAAAGGAGTTTTGCAGCGCAAACAAACACACAACGGACGTACCCTGCCCACGTGCGCGGCTCCACAATCACAAACTGACCCACTTTCCATTCACAGCTTGTGACACGCGGTATCTCGGGAGACTCTCTTTCAAATCGTTCATGTTTACTGTTCCACTGTCGGGTTCCCAAGAGCCTCGTGCAAGTGTCTTGGGAGATGCATTCATTGCTTTGTACGGCGATGAATGAATGAATGAAGGAGATCTTTGAGTAACACGCAAGCGCTGTCTCGATCCTTCTGTACTCCCTTCGAATGGTGAAGAGATTTCGAATCTCTTGCTATAGATATTAAGAATAAGGTCGATCGAATGAGAAGAAGAGAAAGCAAACAGAGCCGCAACAGCACCCCACTGTCTCTACTTTCTCCACAAGGGTTTATTTTTTGTCGTTTTGCAATGGTTGTTGCGAGTGTGCGAGGATTTTTTGCCCTATTGATGCACCGTGGACGAGTTGCCTAAGTGGAGTCTTGGAAAACGTGACATTTGAACCAATTACTTAGAGAACCAATGCCATTTCAAATATTGCGTATAGTGAATTCAGTACCCAAAACATCATGGCGGTTTTGAATCCTCTCCAAGTTTTTCCAGTACGACATGCCGTAGAAGAAGTACTCATGGGGATCCGTCTTGCATCCGGCAACTAGACGTCACGCATGAAAGATCGGTTTGATCAAAATCTTTCGTGGCGGTTCTCTGCATGCAGCAAACAAAAGCAACATGAAAACCTCACATTCATTCGGATCGTTTGTTAGAGCATAATAATAGACTATCTCTTTCTATTTCAACAAAATCAATCAGCAATCATGAACTTGACTCGCTCGCTACTATATTCCTCCTCGTTTCCTCCGCGACAGCTTTTCCTACGGCATTTCGTCGCAACGATAAGAGTAGTCACATGCAACTCGACATGGCCAACATTGCCGTGTTTGGTGCTTCGGGATTGACCGCGTCCGAATGTGTCTATCAGGCTTTGGAGAATGGTGATACTGTCGTTGGTTTGACTCGGTAAATTTGATATAAGGAGTGTCTCGAAGTGTCTTATTCGGGTCCTTCTCCTCACATTTTTGTTGTGCGTTCCTCTCGACTTTCCTTTATATATCTTTAGCAACCCATCCAAACTCAAAATCCCCAAAGGATCCGGAGGCGCCAAAGCCGATCAATCCTTCTCCAACCCGAACTTGATTGTCATTGGCGGTGATGTCACCAACAAGGCCGACGTGGACAAGGTGTTTGGCGCTGCCAAAATTGACGGTGTTGTCGTTGCCCTTGGAGGCAAGACATCCGATGTCGGAGATACCATGTTGACGGACGGCACCAAACTGGTCATTGCGGCCATGAAAGAAAATGACGTCAAACGCCTTGCCGTCGTGACATCGATTGGAGCAGGCGACTCGGAGAATCAAGCGCCCTTCATGTTCAAAATTCTCATGAAAACCGTCATGTCCAAGATTTTCAAAGACAAGAATGAACAAGAAAAAAGTCGTCAAGGCGAGTGGCCTCGAGTACTGTATTGTGCGTCCGGGAGGATTGACGGTGGATCCTCCGACCGGTGTCATCAATGTCATTGAGGGAGAAGCAGGGTCGATTGCCCGAGCCGATGTCGCGCAGTTTTGTTTGGATGCCATTTCGGTGCCCGACTTTCCGTACATTGGCAAGGCGCCTTGTATTAGTTCGGTCGGTGGGACCTCGTGGGTCAAGGATCGATCCAGTAAGGCTCGTGGAGGCGATGCAATAAAAGAAAATAATGGAGGGGATAATATTTTACTGTATGACGAGAGCAACATCCAGCAAACTGCAAAAGGCTATCAATTGAATAATTTTAAAGAAATCCGCGTTTAACAGATGATAATTAGCATTTAGCTTTCTCTTAGTCATCTTCCACAACAATGGCTTCGACTGTATACTTGACCGTTTTCGGTCGAATCCAGGACGACGAATTGTCCCACACAATGGTGCAAGCTTTATCCTGCGTAAAAGCACTTTCCGTCTCACCTTCGGCTCCTCCTTGTACCATACGATTTCGAATGATATAATCAGCATTACTGTTGAGTCGTTCGCACGCACCTCGCACAAGATGAAAGGGCAGTGTCGCATCGGGGATGTCAAATCAAAGTGCCATCGCAACACAATACGATCCGACAATCGCACCGTCTTGATTTGTTCGGGCGTTAATCGAAACAATCGAACTGCCTTTTCTCCCGCACCAATCACCAAGGATCCTTGATCCGCAAACAATTGTCGTTCGGGTGATTGTTGTTGATGCAAATTAGTATCATGGTCCATGGTTGTTGTTGTACTCCGCTGCTGATGCAACGCCCGCAATTGCTGTTCCAGCACACGAACACGCTCTTGGGCCAATGTTTTCGCCTCCGACGACGCCAAGGCCCATTCTTGCAATGCCTGTACTTTAGTCTCCAATTGTTGTATTTGTTGTCGTTCGGCTTTTCTTTTTGCGAATTTCTTCTCCGACCGCCGCCATGGCATTTGCCCGCACCGATGCTTTGGTCACCAAATCCAGCTCCAGTTGCATGTCGTGCAATTCTATGACTTTGCGTTGCACTTCTTTGGACGCCGCATCGGCTTCCATGACCGCCATGCGTTTTCGAGTTCCAAGCGAGTGACTTGATTTTGGAATTCGTGACATTTGGATTGCTGTTCCGTTAGTTCCAATTCGAGTTGGGATGATCGCTGCGCGAGTGTAGCATTCAATTGTTCGAGTTTTCAATGCGCTGTTTCGATTCGGCCAATTCTTGCAGGAGCAGTGTATCGACGGCTGCTGCTTCCATCACAGGAATCGAGGGAGTAGTATCTTCGGGTTGCCGGCCGACCGACAAGAGTGCGCGATCAAAATTGGCTTCAAAGTCGGCCAGTAATTCCTAGAAACAAATAAAGTGAAACGAGTAAATAATACAGTGTGAGCCGAGAGAATAGCATTCATACACACACTCGACAATAATATAAGTCACACTACTTTCTTACCATATGCGACGGCCGATTCGACAATTTCTCCATTTTCGTTTCATGCCTTGTATTTCTTGCAAAGCTTGATCCAGTCGTTTCTGTGTCGCATCCATTTCAACCTTACTTTCGCGTTGTGCCTTGGCCGATCGACCCTAACAAGGATTTGAGTTTGCCGACTTTTTCTTTTAAATGATCATGATCTTTGAGTACGAGTTGAATTGAATCAAAGAGTAGTGCGTCCTTGAGGTCTTCGGCATTGTTATTACTACCGCTAGTAGTCGATTGCTGTAATTTGGTTTCGAGACGATCGCGAGCTTGTTCGACGGTGATGGAGGACGAGTCATCGTTCTTGTTGTTTGTAGTGTTTGTATCGTTGTTGGCTACAGCTGCCGCTCCGATATCGATATCGATAATTTCTGCGGCGCTGTCCGCGATAACGTGCTCCTCCGGTTCGTCTTCCATATTATTGTTATTCCAATAAGTGTTTGGATCAAATGTAGCAAATGAAAAAAAAAGTCTCTTTGTCGTCGAAGTTGTTTTCTCCTCGTGACTTACGCATGTCGCACAAGGACTCGTGAGCCTTCTCGGTTCGACGCGCCGCGTTTATTCGTTTGTGTTTTCATTCTTTCCTTGTGATCGACAATGTTATTATTATTTTGAACATTTGAAAGAAAACAAAGACTATTCTTGTAGAATTATCATTCATCAACTAGGATTCAAATCAGCAGGCAAACCGCACTTCATAAGAAAACAATCAATCAATCAATCAACAATCATGTCACTATTGCCCACGACACTGCAGAGCAGCATGCACGAAATTGTCCGCCGCTCGAATCAATGCGGCGCCAGCATTCGGGCCATTTTGTTGTCCACGACGGAAGGTGTCCCATTGGGTCGAATCGTGACGGCGGCACCGCTGCACGAAGAAATATTGGCGTCGATTGAATCCGTATGGGCGCCAGCGTCGAAACAGTTTCCTGTATTGGGCATGGGAAAAGTTATGCAAGCGACGGCCGTGTACGATCATGGGACGTTGGTACATTTGTATCAAGGGCCGTTGGTGCGTATGGAGTAGTATGTGTTTGTGAAGTTCGTTTTGAGCAAATGAGAGTCTTGCTCTTGTAGCTAGATCCTTTTGTTGCTCCGATATCTCATTCTTGCTGCTAACTTCTATTTCATTGTTTCACACAGATCATTACAATATTGTGCGGCGAATCGAGCAATTTGGGAGCGGTTCGATCAACGGCCATTCCCTTGTTGAAGCAGGTATTGGAGCCCTTGGGGACGACGCTTTCGAATTCGTTGAAACCGGATTGGCAGGAAGAGGAAGATCCTACGAGTAGTACTACTACTTATTATCAATAATCCTATTACAAAATACTTTTGCAAGGAAAAGATGTTGTTTTGAAACGTAATTGGCAGTTGCTTCATGGCTCATGGCTTTGAAACCTAGAATTGGTTCGAGCTGATAGGAAACCCGGAGATTGCCCATGATCTGTCCGTCGTCAGTCATCTCTGCGCGCTCTCTCTCTCTCCCGTTTTGTTGCAAAGCAAACATACCTGGTAGTATCTCCTTGTGTCATTATCATCGCTCTCTTCATACTTGTCTTGTTTATTATTTCCTTCATTTACTGTTTTGATTGTTCAAAGAAGTCTCTCTCTTTTGATATCTCTTTACGACGACGCACACACAAACGCTTTCTATCCCAACACAACCACTCGCTACCACAAATCAATATACAATATGAGCAGCAGCAACATTGGCGTACCCGTCAAATTATTATTCGAAGCCGAAGGCATGAAAATTACCGTGGAAATGAAAAATGGTGAAATCTATCGAGGATTACTGTTGGGCGCCGAAGACACGATGAATGTCAGCCTGTCCGACGTGTTGCGGACCTCGAAAACGGGACAAATTTCCAAATTGTCGAGCATGTATTTGCGAGGAAATTCCATTCGATTCATTGTATTGCCCAATTTATTGAAGTCGGCGCCGATTTTCAAAAGTGGCGGTGCAAAACGAAAAAATGGAAGCGGCGGTCGCACAAATGGGTGGCGAACATGCCGCGAAAAGCGCAAGCGCGAGTAGTCGATGCGATCGTTATTTGAGGAGTAGCTGTTACTTTGTGCTGCGACTCGATCAAGCGAATGAGGTGGGGAAAGCAAATAACGTGCAGCTTTATACAATCGATGGATGAATGACAAAAGACACGCGCTCACATATATAATTTTATACGATGAGAGCGTGATTCAAATAAATGATTATTATTTGTTGTGACTTTTGTTTTCCTGTTATTATCGTAATAGTAATAACTCGAGAAGGTGATAGGTTGTGCGTTTTGTCTTGTTTCTTTCTTCGTTTCCAAAAACATTTACAGAGGCTTTTGTGGCTGATCCGGAAGGTACAACCCAAATCGCTTTTGCAGGCCACACGTTGCGAACTGAATTTATCATCCGGTGAAAATCTTGCTGGGTGAGCACTTTCGGTTACTTTGCCCTGTGGATTCTCTTTCTGTAGACGACGAAGGAACGTGAGAGACTTGTTTCGTCAAGAATATATATCTCCGGCAAACGACTTACCTTGAGCGTGTAAACACGCTTCCCGCTGCCGTCCATGTAGTACATTAAATGCATTTTGGAAAAGAGATATGGGAAATTTGCTTTCGAATGAGATGTAGTTGGTGATTTGGAATCACTGAGATGAAGGTCAAACAGATTTCATCAGCGACATCAAGACAATGTTGCAATGGCGGAGGGCGGAGAAGCAAAGAGCGACAAAAGAGCGGGTGGACGGGCGGACCCGCGATCCTGTGTCTATTGAATAAACTGTAGTTTTCCCACTATATGTATTTGAGTGGAACGAAATCGGAGGCATGAAATTTTGCCACCAAACGGAAAAATCGTTTCCCTTGAAAAGCCTCTCCGTCGAAAACGATCACGAACTATTCGTAATAAGATTCGAATGAGCATGCGAAACGATTTAGTGAGAATCACCTACTTCATTTTATTTATTTTGTGCGTGCTCTCAAAATGACGCTGTTCCATCTCTTTTCACACATGGTTGACCATGGCAATCCTCGGTCCGGGTTGCCATGCCTTTTCATTTGGAAAGCAAATCACTTCTCAAGGGAATTCTAGAATATTGTCAAACTCACTTGCGACTATTCCAAAGGATGCGCATGTACAGAAACGAACCTCCTTCCTGTATTATTGCTCGCCAGTCATTCTTCGAAACTAGGACGCCGCGCTCCTCCGCCAGGTCCCCTCCGACGTCAGTTCCCTCAATTTCCTGGGAGCGATTGCCCAATTGGTTGACATATATGCGCTGCTTGGCCATTCCAGGGCTAGCATTCTTGTTCTATTTACCACAAAAACATGCTGCCACGTCTCTTCTCTTTGCCATGGCATCCATCACGGATTGGTGGGACGGGTATCTCGCGCGGCGATGGGATATCACCAGTGATTTCGGTGCCTTTCTGGATCCTGTCGCGGACAAACTCATGGTATCGACGGCTTTGATCTTATTGTCGGGTCGCTACGGAGCTGTGGTGGGGTTACCGTCCGCAATCATTCTGGCGAGAGAAATTGCCGTGTCGGCTTTGCGCGAATGGATGGCACAGCGGGGTCAGCGAGATGCTGTGCAAGTCGGATTTCAAGGCAAAGTCAAGACTGCGCTCACAATGGTTACTTTGACGTTGCTATTGCTCGTTGACAAGAGCGGTGCATTGGGAAGCTTGCTGTATTTACCCGCCATGCTCATGCTGTACGCTTGCACAGTCATTACAGTGACCAGCGGTAGTGTCTACTTTATCGCCGCGGCGCCCATTTTCTTCAACAGGGACGAGAAGAAGCAAGCTGCTGCAGAAGAAGAAGACGACGTGCAAAGCAATTCGTGACCTGCACAGAACGTTACGAACCCATGAGAGCGCGACGTGCCACGCGTTCTCTTCGACGTGGATCGGTTTGGAACCATTTTGACGCTTCTTTCGACAGCTGCTCTGGTGATGCAGACGAAACGAGTTCCTCCTTTTTCGCATTATCTAGATTGCGAGTTCGCATTCCGATGGGTCGCCGAGTTTCTTTTGGTTCGACGCCAGTACAGGTTGCTGTTTGCTGCTAAGGCTCTTCGTCTCTTGGTGACCTCTAGAGTAGCTAAATTATCCGGAGGCCGCGAAACTCCACGCGTTATTTCGGACGAATACCCGTTTGTTCTCGGAAAAACCAATGACACCAAAAGGTGACCTTGAACGACGGAACACTAGCAAATGACGCGCCTGACTTATTTAGAATTCCGATCCCATCTAATGTACTTCTTAGCGAGTGTTTCAAGCATTTTGTAGTAACAATTGACAACAAGTTCCACTATCCGTGACGTTTACGCTTTACGCTATGAGTATAGATCATTTAGCTACTAGGGCTATTCAAGAACGGCATTCGACGAAGTTCGAAAGAAACGTGACGGTGCTCACAGCCATAGCTTTTCTGTCTCACAATCTACGCCCCAGGGCATAGGTTTTCGGTTTAGCCCTTATCCGCTTCTTGCTGATCGCCATTGCATATTCCAATACTCTTCCTAAGCCCACTTGTGCCTTCGAAATAGGTCACCTTTATCTATTCGAAAAGTAGCGAACTTGTACCTTTCCAACCCAGGAACGGATGCGGAACACGGATGAGCCGAACGTCACCGATCGTGTCAACGGTCATTACGTGAGTGCCTTTTGAAGTAGAAACGAATGCCTCTGACCTCATGAGATCGCGTTTCGCGTTTCGACGACCTTAGATCCGCTATCCGATCGGAAGCGATTACACGATTAACGGAAGGTCTCGTGTCCTTGACATGCATTCATCCGCGCACTCGACAAAAGGAATAATTGTTCTCCGCATCCACTCACATATTCCTTCCGCAAATTTTCCAAGGACATACTCTGGTGAATGATTGATGCATTCACAAAACGGTGGAAGAGATTGATTGAAAGATCGACAACGACGAACGAAGGTATGTGCGAATGCAGCGTTTCTTCGTCGAATTGATGCAAAGTGAGATGCTGAGAATGCGACGGCTCGAAGACGATGAATCGATTACAAAGCTATCATTCATGTTGAATTGTGTGTGTTGCGAATTTTAAAATCCATTCATTTGCTGGCGTTGAAGGAGCAATAAATGAAAAAGGGAAGAAAAAACCAAATGCCTTTTTTCGCCATCCACATGATTGCTTGTCACGCCGAGCAGCTCCACGAACCAAAATGGCACAATTCAGTACCGCGCCGGACAAGCGGTATTGCTAAGTATTTTGTTCGCCGAACAGTCTTGCTTCCCATGCAGTGCGCGTTGAACGATGAAGACGTGCACCGAACTCGTTCTCTGTTTGGGAGGCATTCCCACCGGTCACACCAAAGGAAACAACCGCGGCGGAACATCTCACTCATCGCCTTTTTTTCTATCTTGACCACCATGTTGCAGATGCATGCCTACGGATTTCCATCGACTGGAGCAAACGATTTCTTTTGTAACAGAAGCAGTGATAATAACATCTCGGAACGGCTGGTGCCAGAGAGGAAGTTCCTCTGCAAGGTCTTTGATATGTCCTGCAAGAGTAATACGGCTGCCATCCAACCGAGTGCAAATGACATTCTTCTGGGGCGCGGCGGCAAGAATAATCAACACAGTGGGAATGAAAAGCTGCGGGCATTAGCGCGAGTTCAAGCAAAGAAATACAATTTATCGACAAAGAAGGGGAAATCAATTTTGTCGAGGATCCTGGTCAAGCAAGTGCGAGAGCTGAATCCTCCTGCCAGGTACGTTTTAGTTTGTGCAGTCGTAAAAGTGTTTATATTTATGCAACTCACACGTATTTCTTATAAACTTATCAGATTTTGAAGAAAGATCAGGCCACCGGAATGTGGGAGGAAGCGGGGAAGATACTGCACGGGAAAAGCGAGTCAAGTGTTACGGGATGCGGTGGCTCAGTTGGACGGACCCGAATCATCTGCGGATGAACCAGAACCGACGGTGCAGCAACCAAAAGTAGAGAAAGCACCTGTACCGTTTTCGGAAACGCAGACATCGATTCATTTGCCGCGTCGAGCTGGGTCATCGGATGCAGCGACGCCGGTGCTTCAGTCTGTTACATCGTCTTGGTCTACGTCGACTCCTAGGAGCCACGAGTCACCCGAGAGAAACAAACGAAGGCGACTTTCTTCTGTGCTATCACCGCAGGGATCGAATTCTTACTTTTCATATCCAGCCTATCATGACACCATTCTTCATAGTCCTGTTCGGGTCGATCCGTGGCACGCCTTTCCTTCCGGGCCTTATGCGTATCCTTCCATGCCGGATCCGAGTCGTCTGTCTTCGCAGCAACAGTCGGCTCCTCTGAGTCCGCCTCTCGTTCCCTATCATTATTCACAATCCACAATGCATATTGGGCGGCATTTGCAATCTGCGTCGGGTCGAAGGATGTCCATTGGGAGCAGCGGTCGACCTATCGATCCATTGGATACCATGTTCGGCGACTTTGACATTTTACCGGGGTTTTTTTGATGGCGAGATTGACGACATGGCGCATTCGCATCAACCCCGTACTAAAGCCTAACTTGAGACTGCTAGGTGTTTCTGGTCCTCAAAATGCTAGTGAAACGTCGTGAGCAGCGAAATGTCACGAAATGAAGGCAGTGGATTAAATTGGTTTTTTTCTAAATCTAAAAACTAGAAGGTTTATGCTCGAAAACATAGCTAAGGCTCTCATAAGACTCTCTCCTTAGCTGATTGCGGTATTGGCACTGGTTGAGACGAACATTATAATGGTCACTGATTTCACGATGTGGCACGATTGGAAAACATTCCGGCGGAGTTTTCTCCCACTGTAACGTGCTAACAAGGTGTACTTGACTCGGACAAGAGGACGGTTTGGTTCGTGTGTCTTGTCGTTGTTTCTCAATCAGTGAGTGTCGTCCGGCGCGGAAGGTAAGAAGGCCAGTGCCGGCTGGCGCGAGCGGATCAATTAACCTCATCCCTGCTGTGGAAGAAAAAGGGCAGATTGCAGCCAAAAATAAAATGCGAGGCAACACAACAAAAAACAAAAATCGCCTTGTTGCACAATAATTGATAATGGCACTCCTCCAGCGGCTATGACAACAAGAATTCATTTCAAACAGCGTATTTAAAAATAAGAAACTAGTTATTCGGGTAGAAAGGAGATGGATGCTATGGGCGAGCGTCCAGCAAACCCCGTTGCTTCAGAAACTTCTAGCAAGCAAGAAAATCCGAAAATGGTCAACAATGGCTCGTCGGAATTGCCCGAGATTGTGGAAGAGCCTTCTTTAGATCCCTACTTTGAGAAACTAGAACGTTTCGAACTGTTCAGCACAAATCAGTGCTACTATCTCGTGGGAGGAAACAAGGCGAACACAGTATTTCGCGTGCTCAAAATGGATCGAACTCTCATTGATCGTCCACAAATACAGCCGACAGTACACCCGCCTCTTGACCCGAACGGAAACACCACCAACGACACTGAAACTGCTTCCGCCGATAACAGCCATCTACCCAAACCGACGCTGAGACCTCTGTCGGATTTCTTGTCCGAAGATTCTCAAACATATTCGCAAGAAGAAATCCGCGACATGTTGGACATGATCGATGATGGCAATCGGATTAGCAATGGAGATCGACGTCCTGGTGAAGATGCTGGTAACGGTGGAGGCTTGAAACCTCTGGTCAAGGCGTATGGAATTGTAGGTTTCGTGCGCTTTCTCGACTGTTACTATTTGACCTTAATCACCCGACGCGCAAAAGTCGGTTCGATTGGTGGCAACAATATCTACACAATCAAGGTAAGATTACAAACCTTTTCCTGACCTTCCATTCAACCGAACATCTAAGTACAACACACTAGAATACAGAAACAATTCCTTTAAAGCCGGCCGAGAAAAGTCCCATCAGCCGCGATGATGACAATGCTGATCCATCGTCGGTGCTCCTTTCCATGTGGAATCGAGGAAAGCGGAGTGTCGGGTTAGGTCTGACCAATCGCGAAATTGCCGAACTGCGCTATCAAGGTCTTTATCAAGTCATGGATTTCTCCAAACACTTTTCTTTTCGTACACATACGATCTTACCAGAAGCCTCCAGGAAAATTTCTTGTTGACGTCGACAAAGCCTTATCCGCCACTTCCATCCAAAGAAATGTTCATGTGGAACTTTTTCTCACTCGTGAATTTGAGGCTTGCTTGGACGTAATGACTAGCTTTATTGGGTGAACCCGATGATTCATGGAGCGTTCGTCCAGAGACGCGTCCATGACTATGGTCGGGTTTTGGATATTACACTACTGGCAAGGAGATCACGACATTTTGCAGGCACTCGATACTTGAAACGCGGTGTGAGTGAACAGGAAAGGTTGCAAATGATGTCGAGCATGAGCAGATTATTCATGATGACTCGAGAATGCCCTCTGGTACCTTTTCTTCCTTCATTCAGGTACGCGGGTCGATTCCGACATTTTGGTCTCAAGAAAGCAGCGTCACCATGCCAAAGCCGCCGATTGAAGTCAACCGAGTCGATCCTACGTACACGTCCACTCGCTTACACTTTGAAGATCTCCTAGTTCGTTATTCGAGTCCAATTCTCGTCTTGGACTTGGTGAAGCAAAGCGAGAAGCGACAGCGGGAAGTTCGAGTGGGCGATGAGTATCGGCGGGCAGTCGACTATATCAATGCAACCATCGACGACCATCATAAAATTCAGTATTGTGCGTGTGATTACAGTCATATCAGCAAACATCGGCATTTGGATGTGAGTTCCGCATTGAACGAGGTATCCACTTGGGCGGTCAACCAGACTGGATTTTCTGCTCCGCCCCAAAATGGAAAATAACAGAGGAAGGCGTACTACAGCCATTTTCAGAGGAAGACAGTAAATGTTCGACAAAGCTTGCAGAGCAGTTGGGTATCACGATCTTTCCCATGGAACAGAGTGGCGTTTTGCGAACAAATTGCATCGAGTAAGTTTTTGTTGTATCGTGTTCTGAACCGAAGTATTGAGCGTCCTGAACGACTCGATTTTCTACACAGCTGTCTCGATAGAACGAATGTTGCGCAATTTAGCGCTGGGGTTGAAGCTATCAGTCAGCAACTCGTCGTAATGGGAATTCGATCCCGATCCAAGCTAAGTCCTCATCGAACATCGTTCGCGTACTTATTGATATGTACGTCGAAATTGGCGACAACATAGCTCTCCAATATGGAGGGTCAGAGGCGCATAAGAAAGTTACTGCAGACCGTCCCGAATTAAGCATCAATGGCCCAATGGGAAAGGTACGCCCTCGATTATCCCTTTCGACACGAATTAGCCCATTTCCTGACCCTATTTTTCGCTTCCCACAGCACAAAGAGCTTCTGACATCGATTAGAAGATACTATAGTAATGCCTTTACAGACCGTTTGAAGCAAGATGCGATGTGAGTGATTTATTTGGCGTTGTTGTCGATACTGACATTTTGTGCTAATCTGTGTTATCAGGAATTTATTTCTTGGGTACTACCTTCCGTATCGCCACACGGTGCCTCTATGGGAGATGGAAACTGATTATTACCTTCACAACCATGATTCCAAATTGGGGATAGGAAGCTGGTGTTCAATGGGAACGTATCAACGTGTATATGGCGTTGCATGGAAAGAAGATAATAGTGACGACCTGAACAGTCCAGCAGCATCTCTGGTACGCGATGAAACTACTGCAGCGCCACAAGCTACGTTCCTGGCGGAAGCAAGTGACAACGACGAAGCGAAGAATGTTCAACTAGTGCGGAAACGACTCGAATACCAGAATGAGGCGTTGTCCCTTTGGTGGAAGCATGCCCTTCAAACGAACATCCAACAAAGGATGTGGATGCGACCGAGCCAAAGAAAACACGAAACTGACATTAGGCCCCGGTTTGAACGGCTATATCAACCTGAGATAATCAGTCAGTACGACCGATATTTTGCGAAGGCATGGTCGACACCAGTAAGACGTTCACACGCCTTGCAGCACAGCGAGAGTGGGAATGAGGAAGGAGAAGGTGGTGAACTGCTTCGCGCTGTTTCAAGAATACCAGAAAAACAATTGAGTGATTTTAAAACCCTTCTTTGCCGAAGAAGAAGACTAGACAATCTATGGATGAATTCACAAAGGAATACGGATACGGGCCTTGTTTTGATTCGACGCTCAAGCGATTTTCGGACTATCATGCTAAGCGCACTAGTGTCGTCGTCGACCTCGCGTTTGTCGGTAACCCCGAAAGAGAAGAATCCGACCAAGCTGCTCAACGCAAGAAGCAATACGAGCAATATCTTTCTTCCAACATGGATAGCTGTAAACCTGATCACTTCGATGAGGAAAAGGTCCGAGAATTTGATAGTTGTCTTCATGACTTCAGCTTGAGCTCCGATGATGTGCTTGATATACACAGGGTGAGTGGAAAGGCTTTCTCGTGTTTTCTTCGAGCGTATGTGGCAGCCACTGACACGGCCCGGTTAGCTGGATGAAGAATCCCATTTGGGAGAGATAATTTGCTCGGGCAACTATGAAGGTCTCTCAAAATGCATTCAGCCATCGAAGTGGCTACGACTATACAAGAACAGTTCAATGCATTTGATAGTGCGTTGCTGAACACGGGTGGAACCCGAGTACTTGAAACCGAGCTTCGGCGTCGTGGGGTCTATGCGACAGGTGTTCGAGAAACCATCAACCGCGGATTAGGCCATTTCACAGCAGCAGAAAAACAATATAGCGAAATTCTGGATTTTTCGAAAAAAGAGTGCCGACGAAGTGACTTGACGACCGAAGATTCCTTGAAACTGTATGCATCCGAATTCGATGGAGCGTCGGAATTATCGATTGCAGACCAGATCTTCTTATTGTCTCGAATCCCCGACAGCATTTCTAGTGACCGCTTTAGCGAAAGAACTAAGCTCGACGGAGATGAGGTGAAGTCTACCTTTGTCGAGAAAGCTGCGAAACTAGGCATATCTGTTGCTCGCCAGAGCGAATCAAAGCGAACTTCGGTTCCTTCTCTCTACGAGCGAGAACGGAGGCATGTTGCTCCGGACGGGTTTGAGCAAATCAATGAAGACCTATATTCTCTCAAGGACAACAAGTACATGGTACTAAATGGCGCAGGAGTTGCGTCATGGAATGGAACTACCGGAATAACAAAACTGTCCCACGCCGATAAACTACTGCTCTTCACATCCAATTACATAAACGGCAAGGGAGTGACTCAAACGACGACAGGAACAACACGGTTGACTACTTAACATGACGCATTTACACAGCTGTCTTGTCCGAAAGGAAAGTTTCCGCGAGGAAAATGTGGCCTTGGTCACGTACGTCTGCTGCAGTTGCTGTAATATCTTCACCAAGGAGAGGAAGTTCGCCTTAATGTCATCGAGCTCCTTCTGGAACTTGCTCACAATAACCGGCAGACCACCATTTCGAAGCTCGTCAAGAATATACAAAGAAGAGTCCATGACATTGCTTTGGGGTTGTTTCCTTTCGAATGTTTTTTCGCCGGAAGTCGGAAGACAAACCTCAACATAGTTCTTTGACACCATTAGGTACTCTGTGCTCGCTACACTATCATCTCTCGAGGCATTTCTTTCATCGTCGGGCATGTCGTCATCGAATTCGAACGTTCGATCCGTGATTCGAGACGTTTCAGCCCCAATCGCTGAGAGTTCGAGAGAGTCATCAGGCCTGCTTCCGAGGGGAATTCTGAATTCGTTGGCGTTGGCAGGTACCAGCTCACCACTGCTGCTCAAATCTAGTGAGATATTGCCCCGATGAATTGCGTTTCTCGACATTCGCGGCAGCGGAGCCGATCCTACGTCGTAGGTGTGCTGTAGCGTCCGGTTTCGTAGGCCATCTCCTGTTCGAATTGATCCGCGTGACGTGTCCAGAAACTCAGGATTGCCAAAGCGCCGGGATGGATTCATTCTAACTTTTGGTCTCTCGTCATCTAAATAATCTTGTCTGCTTTGACGGTAGTTTGGCATAATGGGTAAACTCAACCGATGCAGATTGTACTCATCTGCTGAACTGTCTTCGTACGCGCTCGCCGTAGTATTCGCTGTCAAGCTCAACATTTCTTCAGTAAGCATGTCCTGCTTGCCAGCCGTTATAAACGTATTGCGCACACCATGCAACTGAGATCGTTTCGCAAGGTTCGCTTCTTTCATATTCGTTTCGTTCTTCGCCGACCATTGTACATTTCGATCGTTGTCAAGTGGTGCCGCCTGCTCCACCTTTATCGGTAATTTGGGTTTGATCCGATGAGCATGACGCTCACGCAAACGTCGCCGGATCTCTTCGTTTTTCATCTTTGCTTCAGGTTGCCGAATGTTCAATCCAACGTAGAAGGTTTGTGGCGGATATAGCTTTGTCGGAGCCAATTCGGTAGTCGTTTCGAAATTCAAAAGACAAGAGAAAAAAGAAGTCGTGAGAGCGACGAGCCGGCCCAGCCAGTTTGAAATGAATTGATCACACTGACGCAAATAGTACTTCGAGGCGGGTCGCGGAAATTTTCGTTTCCATGTCGGTGTCGCGCGGGCCAAGCTATCCGGCACTAACAATGCGTTCGTGAGTCGTCGTCGACCTTAGCAAGAGGGTCACAATTAGCAACGTACATCTTCACGAAAAGGTAAGGTCGCATTTCTCGCTTTACTTAGCTCAGCTATTACAGATTATAAAAGGAATGACGATCGACAAGCCGTGCTGTACAGGACTCAGCCCCGTGTCGTTGTTTCTTGACTTTGTATCCTCACAAAATCTAGCTAGTTCGAAGTCTTTATCCAGTCTTAGGACCTTTCAAATAAAATTTTATATACCTAGCTTTCTAGAGGTCCCGGAAATTTGTTAAAACATTCAAAATTGAGATTCACCAGCACACCCAAGGTGTTATCGGCGCGGAAGTACAGTCCACTCGAGTGAATTGAGACACGCTTGACAATTTTTCCTCCAGGCGCTTGTTCAATATTCTATCCTTGCAGCTTGATGTATCTTCTTCTTTTCTTCTTGTAAAGGGAATCTCTCGGCACTTCCGATTCATTCGCTTCGCGGCCATCGCAATCTGCGCGCGTATCATCATTTTGCCGCAACCGACAAGGAGGTGCAATCAGGCGGAGGTCTTCATCTTCTCCTTCATATGTATCGTGCGTGAAAATATCGCCACTCTCCAATGTGATATCATCCTCCAAAACAGAACGACTGACTTTTCCCAAGGCCACCACATGCAATGGAATAGAGTCGTCGTCGTTGTTCAACTTATTGTTGCCTTTTCGTTTCCCCAGCCGACGCGGACCATCCAGCCTCGTTTTGTCTTTGCTTTATTCATAGTAATGACACTGATGGACAATAATATGTGTGGCTGGGGCTCTTTGTTTTCCTGAACCAATGAAAGGAGGAGGAAAAAACACAATGTGCCGATTTTGCGACGAATGCGAGCCATTATTTGCCGACCACCCAGCCGGCGCAAACGGACGTTGAAAGAGGCTTTCTGTAGAAATGCGCATAGTGCGACGCCGTTGAGAATAATGATGTGGAATGGTCTCGGTTTGCACTTAAGGAAAGACGGTTTCGCGAAATTCGTTAAAGTTGCCTTGTGATAGTCAGTAGTACACATTGGAACGGCTATCACGGACCATGTACAGACCAGTCGTTTCTACGAATTTTTGGCAAACCTCGTTCCGTCGGCAAGATTGCAACCTCATCCAATTATTCTGGCGCGCCCTTTTTTTCACAGAAACAAACACAACTTCTGTCTTCTGTTCCTTTTACCAAGCAGGTAAGAGTAAGAGAAGTTGTCAGACAATATACTCACAACAAATAAATAAATATTTATTTGATGAAATTCTTCAAACGAGTCGTCGCCGGCGGAGGAGGAGGACTTCATCCACAGCATCAAAGTCTGGACGACAACGATGAGGACGCCGAGACTCTGGAGCGAAAACTGAGCGAGGACTCGCAAACGACGTCCAGTGCGAGTACACACGTCACCAGTTCACGTGAAACGTCCTTCGGTGTACCCGCGGAAAATGGGACGCCGCCTCCTGATTCTTCCTTCCTTGCATCGCCGAACGACGGCAGGGAACCTGTTTGGAAGCGACGCGTCCGCGCGCACCAAGCGTCGCTGCCTCGCGAGGCGCGCACTACTTCGATACCAGAGACACCAGATCAGTTTGACGCATCAACGGAAAGAAAAGACTCGGTTGGGGAGCTGAACACTTCGGCAAGTCAAGATATTTCAAACGAACAGGAAGACTTTGATGAAGCCGACCATTTGGATACTTCGCAGCAGACGTATTCTCGCGAACTGAAAGAAGGACCTTTCATTCCATCCAGTCCAGCAGTGGATAACTCTATTCTTCAATCCACAATCAGCGAAGCATCCCAAAATGAGACCGTAGAGGAACCAACATCACCCAGAAAGACCAACGGCTTGATGGAGAAAATGATGAACCCATCGTTTCGAAAATCGGTCATGGCTTCCAAGAACAAGGCCTGGAAGTCAGTTCTGGCGTGTCACCGGCCGGACCTGCCAAAAAAGGATTTTCCTGACGACTACGAAGAAGAAGAACCGAAAAATGGTGCCAGCACCGACTTACCTTTTGGAAACGACTCGAACAAAATCTGTTCTCCTCCAAGTCCAACGAACCCCAAGAAGCCGAAACGAGTTTTGAAAGTACATCGTCAGCAGCATCGGGAGAATTGCTCACATTTCTCAAACGAGCGGGAACCAGCTTGACGGGTTTTGTCAAGGAATCGACGGCCGCCTGTACGCAACCGCAACACGACGACGACGAAGGTGTGAGTTTTGACGATCAGTCGTCCAACGGAAGTACTTTGGATTCTCGCACCGTGTCCAAAGCATCGACGGCGATGATTCCTCCGGACGACCGTCGCCTGTGGCAAGAGCTGTTTGAAGACGAAAACGAACATTTGAGTTTAGAAGAAGAGGAAGCCACAATCCCTGGAAGTATGTAAGGATGTCATACTTTACCAGAGAGTCTGAAGAACGCGGTATCCGTGGTATCGGCGTATTTTTTTGAGGGCATGAGACTGCACGTAAAACAATTGTTATGTGATTATAATTGTGATGGTGACAACACTGTAATTTTTGAAGTTGTGATAGTTCGTCCGTTTTCTCTGAACTATTCATTCGGTCTATGCTTTTAAATAGGGCCCATCCGAATGTTCCGTATAGTAAATCCTTTCCAACTCAGCTTTGTGTCCCCGACTTTAGCACGGTTTCCGTGATGCTATCAATGAAAGCCTATTGTCTAATTCACAGGCAACGATGCGTTCTAGAGTGCATAGAAGCGTTACCTGCCGCGTTGCACGTATAAATGAAAACGATTCTGCCGCCCTAGCTCGCGGAGCTCGCGTGCACTTACAGATAAACTCATTCCCAACGACTATCTACGATCCATGATCATCATTATTTTGGAATACCTTGTAGGTACCGGTACGTTCTCAAAATTTCTTTTCCTGCCATCTTGATCTTTCGCGGTGTTCCGCGCCCGTTCGTGTTTTGCCTTGCCTTGCGTGTGTGCTTTTGGAATGTCAGCGAGTCTCGGGATCGTTGCGGCTCCGCTCGGCGGGTGGTTGACCTGGATCGTCAGTGCGAGTTTCGGGATCGTTGCGAGTCCTCTTGGCGGGTGGTTGAGCTGGACCCGCGGCAGGCGCGATAACATTTCTTGGGGTGCTCGCGAGCCAGCAATTGAGCTCTAGTGAACCGGTCCCGGAGACTTGCCATGAAGATGCAAATGCGGACCACGCGATCAACGCGGCGGGAAATGCACAAGGAATTCTTTGCCGCAAATAGTTATTCTTTTCATCAACAATCAACACTTTACCATATTCAACTCGATTGTGTTGTGAATCAATTATTATTGATTGTCGAGTTTGAATATATATTTATATTGCGTTGATTTAGTTATTTTATTGTGCGAGAGCTGAAAACAACCGCAGCCAAAAAAAATATGGCTCCGGTAATCATTGCATCGCAACACGGCACTCGTCGTCAAACGTTACGACGGGATTCGTCCATGATTGTGGCGCGACGCCATTTACCTCGACAGTTTCTCGGCTATTCGAAATGCTTCCTTGTGGAACAACGAAACGAAAAGTGCATTTTGATATCTCGCCCAAACGGCGCGCTACCTCGAGTGTCCAAATCAAGCGGACGAGTCCGCTCGAACAGCGGAGACGCTACGTTATCGACAGACACTTTACCCAAGGATACGAGCGTCACAACACTGCAAAGCGAGCCAAATAATGTTGAGCCAGTCAACAAGCAATCAGCTGCGGGCACGGAAAAGGCATACGAGGCGGACGCGACGAGGAGTCCTTCCAACAATAAGATAGCAATCACGAGCGACAGCAGTACTTCGTCACACGAAGAAGAAAATGCGGAAGAAACACCAATTTTCTGTCCGACCATGGGACCGCATGATGTCAATGTCCTCCAGCAGACCGCCAGCAGTTATGATCACCTGGTTGATTTGTGTCGCAAGTACAAGTACAGCTGTCGCAACCACCATGAACTGGCCGAAAAGATCATGGATTGGGTGCACCGAAAAGGTGGAAATTTTGTTGTACCGACCCAAGAAGGCATGTTCGAAGTGGCTTCGTCGGCGACTGCGCACGACTTCTTGCAACGTACCATGGAAACGGCAGAGCAGAAACGAAAGAGGCCTTGTGCGACAAAACCGGAGAAAGCTAAGAAACCAAAAAAGGAGAAAAAATAAACAAGAATACCAATTTCTTGGTGAAAATCATGGGCAAAACACAACTACCAAATCTAATACCAGGGTCGCTTGCATTGAATGAACAAGATGTACTGTGCGGACGCGGCAATGCATCGGCGATGCATGCGGGCAATTTGGATTTTCGTCGATATTGTTGGGAATTACGAGAAGAATACAAACACATGCCGCGACACAAGAAACGCATTCTGGCGGGTGCTGTATTGGATCGAGTGAAAGCGACCGGGGGCGATTTTGAAATCAACAACGGTGTGCTGTGTCTGGCCAGTGAAGCGCGTGCGGTCGAAAAAGTCTGCCAAGCCTTGCGGGAAAAGAAATGGGAGCATCGAAATTCACGGTTGGGTCCGCAGTACAGCAACAAGTCGTCGTCCACATCGATTGAACAGCAGCCCGAGAATTATAGTATGGTTCATGAAACGAGCAGCGAAACCAAACCACCCAAGCCGTCGGCACCGAAAAAAGCCGCCGAGTGCCATTGTCACTCCTCCCAGCTGGCACGAAAAACCAGTCGCAACATCTCCCGAGTCGGAGGAAACTTCGAAATCGACTAATCATGGAGTAGAAGTGGGAACACGCATCGAAGTCTTTTGGCCATTGGATCAGAAATACTACGCAGCCAAAGTTCAGGCTGTGAATGGATCATCGGTTCACCTGGAATACGAACTCGACAGTGTGATTGAATGGATAAACCTGTCGGATCACATTTATAGAAAAAGCTCTTAAATTTGAGTATTTTCCGGATGCACACATGAAGCATCGACCCGGAGAGGCTTTGAGCAACATCTCACTAGTTAAATCCATTTTCATTAAAACCTTAGATATCGTTTAATCGATAGCCATAGACTTTGTTTATGAACCTTTGAAAACCTGCTGTTGCTCGGTTCACATGATATGTTTTCGGTGCTGTGGGATTTGCAGGCGAAAACGTCGACTAGGTTGGTCATTATGATCCTCGCCCACATAGTTTTCGGTCGTCACTCACGAACGATTGAAACTCGTGATTGACAGATTCCGACACGTGTAAAGTGCGTCGTACGTTTTGGTATAATACTGGTCGCGACGCCCACCGTAAATATGAAAGCGAGATGGACAACAACAAACAAACTGTTGGCCATTTCGACTTTTTGCAGTATTATTTGATTAATCTACGAACGCAGAAACAATCAGTGCCATCGAATAAAGAGCCGAAATAATCTGCGAAAGGAAAATGAAATCATCCGTCGCATCAATATTATTATCCATCGTGGCGATTGGATCGGCTTGCGAGCCAGCTTCCTGCCGAGTGCTTCCCCTAACATCAGCAACTGCGAAAACTCCTTCCGATTCGACAATCATCGATTTGAGAGGCGGCGCTTCTCCCAAACGAAAAGCAGCCCAAAAGACGGCCACGGGCAAACGAAAAGTCACCAAGAAAGATGCCCCGAAGAGAAATCGGCACTGGCCGATACGCTCCAAAAGTACAAGAAAATACAGCCTCTGACGCGTCTCTACATTACTCTGGTCGGTGTAGCGACCTTGCTGGGACTTGTACTCGGTGAGGAACTCACGCAAGGACTTCTCGCACTGGACCCGATGCGGGTATTGTACGGTATGCAACTCTGGCGTCCCATTACAGCCGCCACCTTTTAGGTCCGCCCTCGATTGGATGGTTGATGAGTGGTTACTATCTCTTTCAATACGGCTCTTCTTTGGAAAGCGCGTACGGCACAGCCCAACACTGCGTCTTCCTCTTGTCCCAACTTTTCTTGCTCTCCATTTTCAGTGCACTCGTCGGACAACCCTTTTTTGCCAACAGCATGATTACCAGCATGTTGCACGTTCTCAGTCGTGCCACGCCCCACCAAAAGGTCAAATGGCTCGTCTTTACCGTCCCGTACTGGTCGCTGCCTTACGGACTCATGGCCACCGATGTCTTGCAAGCGCAAGTGTCACGGCGGCCATGCCGCATATTATGGGAATATTGACGGGCCATTTTATCATTTTCACAAAAACATTTGGCCCAAATTGGAGAATGGACAGGATTGGTTGCAGGTGCCGGCGTTTCTGTTGAATCGATTGGATCCGGCCGACAAGGATGTTGGGAAAGAAAGTGTGAGCAAGGCGTTGAAGGCGAGAAAAAGAACATGGGACGAAAGCTGAATAGCAGTAGCAGTAAGAAAAAGTGAAGTGATGAAAATAATACGAATAATAAAAAAAAAAAATAGCAGCAGTAACTCTACTAACAGCAATCGCGGCGTTTGTTGATCCTCATTGTCATATTCAACTTTATATTAGTTCTTTGTTTATTATTATTCTATTTACAGCCCACCGTCCTACCGAATTTTGTTACATTCTTCGTATAATTAAAATTGCAAGCCCGCCGAAGGGAATTTGTGTACCTTGATCGACAGAGCCAACATGACACTCGGAGCTTCTCCTTTGGTGGTCACCATCATGTCGCGAAAGGATAGAAAGGTTCCATCCAGTTCAAATACCAAGTCATTGAAAAGTCGGACAGAGTTGAGGATATCTCTTGTGCGATTGTTTCGTCCGGTCCTTGGACTTGAATCAAGGCCCGGCGTTGTTCATTCGTTTCCGATCGCTGCAAAACACACTTGTACAGTTGCGACGCTTTTTGGACTTTGAACATGACAGCCCCCGACGCTGCATCAATGCTCGTTCCTTCACGAATGAATTTCAAGTCTTCTGCTGGAGCTTTCATGAGCGGATGTGTAATGAAATGACTAAAATCTTGTGCGTTCAACGCCACCATCGCCTTGCCGAGCGCCGGTTGCAAGAGTCGTAATTTTTGGTCGGACAGCAGCTTGGGCACATCGAGTTCACAACTATCCACCGTCGCGTCAATGGCCCGACACGTCAATCCCAAACCACTTTGCCATCCTTTGCCCTTGACGGTGACAGGGCCGACGCGGCCGCGGAGCAAGAGATCGGCACTCCTACTCGTGACATCGCACTTGACGTCGGTGTGTGCCTTGAGGCGGAGTTTGAGGGCCAAGACGGCCAATTGAGAAATTAAATTGGAAGAGACACCGCTGTTGTTGTTGCTTTTTTGGAAGAAAATGGAGATGCCATGATTTGCATGGATTGCTGAAAGATGTTGTTGTTGTTGTTTGGAGGAAGGCGATGCTCGAGACGACATCATGGAGAGTTGGAATGCTGTAGTGGTAGGAGCAAAGAACATTGCTGCTGCTGTTATCAACAAGAAAAGAAGTTTCATTGTTTGTTTGTGTATGCTGTATTCCGATAAAATGAAGAAGTTATGAATGAATTGATGTATGTATAGATCAACGCAATGGGAGGTTGAAAATAGCGTTCGAGCTGAGTTGTTCAACAACTCGTGTCGGAATTTTTTATGATCGTCGTTTTGCGATGTTGTGCCGACGAGAAGAGCGCCACTTTTGTGTACACGTGGACCGCGCGTATGAATGACCACACAACGACATACAGTAGCCCCTCCCGTCATTCGTCGAGAGGTGACGTAACACAATTTCGAAACGTTTGGTACTTTATAATGCAGTGTACATTCTAAAACGCACACAAGCGCGCATTCAGAAAACGTTGTGAAGAACGAGCGACGCACTTTTGTGCCGTTGAACATAAAAAAAAGTCTTGTCACTTTTGCTCCTTCTCATTGGAAGTCCTTTTGGAAATTGTTCCTTCCAAGAAAAACAGAAAAACAATCAACCTATTCAATATCAGCAGGTTTGAGGCAAGCTATGAAACTATTTTATATTATTCAATGATTGTTGCTTCAGGGTAAACAACATGCTCATCATCGATGGTTCGACAACCCGTTCTCCGATCCACACAGGGCACAAGTCTCGAATCTCTCGCCAGAGTCAATGGAAATGTCAAGTCCACACTGTCCTTGTGTTGTTGAATCCAAATGGAAATATTCGCAAGTAAATCAGCATGATCCACAGGATCCAAAGGAAACGCTTCGGCTGGATCTTGTTCCACGTCAAACAACAACGGCGGATCGTGATACACTTCGACATCGTCATTGTAGTGCGCACTCTTGGTCCAAATCCAGGCCTTGTACCGTCCCATTTTCACCGCGGAAACATCAAAGCGTCCGTAGGGAGGTTGCAATGGGCCGGTTTGAAAGCCGTCCTCCAAAAGAACAAGATGCGGTCCTGTGTAGTAGTAGTATTGGATGGATGAAAGAGTATATTGCTAATATCCATTCCGTCAAGACTTTCGACTCGATGTTTTATCCCAACAATCGACAAGATTGTGGGAACAATGTCCAATGTCGAAACCAATTCCATGGTTTCTGTATTGGACGGAATACGACCCGGCCATTGTGCGACGGTTGGCATGCGCAAATTGGCTTCCCACAGCGAACCGAGGCCGGTATCGGCACCGCAGTGCACTCCGATCAGTGAATGGGTTGTGTTGGGCAATATACATTGACGAAACACATTTGGGTCGGGAACGTAGTCATGCGGGCAGGCAGTGCAGTCGTTCGGTGTGTGGTCCATGAGCCTGGCCTGCATTGTGAGACACGCAATTGTGAAAATGATAAGTGCGATTCATACATGAAACGTACCACTGACCCAAAAACGGGCCTTTGGAACCCGAACACGCTTGTTCGGCCACCCACGGCCCATTGTCGCTGGTAAATAGCACCAACGTATCGTTTCCAATTCCCAATTCCTCCAGCTTATCGAGTACTCGTTCCACCATCCAGTCCATTTCTTCCACGGCGTTTGCAAAAGTACTATTGCTTTTCGAACTCCACTGGCAACTCGATTGTTCCGGATAGTCACGCGGTGCACACAACTGATGCACGTGCGAAAACGGAACATACAAAAGAAGGGTCCGTCTTGTGTCGTTGCATAAAGTCAATCGCGCGATTGACATAGGTCTGTGCTAGATGGTGCATATTCACGGGTTGTTGCACAATGGTGTGACCATCGTACAGCGGTAACCACATGGTCTCGTCATGATCGTAATTGCAGACGTGGTTCTCCACAGATCCACCGGAAGCGTGGTAGGGAATTCCCAGCCATTCATCAAATCCTTGGTTTGTGGGAAGAAACTCGGTATTGTGTCCCAAATGCCATTTTCCCACAATCGATGTGGCGTAGCCAAGCTCTTTCAAATATTCCGCCAGAGTTGTTTCCGTCGGAAGCAGGCCGTACACAGAATCGGCATGAAACACACCCGGATATATTCCGGTACGAACCGGATACTTTCCTGTCAACAGTGCCGCCCGACTCGCGGAACATAGATGCGCTACCGAATTCCAATTTTGAATTGAATGCCTTGACGACCGATGCGATCGACGTTGGGAGTGCTGGTCGACGGAGCACCAAACAGCGAGATATCATTGTAGCCCAAATTGTCGGCCAAGAGAATGATAATGTTGGGCGTATTGGATGAGCAAGCGCTGAAGATGTGGACCCAAAAAACGATGAACAATATCAGAGCTGATTTTTCTTCATTGTAATTTCATTCTTCTAATATTTCTACTGTTGCACGTCCCCATCAAGTAAATTTCTTCGGCTGCACTGCACCTGCACGTGCGCGTGATGTGCGTCCTTTTCTCGACATGTCAAATCAAAAGAGCCGACGGGCGTTAGTATATGTATCGAACGTCTTGTAGGACCAAGTGGACATCAGGACGTTTCATATATAATCACCTATTTGTACAACATACTTATCAAATTTTGGAGGGAAAGTCTTGTACTTCTTATGAGAGTTTAAATTCACTGTCGCGCGCGATTTAAAGAGGATATCGGGGCTGGCTCGCGTGTACGGTCCCAATTGATTAGTATTACTTAGACGAGCCAGATTGGTGCACCTCGATCGCTGAGAACCCAAATCGCCCAATTTTCACGTTTTCTCTCATTTTCCTTTTATCCCTTGTTCGAAGCAAAATCCACACACCACCGTTAAAAGGTTTTGAATTATCATAGATAAAAACGCAAGAGACAAATGGCCTCTCCAGCTTTGGGGCAGCCGTCGTTTCTCGCTCGTGCCAAAGATGCGGGTGGGTTGGCATCGCCAGAATCGGGCTTTCGATCGAGTCAACAACGCGGCGGTCGTCGCAGTCTTGGCAAAATAGCAGAAACGAATACCATCCCTTTGAGAAAGTCCAATGCAAAGAGGATGGATACATGTCGTTGATGCTTGCTGTGCCGCCACCACCGCCACCCACGAATGCACCGTCGGCGAGAAACGGAAGTCAATCTGCTGCTCGCCAACGCCAGGGCAACGTATATTTGACCGAGAACCAACGCCGTCCTTTGGAAAGCTACGACTCGTGGGACCAGATCCAGCATCAGCAGTCGCTTCCCTCGGTCGTAGCGACTCACAGCGACGACTTTACGGTTTCGACCATTGCTTCACCGCGTCATGCCGTTCTTGCGGATCGATTTCGGGCGGCTCGTGCCATTTATCAGTCGGACACGTTGGTACTTGATGCTGTCGAAGAGGAAAGCTCGCCATCGGAACATGGAGTTGTGGAAAAGACGCGGTCTTTAGCCATTCTGCCGGCGGCTTCTTCGGTTACGGCCACCACTGCTTCACGATCGACCGTTTCGAGAAGGTCTCCAACGGAATTATCCGACAATAGTGGTTCTACAGAAATGATTCGAAACCATTCCTCCTATGAGAAGGAGACGTCTGTAACGCCACCGAAAAGACGCTTGAAAATAAGGACACCCGAACGAGTGAAATCGACCGAGAAAGAAAAGCGTCCCAAGACACCGAAGCGGTTGAGGCTGGCTGTACGTCCGAAAAAAGGTGTCGAAGCAAGCCCCCCGAAGGTGACACCCAAGCGTCGTGTGAAAGCTCCATCGAAGATTGTGCAAAAGGACGCACAACAGAGTAGTCTCGATGAAGGTGCATCCGGCAAAGGTTTCTTCGGTAAGCTTTTTCGTACCGGAAGAAAGAAATCGACCGTGGATGTTCAAACGAGATCCGACGACGCTACGTTGCTAACCGAAATGAGGAGCCAGTCGACTGGTCCGGTACCGCAATCAAATAGTGAAGACGAGGGCAAAGATAAAGAAAACAGCAAGCAAGATGTCATTAAACGAGGCACTGGTCCTCACCAGCGGGGAACCGTTATACTCTGCACCAAGGAAGATCTGTTCACTATCATGGACACGATGAAGTGAGCACGCTCACTGCACCTACGTTTGATTCGTTCGGAAGACGCTCTTTGGATCCGGAATCAGGCGAGAGCATTATAAGTCAAAGGGTTCATGAACCTAGTGGCAGGTACTTGCAGTCAAAGGGTTCATTGGATATTGATACAGTTGCATCGTATGCGGGCTCGTTGAGCGATCCACCGGAAAAGACGACTCGCCGACGACTGTTAACACCCGTCGCACTTCGATTGATCCAACAGATGATACACCTCGGACACGAGGATCGGAACCAAGGAAAGTCGAGCCCGCACTCAACACTCATTTCGGGACCCTTCTCCCAAACATCTTGTGAGAGCTCCAAATGATCCGTCCCCGACTGAAACCAAAGAAGAAGTTCCTTTTGATTTCGAAGAGACCTCGTCTGATGAGACTGAACGTCCCTTGGGTGACTCGTCTCTCAGTTATTTGAAAGGTCGAGCGTCATTGCAATCAGTTGCGCCCGATCCACCTTTGGATAGTGTGAATATAGAGAGCGAGGACGAACCCGAGGAGGGCGGGGAATTGAACCAAGGAGAGTTGTCGGTCAAGCTAAGTCCTGTGGTTATACGGTCACCTCCTCCTCCGCCGCCACCACCGCGGCAAGCTTCTTTCTCTCGCAGTGTCTCTATTCAATCGACCACCAACAAGCGCGAAGATGTACGCCTACGATCACCTGGGTACAATCTTGTCAGTGAATCACCAACGGGAATTTCGCGCACCGCATCGGAAAACCAACAATGGAAAGGTACGGATCCGATAGACAGCGATTTAATCCTTGAGCAGTCGATGAACGACGGTATTTTCGATGTCAGGAAGGATGACCAGCAGCTCACGAAAGGGACTAGAAACCAACAGTTTTCCATGCTGAAGGCCGCACGTTTTAATGCAAAGACAATGGCGTACCTGCACGCGGTGAACGGTGATCCGTCGCCAAAGCAGTGTTGGAACCAGGTCGGAGAAACTAGTAAAGTGGGAAAGCTTAGAAACCGTGGAAAAGCAGGTAGTGACTACTCTTCGAAGAACCTTTCCGTACCCGCCACACAAAAGGTCCCGATCATATCGAACACGACGTTTGCTGCTCATAACGAGAGATTCAAGAACCGATCTCGATCTCGAAAGCAGAAACAATCAAACGCGAAAATTAGTCGAAACGGACCTCGTAAAGCGACTCCTTTTCAACAGGCGCAAATATACTTCGAAAACGCAGAGAGCAAGAAATTGCCTGTGGGAAATACAAGAAAATTATACCGAAGAAAAGGGAGTGAAGCTTGAATCCGCTTCGTCTTCCAAGAAGACCGAAGCTGCAGAGACAATAGACCCCATTCAGCGGGCAGGGCAACGTCTTCTGTCAAAGTCTGCTGTTCCGATCCAGAGTGCCGCTCGCAGATTTCTTGCGCAACGCGAAGCAATCGACCGCATGTGGGGATTCTCGAGATTCAGTGTTACATGCGTCGTTGGAAAGCAGAGGCAACTCTTCTGGCGTATCGAAGTTCCGCCTTGACTATACAACGTGTATTTCGGGGCACCCAGGTTCGGAAAGACCTGGAGGTGCAACATGAGGCTGCGGTACAGATTCAAAAAGTGATACGAGGATATCTCTTGCGTCTCCACGTTTGATGCTGTTTATCGGATTATTGTAGTTCAATCTCTGGTTCGGGGTTTTCTTGTCCGAACTAGAATGCGGCGTTTCGAGGAGAGTTGCAGAGAATACTCTGCGACAAAAATACAGCAATGGTGGCGTTGCGTGTCCTGTCAAACGCAATACCAGTACTTCATTGTTGATGTTCTTATCATCCAATCTGCTTTTCGCAGATGGAGAGCGCAGCGTGAATACAAGGCAATCATGGATTTTAGATGCACAGAGGCGGCCAGATGCATCCAAGCTGCTTGGCGCGGATTCCAAAGCTACAGTGACTACATCTTTTCGCTGGTGGATGTGATTGTTGTTCAACGAACGGCGCGAAGATGGCTTGCTGTGCGAAAGGTAGAAAAATGCGTCGCGACAAGGCGGCGACACAAATCCAGTCTCAGTTCCGTAAATATTCGGCTCAATATAAGCTGTTGCATTCGTTGATGAATGCTATATTGATTCAGGTAAGTGACGGGCCGTTTTTCAAATGCAATGCTGGAAAGCTCTTAAGACACTGACCCCATCCTTCCATTTGCTAGTCAATGCTGAGAATGTTCTTGGCCAAGAAGCTAGTGTTTCGAAAGCGAGCTGAACATTGCAAAGAACAAAAGGCAGCTATTAAGATTCAATCAGCATGGAGAGGCTTTGCAACGTTCACCGATTACATCATTACGCACTACCATATTGTAAAGTTCCAGTCCATATTCCGCGGCTTTGTGGTGCGAAAGCAAGCTCAACTTCGACTTGGATCAATTGTCATCATACAATCGAGTGCTCGGAAATTCTTGGTGGCTCAAAGCGTACGAAGAATGCGAGTTGATCGGATCTTCACTTATGGGCAGTTGGGAGGCATTCGGGAGTCATCAGCTGCTAATCGCATCCAGTTCTGGTGGAGGGTTGTGCTTGACTGCAGAAAAGAGAAACAAGCTGCCCTCGTAATCGAACGTTTCTTCCTCATGGTGAAAAGAGAAGTTGACATGGAAATCGCTCGTGTGCAACGCAGAAAATGGAGAAGCGCCGCTTCAAAAAAGACAAAGAGACCCTTGGTACCGTTGAGGACGAGACGGCGAACTTTTCACCAGCATCGAAGTCGACGTCGAAAAGTAACAGGAAGAGCGATTACCTTGTCGCTTCTTCCTCTTCACCCCAAAGTCGCGCCTTGCAACGCATTCAGAAAACCGACTCCATTCTGTCTTCGGACTCGTTAAACTTTACCTACAGCGCCGATGACAGTGAGATGTCGGGTGTGATGTATTCAACATCGAAGCACTATCAACAAAGGGACCGCGCACAGCTGCCGAAAAGTACGCCTCGTTATACGGCATTCGAACGAGGAAGAGCGTCGAGTCGCAGAAGAAAAATCCCCATTTGGTCGACACCATTGAAAACACCTTATCATCCGGCTCTTCTATTCAGGGAATTCAATTCACAGCCTCTCCGGGGAGCTCCATTGGTTTGTTGAGCCCTGTCGAACAACGCCACCGCGGAACTAAGGAAGTGAAACACTTCGATTTTGATGAGGACTCGGAAGATGAATTTGGCTTGATCTAGAGTCAAGACCAAAAGTGATTGAGAGCATCCCAGTGAACCTTAGCCACATTATATTTGTGTCATGTAATTTGTAGATATCGATATCCCGGAAGTTAATTTCATCTTTGTTAAAACTAAAGCGTGTATATCTTTAGCTAGGTAGGCCTCTCCGATTTCCAAACGTATACCTGATCTCACTGTGTTTCCTGCAACTTGGCCCAGGCCCAGGCCCAAAAAATGTTTGTTCGTCACGTGCAAGGCGATCTCACTCTTTGCTTCAGTGAGTTTACTCGCTTATGGTTTACTTTATGGAGCCCAAGATTGCTCACTGTAGGAACGGCTCACGGCTCCCTTTCTCCGTTTGGTAATTAGAGGTCTGACAGAAAAGGCCGTAAATAACGGTTATTTTGATGTTTTCTCACCAGACGCTGAGCCCGCGAATCACGACAAGATGTAGTCGGAGTTTTGCGGTCCTGCTTTCGATGATGGTTTTGTTGAACTTGGAACTGCGATGAACTTTCGGTGGTATGGTTTAAGCGCCGCACAAATCATCTTGACCAAAAATGCACAAAAGTCGAAGCATTCCTTTCTTTTGTTCTTCGACATGTACGGTACAGGCGGATGGATGCCTTCAACCGAACGAATGAGACAACACCCCGCATATCACCGCTCACAAGCAGATCTTGCAATACAATGTCGGAAATAGCTTACTGGGCGAAAATAGCATTAGCGAATGCTCTCAAGCAACCGTCTAGTTGTTTCATCGATCGTCGACCTGTAATGAATGCATCGATCGATTGCAACAACATGGCAATCGCGCTGATGCTTTCCGGGCAACTGAGAGAAGCATCCGTAGCACTGAAACTGGCCGCACAGATACTGTATCCTGTTTCTCAATCCTTTCAGACAATACCAAGTCATCATTTACCACCCGCTTTCTTCCCGCCAAATAATCGAGTCTCCTGGATGCCCTCGACATCTGTTCTGATTGGAGTGGCTGCGGTGTGGGAAGCGCAAGAGATTCTTTCTCATTTACCTGAAAATCTCCCACAACCCTACGAAGTCGAATGTGATGGATTCATTACAACGCAACCAATTCTTCTCAAGCCCGTTTCTATGCTTCAACCAACATCCTGCACATTCGAAGCTTGCGCCATTCTGTACAACATGGGCCTGACATACGTTTTAGCAAAGACTCGTTCATCGTTAGTTCAAGCGCTGTGTTTGTTCGAAACTGCATTTAATCTTTCACAAATGATCCCAGATGATGCGCGATCCTCAGAGGTCATGATGCATGCTTTGAACAATGCAGGTTGTATCCATCACTCGCTGGGAAATTACGGTTTGTCAAGGCTGTGTTTGGATTTGCTATCGAACTACATTCTAAGACTGCCACATTCGACCGATGAAAAGTTCAAAAGAAAGGCACGCCTTTTGCTGAATACTATGCTCTTACAGGCACCCTTGGTAGCGGCAGCTGCTTGATGAATCTGAATAAATTGTGTCGTCCACCTTCATTTCATTTTAATACATAAGATCATTAGACATTTTGTTAAACTTTCTCTTATTCTGTGAGTTATGTTGAATTTGCCTCGACTATCATTCATTTAGAGAGTTGCCATGTTCATTATTATTGTTATCGCCCTAGACAAATCGTTTTCGGATCCTTGGGTTGAGAGGCGTCATTTTATAATAAAAAATAGGTGACACAATCCGAGCACACGTCACCAAGATTCGTGATAACCCGGGACATGTATCAAACATCTCGAACCCTACTGATCATAGAGACAAAATCGCAGCCTCAAACGATTTTTTATCGATTGCAAGGAACTCACAGAAAGTAAACAAGGACCAAAAGCAAACAAAAGCATGACAAACAACAGCGAAACAATCCCCACAAGCAATGATAAACAGCCGAATAAGAAACGATACAAAAAATTATGGAAGCGCGCGACCAATATCATCGAAACGACAAAATCTGAAGTGATTGGGATATCGACCCCATCCGAATGGTCGGAATTTCAGGACTTGCACCAACATTTCGAGTCCAATTCGTCAATTGGAACTTGCATTCACTGGAGAAATGGAAAAAGAGGGACTGTGTCGAGAGCGCGGATCACCGGGATATTCTTCATCGACTCATGCATTCGTCGAAAGTGTCGCCCGGAAAGAAACGAAAATTGGAAGAAAAGACGAGATTCCCAATATCCTTCGTGGGCCACCTTATCCAATCCACATGCTTGCGAGCACTTATGTGTGATTGAACTGCACTACGCGAACGACTCGCAAAAGCAACAATCATCTTCTCTCGAGTCCTATTTGCGAGATCATTTGGCCGAATTATCGACCCAACATGCTAGACACGTCTTCTCGACAAAAGTACGATGGTACCAGGATGATCAACAACCAACTTGTATGTCTCGATCCGCCATGTACCGGGCGCAGCCCAAGCCTTCGAAGGAACTTGCAATCAAGCAATCGACCGTCAAGGACAAGAATGATTTCTACAGTGCCATGGACCTATTGAAGCTGAACCAGGCCGAGTTGGTGAAAGAGAAGTATCCCATTCGAAAACTCGATTGCCCCAATGAAAATTCGGAATTGCTACACTCTATGGATCTAACAAAGTTTACGAATGTGAAACCATCGGATATTGATTCCGTCGACGCGAAAGCATTCATCGACGCGTTATCCGTATCGCTGGAAGAGGATGATACGCAACGCCAAGCGCAGTACGTTGCATCTGCATCTTTCGGCGAAAAACAATCTCGAATTTTTGCTGTGGACTGTGAAATGGTTCGCACAGCCGTTGGATTGGAACTCGCTCGAATCACGTTGATTGAAGTGGAGGAATATTCTCCGGAGCGAGACATGGAATTCAAGCTTGTATGGGATGAAATCGTGAAGCCGGCGAATCCTGTCTTGGACTACCTGACTGTGTATTCCGGAATGACCAAGGATATCATTGACAATGCCACTGTTTCCATTCAACAAGTTCAGGCAGCTCTCATGGCGACAATTCGCAGTGACGACATCCTCATTGGCCATTCGCTTGAAAATGACCTTCGCGCGATGCAGTTTGTCCATGGCACCATTGTAGACACAGCAATCCTTTTCGGCCATCAAATGGTCGCTTCAAGTATTCGTTGCGAGCACTTGCGGCACGCCTTTTGCGACAACAGATTCAAAAGTCGAATTCGTCGCATTGTAGCCTCGAAGACGCTGCCACTGCATTGAAATTGGCGACGCGACGAGCTGTCGAAGGAAGTACCTTCCAAATGTTGGACGCTGCCCCAATCAACAAAGTCCATTCCGTAGCTTCAGATGGGAACACGACTGTTTGCATTGGTCCATCGGAGTGGATTCAGCAGCACATAACGTCTCAACCGAACTCCATCCATGCACTAAGCTGCGAAAGTATTCAAGATTCGAACCACAAAGCTTTATGCTCGTGGATAGCTGGGCCGAGTCGTAGAGCTCGATTGGTTTGGGCCCAGTTTGAATTGCAAGATCGAGATGATTGGGACCGGCTGAAAGCTGTCACCAGCGATTTATTGGCGAAAATGTCGCCTGCTACAGTAATCACATTCATGCTTCAAGAGGGATACGAAGAAGCCAGTGCGTTGTCGCAGCTACGCAAAACGCGAAGAAACCCTAAAACGACAATATCATGGACAGAAGAAGACGAGAACAACTGGATAGATGTTATGAATAATGCCCAGGTCGGCATTTGTTTTTGGGTAGGAACTTCTCATGCTCAAAATTAATACTCTAGAGTAATGATTTACACAATACATCTACATTTTATTTAAAGGGACACGTAGCTCAAAAGGACAAACGCTCAACTTGTAGCTTGTGTTTCACGATACAAAAGCGGAAAGATCGATGACGCTCGCCGTAATATCATCATGCTTCGACCGACGAGCACGTCCCTGAGGAAGCGACATAAGTGCTTGAAGACTAGAAATGTTTCGAGCTCGACGCACTTTGTTCAGGACTCGTCGGGCGATCACGTCTGCGACGTTGTAGCTGACCCGAAAGGGTCTACCTCGTTTTCGACGCTTGGCAGATGGACTCGGGCTTCGAGCAAGACCACGTTTTCTCAAGCTTGGAAATACTTCATTTTTCTCAAATAAATCCTTCTCGGCGCCATCTTGCGCATTCTTAGCTTCTGTTTCTTTTTTCTTCGTTGGTAAGTACACGATCGACTTGGGTGGACCTACGATTACTCCTTCGCTCAGCTTCTGCCACTCGTTCTTCGAAGAAATTTCGGACCCAACGTAGACAGTCCTCACCACTAGCTCGCTCTGCAGATAGTAATACGTGTGAGAAAAACTCGAAAATAGAGAAAAACAAAGCAACTAGGAACGTACCCCAGACTCCGTCTGTAGCAAGAATTAACACTTTATCGCCATCCTTCAACAAAGGACGACAGTTTACTTCCGGTCGGGCCGTAATGTACGGAGCATGACTTTTGTACGGCAAGAATGAGAGCAGCGGAGTCTTGAGATACGCATCTCCAAGCGCACGCGTTACCGCAAGACTCCCAGCGACTCTTTTGATACCACCGCCAACCCCAGCCGAAATCGCACGTGGCGCATATTTGCACCGTCGAAGTACTGCTGTTACTTCGGCCGGATTATAGGCAGAGTGATCAGTGGTCAAATCAATGGGACGTGTGACAGGAGGAAGGTGAATCAAATTCAGCGAGTCCTCACTATCTTGTGAGTCCGTGGACGAATCAGAGGGCTCCTTGGCATTCCGAGTGAGTCGCTCTTTCTGCAACAATTCTGAATCCATGTTAAATTCCACAGCAACTCGTCCTCTGGTTTCTCAAGAGGCGGCAGCGCAATGAAAGGACCGGTGGAATCATCAATATTGCGTCGACGCGATGATTTCTGCCGTGCCACACGGCGGGGAATTTGGCTGTAGGCCGACGACGTAGCTGTAGATGCGGTACCCCTTCCGTCGGTGGCTGGACATCTTCCTCTTCACTGCTATCAGCATCATGATCACTACTACTGAGGCATTCCGTTTCATCACTGCTGTGATGACTGGATTCATCATCCGTGGTATCGGGATGTCGGGAGGCCCTCACTTTGATGGTGCGAGGCGGCGCGGACCCAAGCATAACAGCGCGACAGTCTCCAACATGGGCCGTATAAAGCATTGCATCATGAGCTCTGTAGCAATGACAAGAACAACCACCGGGGCACTGATGATTGATTCTTTCTTGGACGTTTTCCGATGGTCGAATTTACGTGGCGGATTGCGACGGCGGGTATCATCAGCTTGGGACTGTTCATCTTCTCCTTCCGTTTCTGTGATTTCCGATTCCAATCCAGATGCATTGACTGCTTCTTCCGTAGTAATAGAAGAAGTAGACGATACCGTGCTCATCGAACTCGCGCTCTTGGCCCGGGCAGCATAATCCAACATTCGGCGACGGGCTGCATCCCTATTTTGCGATGTATTCAACCCATTCTCATCGGGACCTCGCAACTCTTTTTCTCGATCTGGCTCGGACACACTCGTCCAGTCCAATCTCTGTACCGTGAACACAACCAATGCACAAGCACCTGAATTCCACCGTCCGTTACTTTGACACGAGTTTTGATGCGTGGCCACCGGATCGATCGAATTGATCCAGCCTTCATCTACGGCCAAGAACGATTCGGTAATGGCCCGAGTAATCGCTGCTACTTCCTGAGGCGTGTGCGCACCAACGGCACCGTCTCGGTTCACAGGCGATGCCGCTGTTTTCACAGATGTTTTCACGGAAGACGCCGACGCGTCTTCTCGGAGTGAAGACGCAACCCCAGGTGTATCGACCGAAGCAGGAGCCGTCATGCTGTCCTGTGATTCCTTTCCCGTCGAGTCTGCCAGCGAAGCCGTCGTTCTCCCTTCCCCAGAACCGTCGACTTCGGACATGTTGTGCTCCGCTTCTCCGTCCAATTCCAATTCGGATCGTTCAAACGGCGAACGATAATGAATCGAATTGGGATTAAAAACACTCCGATCCGATGTAGTAATCAAGCCATCCAAATCCAAAGCATTTGCGTCGCGCAATTCCCCATTGACGACACACCCTCGATCAATGATCGCACACCCCAGCGCCCTGGACACGGACGCGGCAATGTGCGGCAAGAGAACTTCGGACGCATACGTCGCGACGCAGCCACCTCCGTGTCCGTCTACAACACACCACAAATTCAATCGAATCAACGTCTTGTAATCAGGTTCGAGGGGCAATAACTGCGTTTCGGAATCAAAATTGGGCGGCAGCGGCTGCAACAGCAAATTGACGAGATAGGCACTCCGATCTTCGGTGGGTGCATTTGCGGCATGCGATGCTGTCCACACACACGTTTGCGTGTCCCGAAAGCGAGGCAAACAAACGGGGCAGTGATCGTCTGTCGCCAAGCCCGTGCTCGTAGTATTGTTGCTGACTGTATTGTTGAACGTGGGTTGGACGTTGCGAGCCGAAGGCACACGAAATTGGGCGTCATCGACTTGTGACGCTTCTCCGTCGGGTATTTTGGGAGGTACGATATTCTTGAGACTGTATTCGTCGGTGGAAGCTGTCCCGTCCGTATCTTTGAATGAGACATTGGAGCTTTCGCTCATGTAATCCATTTCGGCGACACTGTCTTCTTCCGAAGACGCCAATCCTCGACTCGGTGAGGAAGGAAGGACGTCGTACGAGCTTCCATGGTTTCTTCCGAGAGATCGCCTTCAAATGTCACCTGCGAGGAGGTTTTGCACCGGAAGCACGTGAAAAGGCGCTGCGGTTTGTGGGTGTACTGTTGTTATTTTCCATCGATTTCTCTCTTGTTAGTCAGTAGAATAATCTTTTACAATGTAGATTGATTTTAATTGCTGTGAATATTGCTCCCATGATGATCTCTACCAAAGAGAGGCTATGACGATGACTAATAATTGCTGTTGCGCAAATGATACAAATTGCTTCCGTCGTCGAAGTCGAAGCGCGTCCCCGACACTTTTTTTTCCTTCGTTTGCGTGCATTCGAACAAACACAATCCTTGCCTGATGCGGCGGACAGAAGGTGGCATTACAGAATTTTCACATTCAAACGCGCAAGCACCACTTGTATACTATATAATGTACTAAACGTGAATAATACATAGGTGAAGTCAAATCCGTTGGACGTGATGGTTCAGCGTTGCCAGCTGGTTGCCCGACGAAGGACGAGCGATCCCTTCTGGAGCGCTCCATTTTCTTTGCGCTCCTTTTTTCCTTCTGCAAATGGAAACATTCGTTATCAACTCACGGATGATGATTCATATTATATGTTTAAGGCAACCACGCTTGTAAAGTGAACGCATATAAAGTCAATAGATTAAAAGAGAATGGCAACGTTACTACAGAGAGGGAGACCGAGTAATCTTTTGCAGCGATGGAAGAGACCGCTCGACTGCCAATATTCTTTCTTCAGTTCCTCTGCAATCGACAGCATTCCATTTGAAACACCCCGCCCGCCCTCGGCACTATTCAATAGCAAAACTGTCGATAAAACCCAGAAACTACCCGTAGGAAGTCTGGTGGGTGATTATATGAAAGCGGCGGGAGAACGCGTGGCTCAAAGCGACTGGATCCAAATTGATGGTATACCGCCCACCTCGTCTCTTGAAGCAATGGTGGAAGGAGTCAAGTCGGCACTCGATAAAGGAACAGCACGAGGTATTGTTGATTTGGATGCCCCGTGGGATCCTGTTGAACCCGTTCCGTCGCTCCAACTCGACAGCGACCATGCGTGGATTCAAAAGGCGCACTTGAATCTGTCGACATTGGCCCGACCCACTGGTTGGTTTCTTCAGTTACAGAATCGATCTTTGGTCCAAGCACTCTTGAATCAAAATCATCTCGCTTGTGCTTGGAAAAAAGTCACCGTCACGGAACACCGCGACGACTCGAAACGTTCTTTTACAACGTTTCGGACGCGACCATTCGCGTCGAGAATTGTCCTCTCAAAACATCCCATATTCAAGTTATGAATCTGTTTAGTCGATACGATTTGCAACCGGGTACAAGTGCGGTAGAGGAGTGGAAAGGCGGTCGGGACGACCGGCCCATGACGTTCTTGGTGCATTTTGCGGACGCGTCCTGGGCTCGATCGGCGATTCGAGAGAAACAAGGAGAATTCATGGACGATAACAAATTGCTGTTGGCGCCGTTTCCGAGGCAGATTGTTTGAGCAAGTATGTACCGCCAATGGATCTGCGTGTAAGCAAAGTAAATACCGAGAGAAATATACATGGCGAATTGCGACAAATTTAATCAATATCAAGTTCGTTTCTTTGGGTTGAGAAGGACAGATGGACTTGAAGAATCAGGGGTAATTGAACTTTGGCATGGCAAGCTAAGGTTTGCTATTGGTGCAAACTGCAAACTATACTAGTACCTAGAAAGGACGAAGCACCCTTTGTCGAGAGTTTATCTCAAAAATGTCTAATTTTCACACTTTGTAGCCCAGTGAATCTTTGATCCAGCAAATGTCTTGATACGAACTTACGAGCAAAATACGTGGAACATTCGTTTCTTCTTTATCAACTGTGACCAGTATGACCAGCGACACGCGACACCATACTCAGCACAGTCTTTTGTCTTTTGTCCTTTATTCCTTCGTCGCAGAAAAATGCGGCACTATAACGTTCCCCAATTTCGGAATAACTTTTCCTCACTCTTTTTTGTTCCGAGATGTCGACCACCGACCACCGACATTAATTCGGCATCTCCTGATTAACAAGATGAACCCAGTGATTGATGGAAGAAAAGAAAAACGTATCACAAAAAGCATTCATAAGAATAGCATCTATCCATCGATTGTTTGACATAACCCAGTATTCTCAACCTAAGCAAACATGCCTTTCGTTGCACTCGAACCAATTTCCTTGCCCGGACTAGGTCTTCCTACTGGAACGAGCAGATCTAGTCGATCAAATCGGAGTCATGTGCATGCAAGAAGAAACAACCTACACGGTGGACGATTACATGAGTCAAACAGTGGTTTTGAGAATGTCTGCCAGACGACCTGTCACCGATGAATGTCGTTCGAAAATGTGTCAGTGGTGCTATCACATCATCAACTACTGCAATTTCAGAAGGGAAACAGTCGTGGTGGGCATGTCTTATTTGGATCGATACCTCAGCACAGAACAGGGCCGCCCCGCTCTTTTATCTCAGAAGAAATATCAGCTAGTGGCCATGACATCGTTGTACATTGCGATCAAAATAGCCGAGCCGATGGAAGTCGACACAAGTCTTTTATCGGAGCTCAGCCAGGGCATGTACAGTGAAATGGATTTTGTTGATATGGAGCAACATATTCTAGAGGCTCTCCATTTCCGTGTCAGCGGACCGACGACCCTCAGTTTTGTTCAAGTATTCATGGGTCTAGCGCCCGTCACGATTCATCCCAATGTGGTCAGTGCGATTTTTGATTTTGCTCGATACCAAACAGAACTGTTAGTCGCAGACCAATCGTTTGCCATCATAAGGCCTTCGGCAGCAGCATTCGCAGCAGTTGTGAATGCTATGGACGGATTAGACGAATCTATTCTTTCCTTGAAAGCCAAAATGAGGTTCATTCGAATTATGGAGGATTGTACCGAATTGTTGGTGGAAGATCTACTGGAAATTCAAGCAAAACTGAGCCGTCTGCTATTCGATGCAATGAGAGAGGATTTGGTAGATTTGATGACCGAACAAGAAGGATGTACTCCAGCCTTTGACGACGACTCGAAACGAGGCTGTATAACCCGTCAAGATAGTCCAAGCTCTGTCATGATATCACCATGATTATTTGATCTTGTAATATTTCACAGCCCACATCCTAGTTTATAACTTCATAATTTAAAACCTTTTGCAGTTACTTTGCTTTAACTAATTTCTTCTCTTGCTTATTTTGGTTTGGGTTCGACAGTTTATGTTCGTTTGCCAATAATCTAGGATCTAGGATGTCAACCTCTAGTATCTACCCTGGTACACAAGGATTCGGGTTAGCTTGGGGCGGTCACACAAAGTCATCTGGATGATCCTCCGAATGACCATCTCTCTCCGTGATCCGTGATTCGAAACCCACGACTCAGGTCTCCGTAGACCGATGGCCAATGGCAACCGAGCATCCGAAATCAAGTAGTGACAGGAGTACTCAGTAGATGAGGGTGTTTCGAGTCACAAGTCACAGCGAACCTGGCTCACGCGTTCGTCGTGCTCATCAAAAGACTTTTTTTAGTGCGCGTTGTCGTCTCTTTCAATCGTCTCTTTCAAAAAAAGGCACCTCGGTCATCATCGCTTTCTTGCCATTACCTCGCTATAACGAATCATTCGATTATTTGAGACAGGAAACGTTTCCTTTTATATGCATATATTCCTTTTGAATAGAACAAGTCAGCCCGATCATCAGAATGCCCGCTCTTACTCCCAACAATCTCGAGGGTTCCTTGCTTCCTGCGCTCGATCAGAACGATCTGGCAGATCTAATAGCGATTATGCGGATTCAAGAGGAGACAACGTACATGGTGCATGATTATCTGGCCGACAAAGAAGAGCTCCGCAAGTTATCCGCCAAGCCAGTCGACGAAGACTGTCGGACCAAAATGTGTGAGTGGTGTTATCATGTCATCGATTACTGCAAATTCAGACGAGAAACGGTGGGCATCGGCATGTCCTTTCTGGACCGATATCTATGTACCAGAAAGGGAAAAGAGACGTTGGGCAATCGGAAAGAGTACCAGTTGGCGGCCATGACGACTCTGTATGTCGCAATCAAGATGCATGAACCGATGGAAATCGAGACATCCTTGTTGGCCGATCTCAGTCATGGCATGTACGATGAAATGGAGTTTGTCACCATGGAGCAAACTATATTACAGACGCTTAAATTCAGAGTCAATGGGCCGACGCCGCTGGGATTTGTGCAACATTTTATGTCGCTCACTCCGAAAGGTATTCACTATCGAGTTGTTCAGTTGCTCATGGACTTTGCTCGATTTCAAACCGAGTTGGTCATTAGTCACCAAAAGTTTGTGGCAATTCGGCCTTCGGAAATTGGATTTGCGGCCATTTTGAATGCTCTAGAGGGTATAGGTGAAAGTCTCGTATCCAAAAGGATCAAACGGCCTTTGTTCGAAACATTGAAGATTATTCGGAAATTGCCAAGGAAGATGTCGAAAAGACGCAACTCAAGCTCAGTCTTTTGTTCATTACACTGATTGAAGAGGAACATGAGGAAGTGTTAAAGGTAGCGGATAGTTTGAAAGAGGAGGACGAACCCCCGCTGAAAAGGTTTCCAATGGGATTAGCCCCAGCAAGGCTCTGGGTAACTTTTTTCGTCGCGGCTCGAAGGATTTGACCGCCTGATGAATGAGTACCTTCAAAGTGCTGCTACTTTTGCAGATTTCAAGACTGCTCTAAAAAGCTTACAACTACAAAAAACAGCAGCAGAACGCTTGGTTGTACACAAGAGAGACAAAACTAGCCTTCTATTGCGTACTTCGATGAGCTACCGCGACGATCCAAAGTGTTATGAACGTGACGGCATACATGCACAGCTCGACCAAGATTTGTGTGTCATTCAAGGAGGACATGTCATTCCATGAGTGGACGCGGCTGTTCAAGTCAAGAGTCAACTCCATCGTGTCCATTTTCTCCATGGGTGCTAGTTCAAGACCCTCGTCGGCAACGTCCTCGTCACCTTCCGATACCTTTCTTCCTTCCTCTTTTGCACTTTAAGCGCTTCATATTCAAATCGAAGCCACCCCAGAGAGTACGACGAATTATTTCCGCCGACGCGAACACGGGGCTCATAATTAGTTTGTTTTGTTGAATCAAAACACCGGCTGGATTCAAATATTGGGTTGGTATAAACGTCAGTGTCCAACAAAATCGCAACAGGACATTGATGAATGCAATTGACCAATACATTGCACGGCTGCTGTAAAGCCGCTCAGCGCGAAGCCCCACTTTCCATTTACGGCCCGCTCCAACAATCCCCAGTCCATAAACACATCCCAATACAGTTGATAGAGCGTTGCCACAACAAAGGCCGTCAACCACACTGTACTCCCATGCCAATTGGGATAATACACCCCGTCACGGCCACTTGTGCCGCAATAAAGTACTTGAACGCATTCCTAAATAAGGCCACCGTTTCTTTTCATCCATGACTTGTCGTAGATTTTGTAAGAAACGCCACCAAAGTGGTCCAATGACACATGCAGGTAATAATATGGTATGCAGCAGCCACGATTTCTCCAATGCCGGTAATAATAGAGACGGATCCAACAATGCGTCTTGCAACGACTGTTCATCCCCATATCCGCATAATAGCTCTGCGACCACCATCCTCTTAACCCGTACATCAGATAAACCAGTGTAAAGGTAATGTCTTGCATGGGACGGACCGACGAGGTCAATACATCTCCCACAAAGCCATCCCGAAAGGTGACGGGAAACAGCGGTGCACCGACAGTGTACAAGAGTACCTTCCAAAGCGAAGGAAATGTCGATACAGCAAACATGCAGTGCAAAAGAGCAAGAGAGGAAAGGTCGGTGCCGCCATCCCCGCGAGCCATTGCGTGTATTTCGACAGGGACGTGTATCCCGAGGCACTCCAGGAAAACAAAAACAAGAATAATAATATTTGTAGTAGATTGCTGAGGAATAATTGAAAGATGTGGGAGGAGTCGGAACAGTAGGACGGATGGTGGAGGCATCCAACGTGGACGACTCCAGCAAGATTAGTTCGTCTTGGTCCTCCTCCTGTTGCTCATCATCATTCTCATCATTGTTGCTGGGCAGTTCCTCGAGTGTATTCTCATCCACAAACAATGGTGCAAAATCTGAATTGTTGTCTCTTTCGTCATTATTATTCTTGTTGTCCCTGTAGTAACGTGTATATTGCGAATCATTCATATTGTTCCTATTTGTACTTAACAAAACAACTGCCCGATCCATTGGACGCCAATCGTCCGTGACCACAGATAAAAGGAGCAAGCCATTCCCAATACTATCAAATTCAATTCGAACAAGGCACGAAAAATACGTGCACTCGGTTCGTGTCGTTGCAGAGCTTGCCAAATGGCATGCGGCGAAAGCAGGGCGAGCGCGAGTGTTATACAAGCCAGCAGCATGAGATTTCGATGGATGCGGCGTTGCAGTGTGGCTGGCGTTGTCATTGTATACTATTCTATATATTATTATATTTATATGCAATGAATGGAAAGATGCATGATGGTTGGTTGAGAGAGGATGATTATTTTATTCGAAATAATAAGAACAACAAGCTTTTGTTTTGTTGTTGGTCGTCCAAGTCGTGAGCAATGCCGTGCGGGTGTGAAATACCCGATCGTACCGGTATATGTAAGCTCCTCCAAAGTCCTTTTCGTGTAAGGTTAATCAGTGCCTACGTTATCCCGAACCTTCCTCTGACTGACTGACTGACTGACTCACAACTCACAACAACAACAACAATCCCACAGCCATGCAAAACAAATTATTGCTTGCTTGCCTTTATGCCTTTCCTTCATATTCCCATTCATCTCTTTGAATTTATTGCATTATTTATCATTCTACAATCACTTCTTTTTCTCTTTACATACATACATACATACATACATACATAGATACATAGATAGATAGATAACCAATACACAATAATACAATAATCAAATATGACCGCCACCAAAGTCCGCTTTGACGGCTTGGACGTGACGGCCATGGTGGCCGAATTGCAATCGCTCGTGGGACAACGCGTCGTCAATCTCTACAACGACGATGCCAATACCAATTTGTATTGGATCAAATTCGAACACAACAAAAGCAATGAATTGTTGGTCGTGGAAAGCGGCATTCGCTTGCATTTGTCAACGACGGGACGCAATACGAATACGACGGCCCCGAGTCCCTTTTGTGCCAAATTGCGCAAACACATTCGGGGATTGCGGTTGGAACAATTGACACAATTGGGAGCCGCAAATGAACGTGTGATTGCCATGACATTTGCGGCGCCCGATAAGGAAAATATGGTCTCATTTTGGAATTGTACGCGCAGGGGAATCTCATTTTGTGTGATGCTATCCAAAATTGGGAAATTGTGGCCTTGCTGCGGAGTCATATTTATCAATTGTAATAATGGCGGTGGTGGTGCAGTAGTAGAACAAGAACAAGAAAAAAGCGGAGACTACTACTGCAACGACGGTGCAAGTGCAAGTGGGACATGTGTATCCAGTGACACTGGCAACAACGACAACTACTACTTCATCCTCAACAGCGACGACGCCTTCCAACAAGACGGAAGGGTTCTTGTCGTCTGGCAAAGAGTGGGAGCGAATCGATGCTTGGATGAAACAGCAATTGCAACAAGTATCAGATGAACAAGATACGGCAACAACAACAACAACAACAACAAAAAAAGAAAAAGAAGAAACAAAAACAAAAGAATTGGAAATGGCTATTGTTGCAACATTCGTCGGGCTTTTCGCATTACGGGCCGGCTTTGATCGAACATTGTCTCTTGGTAGCGGGCATTTCGCCGCAGCATGTATCACCATTGCCCAAAGACGAGTGCCTTCATTTGATTCAAGTACTGGAACAAGAAGGAACGAGTATCATGCAATCGTTGCAGCAACCACAGACGGGGTATCTATTGTATCGTCGGGATGATGATGACGACGACCAACTCATTGTCGATGAATCATCGTTATCGAGAATATATTTGGAATTTCAACCCTTTCTATTTCGACAGCATCAACAGCAAAATGAAGATAAACTGGTACAAGAGTGCGCTTCGTTTTCGGAAGCCGTCGATTTGTTCTTTGGACAATTGTGGCAACAAAAGCATCAAGCGAAATTGAAATCGGCTCGATTAGCGATGCAGCATAAACTGCAAAAGTTGGAACAGGATCAAACGGATCGTGTTCAATCCTTGCAAGTGGCCGCGGAAGAGTGGCACAAACAGGCACGGGCGCTGCAGCAACATGCCGTCCTGGCCGAACAGGCGTTGCAAGTGGTCAATTCGGCATTGGACAGTGGAATGGATTGGGATCAGTTGCATGAAATTGTTCGAGTCGAACAGGAAAAACAGAATCCGGTCGCTTTGCTGATTCAGCAGTTGCATTTGAACGAGAATACAATGACATTGAAATTACCAGTAGATAGTATAGAGGAGGATTTCGAGAATGATACGATCCAAGTAACGGTGGATTTGTCGGAAACGGCGCACGGTAACGCAAATCGGATGTTTGCACAATACCGTGCTGCCAAGGAGAAAGCTGTCAAGACGTTGGAAAAGACAGAGCAAGCGTTACAGGCAGCACAGCAGCAAGCACAGCAACAGTTTCAGCAGCAACAACACCAAACCGTCCGCGCTTTGACCGTACAGCAACATAAGAAAGCCTGGTACGAAAAGTTTCTTTGGTTCATAACATCCGACAACTATCTCGTGCTGGGTGGTAAAGATGCACAGCAGAATGAGCAACTCGTCAAGCGATATCTCCGAAAGCAAGATTTGTATCTGCACGCCGACGTGGCCGGAGCAGCGTCCTGTATTGTTCGTGGTAAATCGTCCACCTTGGCAACGGCGGCCTCGACTTCGACAAACGGAATTAGTCCACAGGCCTTATCGGAAGCAGGGCATTGGACCGTGTGTCAGTCTGTAGCGTGGAAGAAGAAAATGATTACGTCGGCGTGGTGGGTCTATTCGCACCAAGTGTCCAAAACCGCACCTTCGGGAGAATACTTGACAACAGGATCTTTCATGATTCGAGGAAAGAAAAACTACTTGAAGCCAGCGTCGCTGGAACTGGGTTTGGGGATATTGTTCCGATTGGGTGACGATGATCCGGATACGTTGGCACGACACGCTAACGAACGAAAAGATCATTTCGCTTTGACGTTGATAGACGAGCAGCAGCCACAAATTGACAACGTAACAGTGTCCATGAATCAAAACATTGAATCCAACAACACGGCTGCAGTAGTGACAGAACAGTCTGCTGAGGAGCTTGAAGAACCTGATGGTGAAGGCGACGAGTCAGTTGAGGAGGATAACAAAGCTGTGAACAATACAGATGAGGACAATGGCAATGCAAACGGCAGCGACAATGGTAGTCGGAATGATGAAAGAAGAGAGGCCCAGGAGAGTAGCAACGAAAAACAGAGTCCAAGCGCGGACTGTCGGTCAAAGATCGGAAGCTATTGAAAAGTACTCATCGCTCGAAGAAGCACACCATATTTTGAGCCAAAAGAAGCAAGAGCAGAAACCCAGCGCGCCGCTGGTCAATTCCATGAACGAGAATGCCAATGCCAAGGTCGATAACGAAAAGTCCAGTGCGAAGCGGGGACACAAAGGAAAGACAAAAAAGAAAATGCTAAAATATGCTGATCAAGACGAAGAAGATCGTGAATTGGCAATGATGGCGTTACAAGGCGGAAAGAAACAAAAGAACAAAAGCAAGAAGAAAGTCAGCGTAAAGAATGAGACTGAACAGCAAGTCGCTGCTGACACTGTTGCACTTTTAGTCAAAGATCCTCAAGAAATTGCTGGTCAGCTCGAGTCTAACACTCGAGACCTATTAGCAGAATGCGTGGTTGTTGGTGAGGGCGAGGACAAGGTCGTCCGCTGGGATAAATTCGATGGCGACACGCTAGAACAGTTACAGTCACTCAGTCCGGATGCACAAGTCATGGCAGCGAGGCGCCTTTTGAATCTGAAACGGACCACCCGCGTGGATCACTTCTCTGCGAGTCTGGGCGGAATCATTCGAATGATCAAAAGTTCGGCCATGAGAATATCAAAATGGATGACGAGAATGATTCATCTGCGGCAAAGCGTAAAACGAAAGAAGAGAAGGTGGCTGCTACGAAGGAGTGGAAGCAAACATTGGCAGAAGAAGGCGTTGTAGACGTGGAACAGGGGATGACGTTGTGTTGGACGATTTGCAAGAACTAGGAAATTGACGGGAAAGCCGCACCCGGACGACATGATTTTGTATGCAGTTCCCGTGCTGGCTCCGTATCAGACACTCTCTCAATATACATATCGCATCAAATTGACACCGGGCGCCATGAAGCGAGGAAAGGCAAGCAAGCAGTGCCAAGAAATATTTTGCGAGACGATCAAAACAAAGCAACAGTCAGCCACGATAGATTCAAAGAATACATCAAAAGATACCAGACAACGACATGATTCAGACGATTTGCGCCGATGTTAAAATATCGACAGCGGGGGCGAGCAAGCTCACCAAACAAACCAAGTCTGCAGGGAAGAAAGCCAAAACAAACAGTAGAATCTTGGCCGGATTGTTGCGATTCAGTGTTAATAATTTTGAATAAAGAATCGTTGATACCGATATCGACTAAATAACTGCATTGGTGAACGAATAGGAGCGACCCTCCTAGCATATCGTTTAATACGTTCAGTGAGTATGCTTCTTCGCTCCTTGGCAAGGGGTGGGGGCATGCGGGCATATCCTTTACTCTAGACCCTCCACGATCGAAGGTATTATTTGAATATCAAACAATTCAACTGCACTGATGAGTTGCAGTCTGAGAAACCGCACATACCTTTCTCTTCAGAAACTTTTATAACAAAACAAAACAACTCGATACGTATAGTCTCACCGTTTTCCACCTATAAAAATCGATGCACGTGAAATTAAGACGGTGAAAAACAAGACGGTCAAACTCCGTCTATAGAAAATCGATGCGTGATAATTTGACGGTGTAGCAATACTTTTACTTCTGTAATTCCGTGAATTTACACAGTAAAACTATCTAAATATTATTTTATATAAAATAACTCTTTAGTGCAATGTAATACCTGCGCGAAAATCAACCCTAACAACCTCGAAACAACCGCGCATGGCTCTCGCGCGGAGTGGCTAAGAAATCGATGACCTATAGAGATGACGCATGCTACTCAAAACCTACATTTCCCACCATCTTAGTTTCACGTAGCCTTAGTCGTAAGTCTTGAATACAACAGTAAAACTTCGCTTCAATTCATAGAGTTCTGTAGTGAAGTGTAGGGTTTTTCCGAGCCACTGGCTAAGGTTAGCCAGTAGCTCAGTGGTAGTCTGAAATCAGACGCCATACAGCTCCGCCACTCCTTGTTGCTACACGCTACACTCTGCAACCTGGAACCGGCAACCGGTGAGAAAAACGAAAAAGCGAAAAGCGCTTTGGGCATTTCAAGACAATAAAACAATAACAACAAAACACAAGCACTGCCTTTGTGCTGGAATTCGCGCTGCACATCAAGGAAACACAAAGCAATGCAATGATGAGTCCATCATCGGAAGATATAAAATCTCATAGACTTCAGCTCGCAAGGTGTCAAAGCGGTGATTTCGATGGTAGTCATCACCGCGACAGCCGATTTGCTTACCGACGATCGCAAAGTTACAGTCCGGTCATGTTCCGTCAAGAACTTTCCGATCAAGAAGACATTGGTAATTTTCTAGTACAGCAAGCCGATCATGCTTCGTATTCTCCGCTGCAATCAAAGAAACTCTCCTGGTTGTGCTTTGCTGTTTTATTAGTTGCTTGCATGAGCGGATACGCCGCGCGGCAAACCATTCAACACACTGCAGCCACTGTATCGACCATGGAAGACAGCCGGTTGTTACTGAGAGAAAAAGTCACCAGCGTCGCCAATGACCTTATTGAATTGAAGAAGAAGATAAACTCAATCCATACGATACATCCTCCAAGCGACTTTAACTACGACAAGGAAGAAATGAAAGTCTCCAATATAAGAGCGATGCATCAAATGAACAAGGCTCAAAAGCGCGTCGATACAGCGTCGAAACAAGCACTGCTATTACGAGAACGCATACAGGCTCTGAGTTTAGCGGGTATCGTGCGCAAATACGGTGACGGTATTCACCGAGTCGAATTCGAACTCGAATTTCAAGACGGTTCCGACGGACCGACCAAATTTGTCGTTGAACTCGCCCCCAGCGAACTCATGCCGCACTCGGTGGAATCCTTTCTCGACATGGTATCCGATCGACTCGTCGACGGATGCTCGTTCATCATGAACGCTCTCAATCTCATCAAGGCAGCTCCTTTACCGTACGATGGCAGTTCCGCCAAGGACAAGGCGCAGTCTTTGCGGACTTTGGTCTCGACAAGTTGGCTTTCAAGGAATACAGTCAAAGCTTTCCTCATGAAAAGTACACCATGGGCTTTACGGCCGACGGTAGTCCCAGTTTTTTCATCAATGTCGATGACAATACGCATTCGCACGAAGGTGATCCGTGTTTTGCAAAAGTCATTCAAGGCTTGGAGACAATCCAACGACTCGAGTCGACTCCGACGCGCAACGGAATCTGGTTTACGCAGCGGGTAGGAATCAAGTCGGCGCGGATACTGTCAAGCAATAGCGAGGAGCAGGCCAAGCTTCGCAACACAGTTCGACGATAGGCGCGCTTATTATTTGCGTGCTTGATCATGTACAGGGGCCGTTTTAGAGCTTAAAGTCGTTCTTGTGTTTAGACGTTGTTATCATTACTATTGTTATTATTATGTGGAGCCATGTTAGACTAGTAGAGAAGTGACGAGAGGCAGGAACGAATGAAACATGAAAATAAAGAGGTTGACGTTAGCTGAAAAATAGACATTTGGCAACGGTCATTCTCTAGAGAGACTTTAGGCCCAAAGACATTCTCTTTAAGTCATAAGCATAAGCTCGAAACAGCTTCTTGCACACTTTAGAAGATAGTGTCTCGCAAGCAGCTTGGGAATTGGGAATAAGATCGAACTACAACGGGAAGTTGTTGCAAACGGTAAGAATCGCGAGCAACATCTCTCTTTCGCTGTAACTCTAGAACAATGAATGCATCTTTTCTAATAAATAACATACTTTCGATACATTTATTAAAAGCAATCAATCCAAGATGCACGATGAATGTATTGATTCCTTCGACCTACATGCACAATGTTGTGAAGAGGGCTACCAAACTCCACCAAATAACAATCATCAGCGAGTCAAGATTCGATTCATGGCAAACCCACAATCCCCAGTGCTGAAACTATATTGCCGCTCGTACCATTATCACTTCCCTCTTTGCAAACAGAACAGTGCAACAATCCGTACCGAAGAAAAGCCAGTCAGCGCATGTCGTGGTTCTTTGGGACGTGCGTGCTGGCAGGATGCGCTTTCTTCTACGTGACACGGCAAGTGATAGGAAGCACCCGTGAACAAGTGCTGGCTATGGAACAGACGCGACAAAGACTATTCGAAAAATCGGTGAGCGTACAAGGCGAACTGGATCTGTTGAAACGACAAATTAATGCGATTGATAAAATGGCCGATCAAGACTCCAATATTCCCAAGAACGATATCATGAAAGTTTCCAATATTCGAGCCATGCATCAAATGATGCGCGCACAAGAGAGAGTTGAACAGTATGAAAACAGACGGATACATTGCGAAAAAGGATACAAGCCTCCAGTCTCGCTGGCATTCATGAAAAGTACGGGAAGGCATTCATCGAGTCGAGTTTGAACTCGTGTTTGCTGATGGACGAAAAGGACCTACCACGTTTATACTGGAACTCGCTCCGAGTGAACTCATGCCACACGCGGTCGAGGCTTTTCTGGACATGGTCTCCAATAAGCTCATTGATGGCTGTTCGTTCATTATGAGCGCCTTGAATGTCATTAAAGCGTCCCCTTACCCTACGATGGAAGTTCCGCCAAGGAAAAGGCTCAGTCCTTTGCCGACTTTGGTCTTGATCAACTTGCTTTCAAGGAATACAATGCGCAGTTTCCGCATCAAAAGTACACCATGGGTTTTACAGCCGACGGCAGTCCCAACTTTTTTCTCAATACGGCTGACAATACGTTTGCACACGAAGGAGATCCCTGCTTTGGTAAAGTCGTTTCCGGTTTCGATACGATTCAGCGCCTCGAGTCGACTCCGACGCGCAACGGAATTTGGTTTACGCAGCGCGTGGAATCAAGTCGGCACGAATACTACCACTCAATGACAAAAGCAGCGTTGTTGAGCCAACGAAAAGAGCAAATTGCGCAATTAGTCTGCTGTTTTGCAATTGGTCGTGTCTAGGTCTACAACTACAGCTCTTTTTTACTATAACATTCATAAAACCCCATTTATAGTCTCATTCACGAAACCTATTCTCGATCGCTCCGCTTAGGTTCATGTGTCACCTTATCGATGGAGAGTCATCATTCCGGTCATTTTTTCTATTGTAGGTCAGCTCGTCATTGTGCATTCAGTATTTTACTGAGTCTTGAAGTGTACTGGGGTAACCTTTGACAATGAGAGCGCTCGGAGTTCGGAGTTCGGAGGAACTTTTCGGCGCTTCGAATTTTGCGTTTTGTCAACAACTCAACTTTCCTTGAACGGCAACAGAACACGCCTGTTTTCCATTGTCATTATCGTCCTAGTAAATCATCAAACACACAATCACTCAAACGAACAAACAGCAATCATGAGCAATCTTTTCAGTGACGACGTCGAACTAAGCCCTCGACAGCTGAAACTGACTCGCAAACCGAGCTTGAATTCATCGCATCCTCGCAATCTCCATTTTAGTGCAAGTTCACTGAATAGTTCACTGAATACCCTCTCACCACCAAGTGAGCGCGGGGTGCTCACACGGTTTCCTTCCACCTCGTCGGCTGACAAATGCACATTACAATCAAATACCAAAGAAAGCACTCCGAAACGTCGACTCTCGTGGTTCTTCATCGGTTGCTTCATCGCAGGCTCGACAGTGATTCACATCTCACGAGCAGCCGTCAGTTACACATCGGAGCAAGTTGTTCACATGCAGAACAACCGTCAAACACTGGAAGAATTAATGGGAAAAGCGGAAACGGAATTGAACAAACTAAAGCGAGAATTGGACGCTGTTGATAAAATGCTGCAAGACAAAAGTGACAATACACAACAACACATGAAAGTTTCCAACTTGCGCGCACTAACGGAAATGAAAAGCTGCAACAGCGCGTTGACAAGCATGCCTCGAAAGCCATTTCACTCAAACAGCGTGTCCAAAGCCAAAGTATTGAAGAAGTGAAACGAATGTACGGACAAGAACCCATTCATGTTCTGTTTGAACTCACTTTTCCCGATCATCAACCCGGACCCGACAAGTTTGTCGTCGAGTTGGCGCCGACCGAGCTTATGCCGCATTCCGTGCAGACCTTTCTGGCCATGGTCACGCATCACCTTTGGGACGATTGCTCGTTCATTTTGAATGCGCTGCAAGTCATCAAAGCCGCTCCGCTTCCCTACGATCACACTTCGGCCAAGGACAAGGCGAAACAATTTTCCGATGCCGACTTGGAGACCGTGGCTTTCAAAGAATACAGTCCTGATTTTCCTCACAAACCCTTCACACTTGCCTTTGCTGCGGACGGCAGCCCCAGTTTTACATTAATACAGCCGAGAATACCGAGCTTCACATGGGTGATCCCTGTTTTGGAAAGGTGATTTGGGGAATCGAGACGATCCAACGACTCGAGGCCTGTCCAACTCTGAATGGAGTGTGGTAAGTTCCTTTGTCGTGCATGCGCTAAAACGGTGTTTCGTCGAGCTTGTCTCACGTACGATTTGTCATCTCTTTACTATTTCTAGGTTCAAAGAGCGCGTGGAATCAAAACCGTCCGCGTCATGACGGAACGAGAAAAAGAAATCATGCTGCAGAGCGGAGGGCAAGGTCTTTTGCGAGCCAGCAGTAAACGCTAAGAGAAATGTGCTATTCATTGACGCTCATTCCCAATTCATACATACATACATACATACATACATACATAGTTTTCATAACAACTCATAACATCGAAACGTATCTCCGTGACATGGTTGTTTCTAGATGATACTCAAGAAAAGCATTCTATAGACAAGATCGATAACGTCGTATATTCATTCGTTGCGCAATGCATGCTACTATAGCTATCGTGCTATACTCATTAGAGATCTAGACTAGATATAACGCCACGCAATTTACATGCCATTCTTGCGCTGAATCCAAGCCGCCACATGCGTGCCCCACGCCAAGGGTCCACCAAAACTGCCCAAGACGTAGTACCATTTGACCCAAGTGCCATTTTCAAAGGCACCCGGTTCCTGCACCAACACGGTGCTCTGTCCGAGCGAGTAAGCGCAAGCGCCCAAAAGAACAAGGAAAGGACTCCCAAGACACCGGCGGGCATCTTGGACATGATGGGTCCCAATACCTTGGACGGAGGGTATTCACCTTCCCAGTACATGTCTTCGGCCATGTTCATGATCAAAGGCGAGTCTTTGGTGACGAAAGCAGTTGCCGGAGAACGGACCTGCGAGGCCGGAACAAAGGCTTGGCTCATGGCCACGACCAAGGATACAATTACGAAACTAAGTTTGGACATTTTCAAAATAAGGAACTGAAAGTAATAGAATGCGGTTGGAGATGAATGTGAGAGAGGCCGAATAAAAGTCGAGCGATCGATATGGAGATATCCTAGCGAGAAAAGCAGACGTTCGCTGCGCTACAATTCCGTCGCCCCGATACAAAGGATACACCTCTCATTGCATTCTAAAATAGAAACAAACTGAAAGAATCATAATAAACAGCATCAAATCAACTCACTCACCTTTCACACGGATCTCAATATCTGCTGCAAAGCAAAGAGCGCCATGATGGACATGCAGCGACGCGCTTTTGGTTGAGGTTGCAAAGATCGCAGTGCTACGTCGGTCGAGTCCCGGATGACGGATGGACGAGCGGACGCTATTAGCGTGAATCTCGATCATCCTTCGGGTTCGCTTCGCGTGCCTCATGGACACTCCCCGATACTGTACCACGTACCGCGTACGAACAATTGCATTCGATTTTGTGACACGCAATAAAAATGGCACGACAAAAAATACTCGACAAAGAAGGTGTTGAGTGAGATCTATTTCTATTCTAGTCTATTATATCTATCGCTGCAATCGTTCCTTTATTCGTTCATCGTTTTATGCAGGTAACGCAATAAGCAATAAGCACAGTAATCAACACAGTGAAAACAAATGCCCCCCAATCACGCGCACTATCGCTACAAGACTTTCAAGCCGAGTACGGTGACACCTTTGAAGTGCCCTCGGGCTACGGCTTGGTGTTGCAATATCATCCCACCAACGGCACGGTCACCATCGAAGCCGCTCCGGATCATCATTACACCTCCATTCACTCGAATTGTTACGCTCCTGCGGCTTTGACGGACGTGCGACTGTTGCACGGCGGAGGAAGCGGCACGGCCGTCTTTCATGGCTACACACCTGCATGGGGCTCACTCGTCATGAAACACGCCAATGCGAAAGACACACACGAAGTGCTTTCGCTCACGCACATTCAACACGAATTAAGGCAGCGGCATTTGCGGTTAATATCACTTTCATCACCTAGCAATGCCGCACAGAATATGCAAAACCGCATTCCGGCCTTTTGTCTCATCTACATGAGTCCGTATCATTTGCGCGATCGGGCGCACGAATTGTGGACTTCGTTGCGCGGCAATTTTGGGCGCACGGGGCGCAGTATTTTGGGAGTCAGCGGCGTTCGAAAAGTGAGGAACAGCATACAGGAAGACGGTCTTCCTTTCTCATGTCCCTGCGGTCTCTGAATCGGTTGGCGCCGCATACGCGAGAACAAGCCATCCAACAAGGCATGCGGCGGATTCGGATACGAAAGACTGTGGAAGCCGAACAATCGGCAATTGATTTGAGTGTCGGATTGCAAACGGTGAATTTGGAAATTCCCAAGCAACTGTGGGCAGATTCGTCCACCATTCGGGATGGGAATGCCTTTTGCGTCAATTTGAAGAACAATTGGCCGAATTGCAACAAAAGAGCATTGGAAAGTGACATTGGCGCAACGAACGATTGGTGGACCGTTTCCCAAGAACAGTGCAGTCTTGCTGGTGTCGAGGCAATTGCAAGGGGATTTGTTGGAGGATTGATTGATGATTTTGTGACTGTGATGCGTGATTTGTATGAAATCACATTACCTGAAGAGCGGCATATCATGGATCATGTGCGACCTGAAATTGAAGCATTGAAACGAAATCCAGATGTCACGAAGCTATCCAAAGAGGCGGATTTGATGGTAGGGTCGGCGATTCGGAAAACTTTCATCCCATCAAGGGTCGTTTTGTGCAGATGCGTAGCTTTGGAGTTAAATTCCGGGATCCGCAGGCTTTGACCTTGATGGACGATGAAGTCATGCCCGCACAGTTTCTCGGACAACTGTTGTTGCGCGGATCACTCCTTTCGGATGTTTTGGAATGACGGATTTCCAAAACCCAGGCACAAATTGCTGTTTGGATCGATTGGATGATTGCTGGTTGACCATATTGGAACACGCAGTCTCATTTTCATCAGGTCCAGCGGCAGAATGCATATGGACGTGTGGATTGACGGATGCTGGTCTTCACAATACGTTTTACTCCCAAGACCGTGGATTGGAGTTGTTTGATTTGGGCCCTGCCAAATCTATGCCGCAGCCTGCCTTTTAACCAAGTTCTTGATGAGCTTCTTTCACACGGCCGGCATGGAAGAGGACTTGACGACCGGGTCATGGGTTTTGCGATTTTTAGTTCATGACGAAAAGTTGGTACTGACCGAAGAGACGCAAACATTGGTTCCGTATCTCGATCACGTCTTTGAAACTGTATTGGACCGTCTCCTGTCGGAATTGTTTGATAACGACACTTGTGTTCGTCAACTGTTGATTGAATACGTGATTTTGCAGCTTTTGAGTGACGCTGCCTTTTGTTTGGGACGGTGGGAAGAAAAAGGAGGTGGCCATCAACGAAACAGCGAGGCGAGCAAGAATCTATCGAAATGGTTGTGGCGGTCCTTGTGGGATGTCTACATTGCGACGCACGTTCACGGAAGTATCACCAAGGGGCTACAAATCGAATGCTTTACAAGGTTAAAAGAATGTATAATAGCAATAATACAAAGTTTGCTACTCGAGCACAGCTTCGGACCCCAACATGATGACAACACCCATGAGTGACCCCCATATCACTGGCGTTTTTCTCTTCTGAAGCCGCACGTTCTTCCAAGCCTCTGGAAACAATTCTCGTAAAGCTACCATGATCATAATACCTGCCACATAGGCCAAGATATTTTCATCCAATTGTTGTTGTTTTCATTGTCGTGCGGCAACAACCACAACGCTACAATGGCTCCGGCCGGTTCCGCCAATCCCGATGCACTCGCCAAGGCAAAGGCCATCCACGGCGCATTCGGTCGTGCTGCTAAACAGGGAACGGCTACCGCAATTCCTTCAGGTATATTGTGCAAAGCAATGGCAATGGTCGTCGTGATACCCAAATGCGGCGAATGCAGTGTCGATGCCGCCACGGCCAAGCCTTCGGGGAAATTGTGTACGAGCAGTGACACAAACAACAAGAGTGCGACCCGCCAGGCGCGTTGTGCGTGAGCGTGCGTCAAGTCGGTTCCGTTCCAAAGGAAGATGTCAGTGGTTTGTATTGTTTATTGTAGTTGTCGTTCGAGAGATCGGATGTTTGTGTCTTCTTGATAATTCGTTGCTGAGTTCTCGTCTCCTCGACTGATCTTGTTTCGATATCATGTTGTTGATTGTTGTCTAGTAGGTGCATTTCTTCTTCGTCCTCGTCATCACTATCACCATCTTCGTCGGCGCCAAAATGAGCTCGTTCGGCTCTGGAAAAGCACATTTCGCCAAACAGAAGTACGAACAACTTCCCATACACAAACCAGTACAGCGTTGCCAAAATAAAATGTCGTATACACTCAAGTAAGACACAGCAGTATTGCCGTCTTCTTCTCCTTCGACACGAAAGCATTCAGGTAATATCGAATAAAAGGAAACGGTCATCATGACACTGCCCGCCAAACTCAAAGCAAAGGCTAACTGGGAGGAGGAAACCTTTTGAAAGCAAAATACGACGGCGGCTCCCAGACACGTCGATCCTCCCGCCAAACAAGACAAGAGGAGAGGTAGTCCTAATATGGTTCGCTGGTGACTATTGTCGAGGTCATCTTGCATTGTCGTCGTGACAGCGAAATACAAAAGTAAATTGATACGTATGAATAGGCTGCGATGACGGTGTCTCTTTATTGTTGTTGACTAGAAACTAGGGCACAAGAGTCGCGAGGCTTATGATAATAACAACGACGATTATATTTATTGACATCGTTTTCATCATCTCGTCATGGTCGTCAATGAATGTCGAAAGAAAACCGTGTTACGTCATCATACGGTACCCAAGATACATTGAAGCTTACTGTATGGAGACCAGTACGACCTCGAAAAGGTTTTGAAATTAGCGCATATCTCTCGCGCGCTTTCGAGACGCCTTTTCGGTCGCACTTCTTTATGTTCTTCGAATGAAAATGTTCCTCTGCTCGAGGACTCCCACGTTGATCTATTTTGGTGGGGCTTTCTTCACCTCCCTCCTGTCTGGCCCCGCAAGCTGTCGTCAGCTCATTTTTTGGAGCGAGGCTCGAGTTCGTCGAGCCTAGCTCGCTCGATCGATCAATCGATCAACGACAAATGCAACGTCGTTTGAAATACAAATTCATTAGCTTGCATGATGACTGAAATGATGTTCGAGTTCGATACCCATTCATTTGTTCAAAGGTACGCCATTCTCTCCGACTGGACAGTTCGCTTTGAGAGCAGCGCAAATTTCGCTTCGATGGTCGTCGTTTCTCGTGGGCCGATTGAACAGTTTGAATGTCTGTTTGTCAAGGTGAATTCTCTCTTGACAGTATGTAAACTGCAGCGAATGCACTTGCTCTTAGTCTGTCATGACAGTCCGGTGAAAATCGATGGAGCGAACCAACGTCCAATCGAGTCATCCGACAACGATGGAACGATTCGAGCGTTTGTGCATGCGTGTGCGCATCGAAGTATGATCGATGGAATTCTCCTTCTCTCTGTGTTGTTTAACGGGCTTCAGGAGAGTCTACAGCAGTAAAATCGTTACAGGTAAAGGTGAGATGTCGAAACACATCATGTTGAATTATTTGACATTGAACCACTTCTAGAGGATTATTTACCTATAGCGACCCACCACAACCACCAAGTCCACTTGGTCTAGTGGTATGATTCTTCCTTAGGGATTCTCCCTTGACCTGGTTCACAGATTGAGAGTTCAAGTCTTCAACTTTGAAAGCTCATCCTTGAAACCAGGAGAGGAATCTAGTATGGAAGAGGTCGCGAGTTCGATTCTCGCAGTGGACCTAACTTTTTGCCTGTTTTATACTTCAAATCGGACGTGTGGTTGTCTTTTTATAGTCGTTTGTTGTTGCAATCTTAGTTTTTCAACAGAGGATTTTTGTGGCTGTCGTTGGATTTGGAATTGGCGAACCGTCCGTCCGTCACCTGTCCATATGTCGAAAACGTCAACCTGTATGTGACAATTTTTTTTTATTTACTAATAAAAAAGTATACGTACTATTGTAACGTGTAAGTGTATCTGTAGTTACTGTTTACGAGAGACTCACTCATCGCGCAACAACCGAAAAGTTCCACCCCTGCTTCGACTGTCCTGCGTCAGATTATTTCGTGTTGGGTGTTGGCACTTTTGCTTTTGCTTTTGATCGACTCACTCTTGATGCAGATCGACATTGACATGAATTGGACCCGCACAACATTCGATCCTTCTTTAAATTCTACAAAATTTCCAATTATTATAGGTACATAAGCCTACCTGACAACCACAGCGGACAGTTATACCTGCAGCAGCAACAGCAACGAATGGAGTCGTTCCGAAACGCGTGTTGTAGCGTTGCAAGAAGCAAGATTTCGTTCAATTTAACCAACCGCTTACATCAGTCCGATCAACAGTGTTTCCGTGGGAGCGTCAACAGTGGCTTCATAGGAGCGACGATACTACAATCACCCGACGAGCAAAACGACGTGTGTCTTGATGTCGAGATTTTGTTATGCATTCCATTGTTTCGGATTCTAGTTTCAAATTCGAGCTCTTGCCGCCGGTGTTCAACTTGTTTGTGCCTTTTCACTGTTTTGCTCTTTCTTTTTTCGCACAATGGATGAACGTTCGTTCCACGGAGAGATTGCTACTTGTTACAATCGTCTGCTCCGCTTCTGGCTCCGACTCACTGAAAAGTCATCTCCCTCACGCTCGTCTAACCCAGTAAATTGGACTAGTTCACATAATGCATCTGCATGATCTGTCAGCAAAAGAGCAGAACGCTGCAAATCGTGCAAGGCGCTTTCGACCAATGCCGTCACTACTAACGACGATCGCTCCGATGGTGGCTTCACCCGCCGAGCCCCGATAACAACGGTTGAGAGAGTAGAGCTCATCGACGAGGAATCCATCTGAGAAAATCTTTCCATCACCGTCCGTCACTGTCATATCTCTCTTGTAGGATAAGAACTGTCGAAGATTTTAAAATAATTTTGATCAAACGAATCATATTCACCGTCAAGCTCAAGTCGCACGGTACAAAGTTCAGGATGCTCTTTCAGACAATCAAAAGCGTCGTCAAGTGCGCGCCCCACGCCAGTTGTTCGAACATATCACCCAAATCAAGAACCTTCAAGTTAGGGTTGGCAAGGGCGGTGCGAACCAGTTCTTGGACGACACAATCGGGAACGGGCGCCTTTAGGTCTAAACTATTATTCTCGCCAAAACACACAACTCCGATTTTCAACGCCGAGAATTGACCCATCACAGTCAAAAGCAAGAGTATAGAAGTGACTGAAAGGTTTCGCCGTCGATTTACGCGAACAGAGAGTTTGCTGGCCACGATATTGAGTGATTGCATATCAGCGTCCGATACTGGAAGTTCATCCGACGACATGCAGTACTCCAGAGAGCCCACCCGTGCAGAAAACGGAACGAGTTTGTCTTCGACCAAGAAAAGCGACAAACTCAAATGATCGAACACGCCAACTTGTGAAAGTCGCTTCAAGTTGTCATCATCTACTATGCTGTCCCCAACAGTCGTCAGCGAACCAAAACTTGATTGTCGATGTTCGAGCGCGTGAGTAAATGCAGCGCCGTCATCTTCAAACGAAGATTGATTCAACGTCACCTGCATGAGATGAGGTCTTGTGGCTAAAGCGATCGTGTGCTCCGCACTCAGATACATGCCGTCAAAGTAGCCCTTGAGCGGTGAAATCGAAAGGGCCACGGCGGTTGGTGCTGAGCTTCACCGTTGAGGAGCACGTCGATGTTGGGTCGTCCAAGCTCAAAAGAATGCAGCAGTTTCGGCAACAGCATCTCCCGTTTTGCCGACAATGTAAATTTTCAGACACTTGTCAGAAAATCTTATGGACAAGAATCTGTGCTCGTTATCTGGACGCTGCCTATTGCGGAGCATTACGTAGCTAAGAGTGCCGTTCTTCCACCAACTAAGTATTCCGCGATCGTATTTGTTCAGCTCGTCCAGGTTTACTGGTTTGCGAAGAAGCTTGTATATCGGCGAATCTCCTTCACTATCATACCAGCGAGGCACTTGCTCGGGTGTACGAAGGAACGAAGGAATAAGTTCAAGTAAACCCCTCGTGTCCTCTTTTCAATTGACATGCTAGTAATAAAAGAAAAAGTTACAAACGAAATAATCAAAATAGCAAAATCTTGAGAAGAAGCGCAAAGCAAAATGCGCGGACTGTTGCGTTTTCCTCAGAAAAAAAAGAAGCTGAACCCGTGAATTGCGATATGACCGCTAAGGCTAAGGTTACTGCTGAAGCAGCTGCACCGCACTAACTCCATCATTCAGCTAGCGACTTATTCCTCTGAAAGCAGCCTTGATTGCGTAAAACATTAAGCTTTCCGGCGAAAATGATAAACTATATTTTATGATTGATGAATTGCGAAGATTTGGTCGGATTTGTCGTCGACTTCCTTGTCGTTAGCTCGAGCGCCCGAACAAGAGATCGGTAGCATGGAGGAGGGGACGACGCCCTACTTCCGCTCACTGAACCGGTGCATTCTCTGTATTGGGAGTTTGAATCAAAGAACGTCAAACCAGAAGATTTCGAATCAGCCATCATTCGGACGAAAGACTCGAGTGTCTCAATAGAGCTAGCCAATACTGATAACTCAGTTCACGTATTGTTTTCGTTTTTGAATCGTGTGACGGAGTTGGGCCACTTGAGAGATTCGGTTTCGCAGCTTACTGGGCTGTACAGCGTTAATGCAGGGGTGAAACACGTGTTGCAGACGCGATTACGCGGCGAACCGTCGTTTCCTTGCTTGACGGACTGTCCGGCGTCGGATAACATTTTTTCGGTTTACACTTTTTTTGCTGCATTTCTCTCACAAAGAAGAAAACGGCATCGGCATGCATTGCATTCGAACCTCTCTGTGGACTAGGAGAACATCGATTGCTCGAATCCTGTCTCCTATGTCTACATCGTCTTTTCACTTGGATAGTGGAATGACTTCACTGCAGACCGCAAGGACCAATAACACAAATACAAATACAAATACACAGACTGACCCAGCATCGGCAACAACGAAAAGAAAAAACAGCGATGGAGTCGTTCCGAGAAGCGTGCTGCAGCGCTCCAAGAAATGAAAACTCATCCACCAGTCGACCGACTGATGCAATGTGCGCAACAGTGTTCCATGGGAGCGTACATACAGCAATCACCCGAAGAGGAAAATGGCATGCGTGTCGTGACGACTACATCCTCCCAAAGCAACGACAACAGCAATTGCCACATTCAAATCAAACCCCTAGTGATACTTGACTTGAATGGAATATTATGTCATCGAATACGAAAATCGAAGGAAGACCGCTCTTCTACCACCGATTACCGTCCAATCGATGCCCATGTCGCGGGCACACCGGTGATTGCACGTCCTCATTTGCACGCTTTTTTGCAACATTTGCAATCCTCAAACGTCTGTTTGGCCTTGTGGACGTCAGCCAAGCGCAAAACGGTATACGCGTTGTTGGAGCAATTGAAGATTCCTGCCGCGCACTTTTTATTTGTGTGGGGACAAGATCAATGTCTTGTTACAAACAACGACGACAACGACAAAAATGGTACCATTCCTCTGTTTCAAAAGACTTGCAAAAGTATGGAAGCAATATCCGCTGTGGGACCGCAACAATACGCTGTTGATGGACGATTCGAGGGAGAAAATCATTGCGTCGCAAGAAGAAATGGCCATGCATCCGATCCCCTTGAATGGACGTCGAGGAGCGTCCACGCCGCATTTGAACACTAACAATGATTACGACGATCAACACGTCTGTCAAGAGCAAGATCTCTTTTACAACAGTTTGTACAACACTGGCAGCAACATGCCTTGCTGCAAGAATATGCAAAGACCGACGACACATCATGGTCTGCCACAACGACCGTGACAACCAAATGGCAATCGGAATGTTTGCGCGAGTATTCTCGGCCGACGATGCAGTGGGGTGGTAGTCTTGCTAGTTCTAGTTGTAACGAATAAGAAACGTAAATTTTACAGTATTACTGTAACAATAACTCTTACTTTTATTGTATCATTAGGGTATCACGGATACTGCGGAATATCGACCGGAATGCTCGTTTGACAGATTCCCAAGGTACAATTCAATTCCTTCAACGACACTTGCTCCAAATCGATCCCTGTTTCCGCATCTTTGCGATATCTTTGCGACAAACTCAAATACGCCAGACTGTAATACGAATGCAACACATCCGGATGAACACCGCGCACTTTGGAGAAGCCGCCAACGACAGCATGTTGACACGACAAGACAAAGGATCGCAGTGCCGCGTGATCCAAAAGTGATTGTCGTTGTCATCTTTATCAGTACTCGTATAAAACCCCAACAAGCGCAAGGTAGCTCCAATCCAGTAAGAATAACACGTATCTTCATCTTTGTTTGGACGCCCTTGCAATCCCTGTTCCTGTTGTCTTGTGACACACCAATACAGCAAACTCGCTTTCCAGTCATTGTCCTCCAGCACAACATGCATTTGATTCATCAATACCAAGCTTGCAATGCCACAAAACGTCGATCCCCGTGCCCTTCTCCGCCATGTGGCAACAACGCCAAGGCGCCATCGAACGAACGGCAATTTCGAATGTACTGCACTGCCAATGGTATATCCACGCCACTCCAGTCATTTAACAAATAACTAATGCAGCATGCACAATACAAGAACCGCAAATCGTGTTCGCCGTCTCCTTGCAATGTCGAAGCAAAACTTCCGTCGGCTTGTTGCAACTGTCTGAGAGTTTGCACAATGGCAGCTTGCGGAATGCGGGGATCGGTGCGGACACTGACATGCAGAGTTTGTAAAGTGCAGAGGGCCGTATACGTCATGGCAATGTGGCTGTGGTGATCCTTGTGTTGTTGGGACAAAAGGTGCCGCCCATGAATCCGGCGTCTTGCTGATTGTTGTGCAAGAGAGTCGACACGATCCATTCGATCATGTCGTCGGCCTGAAGTGAGAGCATTTGTGCGTGTGACTCATCATTCTTCGCCTCTGAAGCATCCCACACACCCAACAAATCCAAAGCGTGCACACAAAAATGGACCATGGTCAAGCGATTGGTATCCAATTTGCAATACGGTGCGGGCAGTTGTTGCAAGCACGTCGAAAAGTAACGAATGTGGCGATCGCGGTCGAATGGGCGTGATGATGTTGACATGATTTTATTATTTGTTGCTTGATGAGTCAAAAGAAGAATGAACGATATAGCAGCAGGTTCCTTTTGTTATTGTTGTTGTCGTTTTATTTACCTGGTATATATTTGCTGCACGCGCGTCCCTCCCACTCGTTACCGCTGCGTCAAATCATCGTGTTGCGCGCAGCGCACGTGACAAAGAACAAAAAACACGATGCGGATGATGAGGTTTCCTTGCGAGCAGCAGTTTTGACGTTCTCTCTCTTTTGTTTCGATCTGGGAAGCGTCGTCTCAAGGATCTTCAAGAGGACGACGACGACGACGATGACTCGCCCAAGAGACCCAAAAGGCTCCGCCCGCAAAGCACAGCCCTGTCATTGATCTCAGTCATGATGATGCAACAAAGCGTCACAGTCCAATCGAAGCCAAGCGTCCGTACCGAATGGAATCATGCATCACCCGAATCCTCCAAGCAATCGTCCCGGGTCGAATCCAATCCAGGTGACCGCGTCGGTGTTGAATCACTCAAGCATCCGCCTCGAATCGGTGCCGAATCAAGTCAAGATGGCTGCACCGGTACCCAATCATCAGGCCACTCGTCTCGAGTCGATTCATCCAAACAGTCGTCGCGACCCGGTTCCAAATCATTCAGACATTCATCACGAGACGCTTGCTCCGCCGCCCGCTGACGAGGAACAGCCAAATGCACTCATTCGATGGAATGCCCCTGCCTTGTTGCATCCAGTGGGTGAAAATTGGTACTGGAATAGCATGTTGAAGCGCTCCAGTAAAGTAACCATAGCGAACACGGATGCGACACTTCCACGTCACACATTTATTCTTGTCCTTATTCACAACTTTTCGTGCAACCAGTTTTCGTGCACTCAGCTTTGGCGTTCTCTCTTTTCGGTTGATTGTCGACAGCACTCAATCATTTGTGTTTGATCTTTGAAATCGAAACGGAGATTCTATTGATCTTTCGTCTACATTCATGTTATTTCGAAATGCCTATCGATTATTATAATTCCCGTCGTCCCAGCTTTTAACGAACTCCGAGGGTCACCGTCACACGCGTAGCGTGCGTGATGAGGTAGAACGTCCGGAGGAGGATGAAAGCAAATTAGCCCAGTCTCGACCTGACGGCGACAAAGACGCCCGGTATACGAAACGCCGACGCGACCTTATGGAAGCTCATGAAGATGAAGACGAGGATGAGTTGCCCAAGAGGCCCAAAAGTCTCTACCCGCGGAGCACAGCCCCGTCATTGATCTAAGCAACGATGAAGAACAGGACGAAGAACAGGACAAAGAACAGGACGAATCACCTCAAGGCAACATGGGAGGCGTCCACACCGAGGGTCGCCCCGAAACGAAGAGCACGACGGTGATGAGAATAAGAATGCGTCGTTCCACCCGGAGGAGGAAGACAAGAGCAGCGTGCGATCGGAATCGTCACACCAAAGCTCCAGCAGCGATTCGCAGTCGTCCACTCCAAGTCACTTGTCCGTGCCGAAACAAATTACTTGTCTTCCTCACATCATCATCCAAACGATCGCACTGGGACGGTACCACATGACCAAAGCAAGATTGCCGACTCGGAACTGAATCATGCAAGTAACCGTCTTTTGAATCGAGCCAGTCGTCTCGGCTCGGTGCCGAGTCATTCCAGCAATCGTCTCGGAACAGAGCCGAATCGTCAAGTGACCGAGACAAGGACGCATGTCAAGCCGGCGCCCAATCAAGTCAATGCAAGCGACACGCGATCGACTGCTCCCGCCGATATTCACAATGAACAGCCAACTGCACCCATTCGCCTCAAACACTACACTTTGTTGCATCCATTGGGTGAGCATTGCTATTGGAATAGCATGCTAAAGCGTTTCTACCAAATGGTGGAGACGCACGGTGTCTTGGATATCAACATGATTCAAGAAAAGATCCGGAACTCGGTGCTTGGGCGTTGCAACAAAAGGTACGTATGTGTTGCATGAGAATTGTAACATTGTGCATCTCTTACGACGACTTTGTTCTTTCATTCCTTCCCAGAGGCATTTGAGAACCAGACGATATTGTCATGCCCAAGATTTACGAAGAGCTTTGCATTGCGAACCACTGAAACTGCTGAAACTCTGCATGTTATTCTATTATCAAAATAATGATATATAAGTTTATATTATGAAATAGCAAGCGTTCTAATTGCTTTGTTGCTCCGTTGCAACAGCAGCAAAATCAAAAAAGATCGAGAGGTCATCGATCGCCATTTTGCAGTCCAAAACCGGCACTCATGATCTTAAGTAAGATCCCGATACGACATTAAATGGCACCGAACACGTTCGTGGAAAATCGCCATCACGGCGACACGCGGTTTTTTTGTTGACAACAAAAGTGACATTCGACAACAGCTGTCCGCCGAACAAAGAAGTAATCAATTTATTATTCAATAGTTCTTTTTTTTTTTTATTAGATATGACAAACGAACGAAATCAGCTGACGACCTCATCTGCCTTGTCAGACTCATCATCTGCGTCCTCTGTGCGAGGACACTTTGACGACAGCCACATCTACAGCACTTCCTCCTCCATCAACAGCAACAATTACATGGCTCTCGCAACCCAGTGAACACGATATTGTCTGCGGCCGCGGCAAGAATATATCCGCATTCGCTGGGAATTTGAAATTCCGGAGCATGATCTTGGCGCGTCGGGACGAATATCAAGCGACATTCAAGCGCGACGACAAGTCGCGGATTACCATGGAAATTGTACAAGCCTTGCAGACGGGGCCGTGTCCGTCGCGGTAAGTACGAAACAGTATCTATGAATGTGTTTATTATTTGTGCTCTTCTAACTTTCTACTCAACTTTGTCATTCTAGATTCCTGATTAAGGACACGGAAACGGATTTGTATCGTGAAGTCGATATGGAATATGCGCGCGAAAAGGTCAGTCATGCCTTGCGCAGTCGATGGTCGTCGTCGTCGGAAAAGAATAAGAGGAAGCGTTTCATATCGGTGAACAACGATAATTCATCACCGCAACAACTGAAACAGCAACGAACCAGCAATCCTACAAGTCGGAGGAGAGTGAACTGCGAATGGACCAAGGAAGAAGAAGCACACATTCAATTGTTGCTTCGTGAACAACAACAATTGTTGCAAACACTGCTGGGGCGGTAGTGTATCAGTCGCAAGTATTAGGGAAGTTTAGCCTTGTAAATATAGCAGTCAAGAATGTACGAAAAGCCGAACGACACAGTCGGCCAAATGATTCTTTAATATTATGATCGACTAGCTTTCAGTCTCTAAACTTTTTTCATGATCTCGTGTTGAAGTTTTCTTTTAGATAATATGGACAGGCGCACTTGCGGATGTAGTATCGGAAGGGTCTGTATTTTGTCGTGGCTTTTGTCGATTGCTTCTAGCGCGGTCGTGGGATGCGTAATGGTGGTGTTTGGATCCAACTGGCTGCTCTTCGGTACTGGAACCGAGCGGTTCGACAAGATCCATACAATTTTTGGGAGATTTTGATTGATTTCCTTGAACATTTGATCCATCCTTTTCTGTTGCATGGCGAGTTTTTCTTCATCTTTTTTCAGTTGCTCCGAAAGAGACCTCATTCTCTCGGAATGTTCCTTTTCTTGCTGCTGCTGTTGAAGCAATTTTGTTGTCAACCCGTCGTCGTGTCGGTCACAGACACAAGCGTGCTCGTTTTGATTGCCAGCCCAGCTGCGAGTCTTTTCAGATCGAGGAAAGGTGATGTAGCCTCGAATTCAATCACATAGATGGGTGGCCGTTCGCGAAGAGTCGGCATTGTTATTGTTGTAGCTGCTGGGTTGTTGATAGATTTCTATTTGCTTCGCGAGATGATGATGTTTGGTGGATAAATATAATGGAGTGAGCAAAGAAAAATGAGAGGCGCAAAGATCGGCGTGTCAGTCCGTTCGTCGGCCGTACTCATTTTTGACGGTCTGTACTTATGCCCGCGGATGCACTTTTGCTTTTTTTCTCTCCGCTCGACAAAATCGCATTGCCATTCTTTGCTTTTGCTTTGCATTGCATTGCGAATACCTTTCCGTTTTCTTTTGTTTTGTTTCCAGAGGGCCATGAAAGGTCTGCCTATGTATAATATTTATTTCATGATTGCTATTGTGTTGCGAACCAGATGCGTTTCTGCGTTTTCAAATTCGAAACACACTCATCTCCGCACAAATAATAATCCAGTCGCAACAATCTCCTCCTCAAGACTCTTTTCGGCGCCAGCTGAACAACCCGAACGACGGAAACGACGACCGGTGTTTCAATATGATAGTTTGGCAGACGAAGGATATGGCGGTGCCTATAATTATGAGCCGGATGTAGCTGAATTGGAAGAACTTATGCGACAAGAAGAACAATACAGTCGGACTACTAACAATATGCAACAGCAGCAAAGACCTGCTCCTAGAGTGACCGTCACACCGTCTCCTCCGTCCGTCAGCGCGATTAATAAGAGTGCTCCGGAAATTCGAAGCAGCGCTCCTCCTAGAGTATCGCCTGTTGCCCGGCCAGCTCCGCGAGTATCAGCTTCCCGCCCAGCTCCTGTGATTCGATCCATACCGCCACCTATGCCGTCATCTACTTTCCAATCACCGCAATCACCGAATACAGTAGTATCTTCCTTCACGACAAACAGCAATTTACCCGTCTATGACTTTTCACTGGATTGGGTCAAGAAGAGAAGTCACGACAAGAGAAGATGCAATCGCCTCCAAAACCGCATGCCTCGGCTTTGGACGATGCCATTCATGAGCCGCAACCACAGTCAGCAGCAACAGCGCCGCGACCGATTTCTATTCCCAACAAACCTATTGATTTGTTGGATTTCTTGCATGATTTGGGAGAGCAAATGACTTTGGACGGTAGCAACAGTGCAACGAGCAGTGTTCAGACTGTTACGACTAGTGCTGCGACCAATGTACCTTCCAGGGACTTTTCAAAGGACGAAAGCAACAATATCTATACTGTTACGACTGCTAGTAATTCTACGATGACCGATGTGGATTCTTCAGAGGAGTCTCCAGCAGACCTCGAATTACCTTCAGAGAGTCCAACGATCCCTCGTGTCAGTGCTTCTTCTCCATTTGCACGAATGAGACCACGCCCCCGCCTTCTGCATTTCTGAACAACCAGGATCCAGAAAAGCTTGCTCTAATCAAACAGGCTTCTAGTGGCATTCGAACCAGTTCTCCCGTTCAACTATTGGAAATGGAATTAAAGCACGTCACGGAGCAAATTTATCAACAAAACAGCAACGAACCGTTCAATATCAATTCACCTCAGCAAGTATCTGTAGCCGTGTATGGTGTTCCAGGAGAACCCACCAATAAGGATTCCTTGGAAGTCAAGGCAGGGTCCGGCAATCGCATGGCGGATCTGATTTTGCAGTATCGCCGTTTGCAACAAATGATTCGAAAGCAGTCCTCGAAACAACAGGCAATTCAACAAGGGACGCGTGTGACAAGTGCAGTCAAGTCCATTTCTTTGTCAGACCCCACCACGACAACAGCTACATCCAGTGATCCACTCTTGTTGGTCGACGCTTCGGCGTATATCTACCGTGCGTACTATTCCATGCCACCCATTCATCGATACGATGGCATGCCGACAGGCGCCGTCATGGGATTCTGCAACATGCTGAATCGATGGATCTTAAATCGCATGGTGCAAGGAGAACAGCCCCGCATTGTCCTTGTTTTTGATGCCAAGGGAAAACCTTTCGTCACGAGTTGTACACTGAATACAAGGCGCATCGAGCAGAGGCGCCCATGGATTTGATTCCACAATTTAGTCTTATTCGACAAGTCGGTCTGGCTTACGGCATTCCTATGATTGAAGCTCAAAACTACGAAGCGGATGATGTGATTGCTACTTTAGCGGGCATGGCACAAAGGGAAGGTTTGGATGTGCACATCTTGTCCGGTGACAAGGATTTGATGCAATTGATTCGCGACGATGGACCAACAGTGGTTCATATGATCGACCCGATGAAAATGGAACGCGTCACATCGACACAAGTCAGGAAAAATGGAATGTCACGCCCGAGCAACTGGGAGATGTCCTGGCCTTGGCGGGCGATTCGGCCGACAATGTACCTGGGGTCTCCGGCATTGGCCCAAAATCGCTGCTGATTTGTTACGTGAATTCGGTTCATTGGAGTACCTGCTGGATCACCTAGATGAAGTGCAACAAAAAGCAAGGCGATCCAAACTAGAAGCCAACATAGAACAAGCACGTCTTTCCAAGGCGCTCGTCACATTGGTGGGTGATTTATCTATGGAAGACATGACGTTCCCGAAGGTCAAGACCAAGTGAGTGATTTGCGCATGGAACCCATGAACGAAAGTCGCATCGTATCCTTTATGACGAAATGGGATTTCGTGACTTGAAGCAACGTTTCACGGCGCGATTGGAAGGAGTGAAACGTACACGACCGCCACCGACCGCGCGCCGTTCCGTGCCACCGAAAATGCATGTGCCCCACCCCGACGAGTTTCGAGATGTGCCGTTCTAAATTCAGTTAGCATACTAGCACCAATAACACTTTGCTGTAGTTGCTCTCACACAAAAGCCGAGAGAAGTCGGTACATGCTCACACCCACCGTCGTTCCAATTGCATATCCCAAAACTCCCCAAATTGTTGCAGCAATCGTGAGGGCTTGTGTATTGTTCTTCAATGTCCCACAAAAGGCAGCCGCAGTACTAGGGCCTCCGATCGCAGCGTTGGACGCAATGAGAGAATCCAGAAACGCATGCGAATGACCAGACACCAAAGAACGTCCTCCGCACAACAAAACCACTCCATGAACGAACAACGCGACGGCCGCAAAGACCAAACACGCCGGCCCCGATTGCAACGCAGCACCCAAATCCGCCGTCACTCCCACGGCCGCAAACAATAGCAAGAAACAAAATTGCGACAAGGGCGGTGCTGTGGTGGATGCTGCCTTTGGCATGTACCGACTCACAAAGGGAGTGAAGGCGGCCAAAAGGCACAGGCCATTCCGGGTAGAGTCGTTGCGCGTTCCAGTATTTGTCCGATACGGACCAATGCCAAAGGCAATGGTCATGACCAGCAGTGCCGTGGGAATGTGAAACGGTAATAAAGACGATGATGTAGGTGAGGTGATGGCAACGGTGTCGGCCGTTGCTGTACGTTCAGGCGTCTCGACAACAACAGCAGTACAAGCACTACTTTTCTTTCGATGAAACCAACGCTGCAAAGGAATTGACTGCGCGGCCGCCGCCATGGCCGCAAAGTAGACTGCCATGACAATCAGATCGGCCGCGGTCATGGCACTGATCATCAGTGTCGTTCTTGCACTATTCTATTCCTTGTCGTTTGCTGCGACGCAATCCACGCCGCCGTGGCCAAAAGTTGACCGACCCGCCCACAAACGAAGCCGACAAGCACGCTCCCGCCCAAGCGGCGTCGGATGGTGACAACCACAAAGGAGAGAGGCAGGAAAGGAACGGCACAAGAAAAAAGAAATGCTACATCCCATCAAGGATCCGATGGACGCCAGGCCAAAGGGGAGAGCCAAACGACGTACAACTGTAAAGGTCGAATTCGTGTTTGGAGTTGTATTTTGTTGTTCTTTACTTGTCGTCGACTGCGGCATTCCCAACAACAACAAAGCCAACGAAGCCGGCAAGAATGTATCCCAGCACATGTCATACAAAAATGAGTTAAAGGCGCCATTTTAGAAAACACCAACGACGAAACAGCCAACGATGTCAAAATACCCGAATTGGGGTTTCGTTTTTCCATCCACATGCCTGCTACAGCCGAACCCGTCAATGCCGTTGCTGCTGCGGCTGTGGTTGTGGGTGTCAAGATACTGTGAAGTTGTGTGGAATGCTGCGTTGTGCGAGGCAATGTTCGACGATGAACCACAAAGGACGTGCTGAACGAAGCGCTCATGAGTAACAAGAAGCATATTCGTGACAGGAAGTAGCGATACTTCGCGAGGATGATAGCGTCATGTTGTTTTGCTTTCTTCGATTGATTTGAAGTATTTTTTTTATAAATTGATTGAGCCGGAGCAAAGTTGCAACTCCTCGCAGCGTCGATTTTTTTTGCTATCGGATGTTTTTTTTTGCTGCGGGTCGAGAGCTTCCGCCTTATATTTATACGCGCATCGAATTTCGATGGGTGAAGTTTTGCAGCGCGCAGATTTTCTGTACACACTGTTTTGTCCTAATCGGAAGTACCGGTACCGGTAGTCCGTGTTATCTTATTAGTCTATAACCTGCTTCCTTTCGGGCATCGAATTTCGATGCTAGCGATTTTGTCGAGGTGGAGAGGTCCGCCAAATATTTTGGAGCGCATCGAAAGCGTAAAACTTTCTGTACGTTGTATTTTACCGCCCCTTACTTCGGATAACGCACCCCTAGTAACAGACATTTTCACCATTCACAATTTCGTGCGTGACGAATTTGTAACCGTACACTGTAGCCAAGACTACAATTTAAACAAATTTTTCCAAACAAACGCCGATAGTACTCTTTAATCCATAGTAACCCGTCGCTGCACCCTCGATCCGACCATGAGGATGTCGACCGATTTGCCGCCCGAACCCAACCCTGGCGAGGGCACTTGGACAACAAAAACACATAAAAAGAAAACCCAACCCACCGGTACCGCAGATGCCGAAGAAACGAGATTCACGCATCCAGTGTGGGTGAAGTTCCCCACCATCGCCGCCACCGACAACATTTACACGCAAGTATACGCCATGATGGCCGCGCTCCTCAGCCATTTACCGGACGGCGTTGCCATATCCACAAACGAAAAACACCGCATCCCCAACATGGACCAGTTCCCTGACAATCCAGATGCCTTCCGACAATTCTTCCAGATAAAACAGCAAAACATTGACCCCAAAACGAACAACAGCACGGGTCACCACACAGTCACGTTCAAAATCGAAACACAACGCACATACAGCGCAGTGAAGAGTAATACGTTCTTAACCTACCTCCAGGAGAACAAATTATCAATGAGATCAACTAAACCAACAGTCAACAAGTACATCAAAATGGCGATCATTCTGATGCGCGACACAAAATCACAAGCCCAGTCTCCTGACATTCCAAATCAAATCAGCCATTGAAAACCATTTCCGTTTTGACAAAGCCATGCAAACAGAACCTAACAAAGCACCAAACGACATCACACCTGAGGAAGCATCCCAGCTCTACATCCGCGCCGAACCAATTATCCTCAATGTCCCAGAACCGACCGAATCCAATCCTGACGCCAAACACATCGTCGAATCACATGCATTTTGTGTTTACACAAAAGCAGATAATGCCACCGCACTCGCAACATACTTCGCAGAAGAATCAGTGTTCACCGACTATCTCCATGGCCAATGGGTCCCGTGGTGCGTCCGTCACTCCAAAGACGTCTTCGCAAATTTGCTCCGTGCCCATAACGCATTCACTAGCAAAGTCAAAACATTTGTCATTGAGGGCGTCACACCGTCTATGATGCACGAAGAATATACCGAAATGAACGAAACCCCACATCTCTCTTGCTACGAAACCCTAGCAACCTTATGGGAACCACTCGAACTCGACCGCGAACCTACGAACCAGTATGAAGAAATTTTCAACGGCGATCCCATCGCGCCCCATCTGCTTCGCCCCGAATCCACCAAGCTCACTGAAACTCGAGGCCGCTGGCTGATTCCGTACATACCAGACGACAATAACCGGGCCCTCACACTAGTGCAACAACTCATGATCCATTGGAATACCAACGACCCCATCGATTTCACAGAACTAAACCGGCCCAGTTCTCATCACGAAAAACCAGACCAAAATAAACCCCGCCCAATATTATATCGAGCACCTCAGCCGACACAGCATCCCACGCGAAATCCGTCTCAATCCCAATCGATACAACACAACCACACAAAAGAAAACAACAACACCAATCACAATCGAAATCCCCACCACTCCAAAGGAATCGTGGGCATCCGTCACGAAGGCAACAACAACCCACCCCAGATGAATTCGTCACACCCAACGCAACCGACCGGAAAGACATCCTTGCAAACAGCAGTCACTCAAGAAACGACAACAGATACCGCCAGCGCAGCCAATACACTCACCACACAACGCACAGATCTAGACAGCATCATCCACAAACTTCAAACTGAACAGCCCAATATGCGCTCAACCAAAAGCCATGGAAGAGCGCATCCAACAATTGCAACAAAGTGTCGAAACCCTCAATGCCAAATTGACCAAGTTCCACGATACTAGCACCAGTTATGCGGCCACCACCGACAACAACATCGCAGCCATGAACAATAATATGACGATCCTAATGCAGCGACTCTTCGGCGATGCCGAAACAACCGTCACCGCCATCCCCAACCCACCGAACCACCCGATATCACAATGACAGAAAGCACACTCAGCGGCACGCGAAAAGAGCAAAACCCACCGCCACACCCCTCGCCCCAGCCCCGGTAACCAGAGTAACGAACCATTCTACTCCGCTTCCCAAGCACCACAGAGCCCCCCAAGAGAGCCCGCTCAACCGACAAATCTCTTCCAATCAGGCCCCACGTCCATTGACGATGGCGCCCAAGTCAAATGAGTCCTCATCGCCCAACCCGGAAATCGAGAGGTTTCCCATTCCAGCACCACAACCCCAAACTCAACCCTACCACCCACCAACCCAACCAACTCAGCCACAACAACCCGCCCCACACACGAACACCCACACTCCAAAACTTACCATTCGGCGATGACAGTGGCCACAAACTCGACGGAGTCTATCGCCACATCGGCGGAAATGTCAATGGAATATCAGCCGACAACAAATTCGCCGATGCCACCGCACTCAGTATTCAAGCAAAGAATTACAGGCCGACGGGGCCAGCTATATTGAAACCAATTTGAACTACGAAAAGAATGGAACATACCACCACATTCGCAACAAACTCAGACCAGCATGGAACAACATAATCAACTTCATCCACAGTAACACAGCAATACAAACAAAAATACATACCAACCAGGAGGAATATGCCAAGCGATCGGAGGAGCGGGCACGCACGCAAAGTTACATGCTCGAACAACGACCCCACAGGACTCGGCCAATGGACATACCAGACAATCACCGGAACAGACAACCGACGACTCACCATCGTCACTGCCTACCAGGTATGCGCTGGCAACGACGCATCCGAGAACAAACCGCATGGCGTCAACGACAAATCATCATGACACAGGAAAACCCAGACAACGACAGCATCACACCAAACCCACGCAAACGAGCGCGCGCCACCGATCTCACCGCTCTATGCACCAAACTCATCACCGACGGCCACGGCCTCCTCATTTTCATCGACGCAAATAGCAACATGAACGAACACAAATCTTGGATCCACAAATTTCTTGACCACACTAAACTCCACGACGTCTACAATTACCGCCACGGATACGACACGGAACCAGCGACTTACACCCGTGGAACCCACCGTATCGACTTCATGTTTGCAACACACGACGTCCTCCCTTACGTCGAAGCCTGCGGATACAATGCCTTCGAGCACGAAGCGACCACCGCACTATGTACTGCGACATCCACCTCAACCAGTATCTACGAGACCAGCCAACGACCGACGCAGTACTCACACAACAACGCCACGTCCTCAGCAAATATAAGAAAATCAGAACCGAATACAAAAGACAGTCATCACCAAACTCCTTGATCAACATTACCTCGATACCATCGCCAAACTCTCGAAAGCGCCCACACGAACAAATCATTAAATCCCCAAGAGATACAGCGCCTCGAAGAAGTCGACCGACTCATCACAAACACAATGGTCACGACAGAAGCCAATATGAGGAAAGACCGATACAACCAATGGTCTCCGTCATTGCTCCAACACATCCGAGACTACAAATACTGGCGATCGTGGGTTCGTGAGCTCCGCACCAACATTGACCAAAGCAACGTCCGCGCCGAACTTCTTCTTCTCATACAAGACCAAACCCAGTACCCAACTGAAAAACCCACACTCGATATCGCGAACCAACAATTACGTTTAAGCAAGAAGAAATTCCGCATCATGCTGAAAAATGCTGACCACATCCGAGAGCAGTGGCTACTCGACCAAGAAGACATCGCCATGACGCAGGAGACAAAGCCCGAGCAACCATCCTAAAAAATATCCGGAAATCAGAAGAATCCGCCAGATCCTACCGACAGTTGCGGCAGATCATCCATGGCAAAACCTCAGGCGCCTAGCAAGCATCTCGTCCCAGGTCCCGACGACAGCCTTAAACGCATCACCGACCCGGTCACATTAATTGACACCCTAATCGCGCAACATCGAGCATTTCAACCAATCGCATGGAACAGCATTCACCAAACACAACATTCCAACAATTTGCTCTCAAACATTTATGGCAGCAATCATCGAGCTCCAAGAGCTCACAGGACAAGGAGAAGAGGCATTTGACGCCATTATCGCAGAACTCCTCAAAACATACGATCCGCCACCGCTCATCAGCACTCTCACAGGTCACGACATAATGGGAAAATCAAGACATGGAGAGAAACAACATCCACATCTCCTTCACACAGACACTTGGGCCTTTACAAAGCTCTCCTCAAAGGCGATAATCCAGAACTCGGACGCCAAGACGAAATTCTCGGAACCCAACCACGGCGAAGATTTCTTCGACTGCATTTCAAAAATCATCAACATCTGCACCCAAACCGGATACGTACTCGCGATGGAAAAAGATCATCAACATCATGCTCGAAAAATCCCAGGACAGCCCTCATACATAAACTGAGAGTCATACACATATTCAAGCCGACTTTAACGGATGGACAGGCATCGTGTTCGGGCGACGCCTTATGCGGCAAGCAGAGACCTTGAAAGCACTCGGCGACGAACAAGGCGGATCTCGCCAGGGCAAAACATGCATAGACGTTTACGCAATGAAGTTCTTCTCATTTCAATTATCCGAAATCACACGCACTCCCCTTGCAGTCATGGATAATGACGCCAAAGCATGCTATGACCGCATCGTCATGGCATTGGCCTATCTACGATGCCAACAACTCGGAATGGACCATCACGCCTGCACACTACTAAAACTTCCTTACACAAGCACAATATCACATCCAGACCCAGATGGGAGTATCCAGAAACCATACGGAACCACCGCGAACACCAAACTCCACGGACCTGGACAGGGAAATCAATGCTCCCCAGCTATTTGGACATTAGTCAGCACATTGATCCTTAGCGCAGTGCGCCGCAAATCCCCGGCACAACATTCACCGACCCCACCAAGCAACGCACAGCTTCCCATTACATGCAATCGTTTGTAGACGACAGTTCCATCTGGGTCAACGACTTTCTGAATAGCCTTGAAGACCACACAACCGTCGAAGAGCTCGCCACCACACTCAAACCGCCACCCAATGGTGGGAACAACTCCTCGTCGCCACAGGCGGAAAATTAGAACTCCCCAAATGCTTTTATTACGCAATCCAATGGAATTTCAACAACAACGGAGCCGCAACTCTAGCACAACCGACTGACACAATGCTCACAATCAAAATAACACAAAGCACCGACCAATCCACACGAATCCTCGAACACAAATCGTCACACCAATCTCACCGCACACTCGGCTTCCAAGCCCAACCGAGCAACGACTACAAAGATCAATACCAAATCCTCCTCAAAAAAGCCGCACACTGACAAGACAGCTCCGAGCAAACAATATCGACATGAACACGGCTCAGCGCTTATTTCGCCGTCTTCTTACCCCGCATCTCGTGACGCCTTGAACTTGTGCGGATTAAACACCCACGACCTCAAGACAATACAATCTCCAGCCATCGCAGCCACGCTTAATGCATCCGGATACCCCATTTCCTTCCCCGCAACATAGTCTTCGCCAATAAAATGAAGGTGGACTGGGCTACTCCACCCTTTACACAGAACAAGGCGTCCTCAACGTAACCTTCATCATGCGCCATCTTCGCCAAGCCAACCAACTCAGCGACATGATTCGTATTCATCTCAAATGGCATCAACACTTTGCAGGAGTCTCCTTCCAGTTGCTCGAACAGACAACAACTCCGCTACCGTACCTTCCCAGCACATGGCTCCGCGAACTACGGACCTTTTATCATCAGTCAAGGGCCAAATCCTCATCCACGACGATCAACAAGAACCAGAGTATCGTTCAAAGACTCATTCATTATGGACAAAGCGATATCACTCCTTATGTCCGACTCGAACTCGACCACCTAAACCGAGTCCGATTGTTTCTCCGACTCACCCGCATATCCGACATGACGAACGTCGAAGGCACCCAACTCCAAACCACAACGACGCGAGCACCAACACATACCACCTTCCACTCTCAATCCACAGTACTGTGGCCACGACAACACAAACCGGAAAGCAAAGTTGGCGAGTATGGAAACACTTCATCGCCCACATCACGAAGAAGGCAGGACTCTCCGTACCAAACTCGGACCCTGGCACCCACAACCAATGCACCGGATCTGGCCAGCCGTTTACGACCCGATCAAGAAACAAATTTACAACAGAGAGAACAACGCATGGATCCAATACGAATTCGAAACCACACAACATGGAGTAAATCTCACCCGACCGACACACGCAGCTCCAACGGATCCACCTTTGGCATGCATCCCACTCGGGCCTCCGATCGCCGCAACACACAATACATCATCCCAGCATACCACATCCCAATCGCAGCACCAAAACCGCCACCACGGTGGAAACCATACCTCCACACATTACCATCCTGGGAAGCAGACCTCCTCGCAAACACATCAGAAACTCAGAGGTCACCAAGATTGATCGAAGTCCTCCATAAGCCATCACAAAATTATACATCGTATCCGATGGTGGCTGCAACGGCGACCAGGGAAGCTTCGGCTGGGTAATTGCCGATCCCATTAACATTCTCTGGGAAGGATGGGGCCAAGCGCACGGCCAACCAATGTCCTCGTACCGCGCAGAGGATACGGCCGATTAGCAGCGATCCGATTCCTCATCCAATACCTGAGGTACCTTGACATTCCCATCCCAGACACACTCTCAATCGAAACAGCAACCGACAATATCTCACTGCTCGACAACGAAGCCAACGCACGACGGTCGACCATTCCAAACCCGTATCGACAATTACAACCAGACAACGACATCATCCAGCTACTCAACACATCCCTGTCAGAGCTGGACATCACCATACAACATTCCCACGTGAAAGGTCACCAAGACGAACAAACCCATGCCCATCTGCTACCGTGGCTAGCCCAATTGAACGTTCGAGCAGACCAATTAGCCACGTACGCACTCGATACATTCCTCACCACAAGCCCGAAGATAACAGAATCCACTACCCACCTGGTATTGGGAGGACGCTGGATCACAAGCAAGTACCCCGAGAACTGCGCCGCGCTGCAGGACACGCGCGACACGCACCTCAGCTTCTCCGCGTCGGCATCACAGATAACATCAACGCAGACATCAATTGGAAGGCATATACAACGGCCCGCAACCGATTACCCATCAAACACCAAACATTTGCAACAAAGGCACTGTACGAATGGCTACCAACACAGTCAATCCTCAACAATCACAATGAAAAGAACTCTCCCAAATGCCCCCACTGCACATGCACCAGGGAGACATTCGATCACATCCTGAAGTGCCCGGCACTCGCGAACTGGCGCACTGATTTCCATCTCAATCTCACAGAACTCCTGAACACCGAATCCACGCCTCGACACCTGTCAGAAGCGATCCTTGCCGATATCACAAATTGGACGTTGGGCAGATACGACAGCCCTACCCGGCCGAACTCACTAATCCAAGTTCCCTTCTTCTGCGAGGATGCATACCATTGCAATGGCGAGACCTCATCAACCAACATTACGAAGACCTCGACGAACACAGCCATTTCCACAATGGCCAGACATGGAGCGCAACGTTGATAAAATTCTTCCTACAACAAACATACACCGCATGGAAAATCCGGTCAACCCTACTCACCGAACAACAATTAACAGCATCCGAAAAACAGGCTCGAGAAGCGGCCCAAACACATATCCGAGACCTCTATTCACTTGCACCGACCTGCACACTAAAATACCCATTCCACACTCCACTCGAATCGCGACTCCTTCACAAGACAGACAACTTAATCGCCTGGATTTCAAACCATCGCGCAAATATACTCCGAAGTCATACTCGATGGAAAAACCGCCGTCCACTCATCCAAAAAACAATTCGGCAATACTTCATCAAAACACATAACACCCAACATTGACAACGACAGTCACTACCGACCCACAAGACGACCCCAAAAAGCATTCCATCCACAGCACTCACATCAACCCTAATATACTTCTGTCACGGCAGAACGTCCGAATCGGCAAAGGCAACTGCTTCGTATATCGATCAGTACCCGGCGCAGGGATAGGACGCTAATCTAGTTTACTCATTTTTATTTTTATTTTGTTGTTGTTGTTGTTGCTGTTTTGCGAAAACGAAAGGCAATCTCTGATGAGTTCGACGAAGGATAGAGTTACTTGTAAACGAACTTCAACCACCATCACGCTTGAATGAATCTTTTAACGCCGCAGTTCGCAGTAATAAACGATGACCTCGTACCTCATACCTCGTCCTTCGTCCTATATCTTTATCTTGGAACTAGTGCTGCCCAGTCCCATCCGGGACTCAGTTCAGGTGCCCCTAGTACACTTTTATATCTCAACCGCCGACTTTATTTTCGGTCATTCCATAAATCTTTGTACAATACAGTCCTATGTACGATCCGTGCATGGGATGATTATGATTGCGGAGCCGAAAGGCGAACGAAAACGACGGCGAGGCGAAAGGAGATGCAGGATGCACTTGTTGATGATGATCCTTGCGTTTCTATTGTTATTTATAATCTCTAATAATTCATTCATCTCTTCATAGAAGCAATGTCACAATCATCCACGATTTCAAAGATCACGCACGAGAATGAGCCGCAAACAAAGACGAACGCAGTAGAAGACGACAAGGAAGAAAAGAGCAGCGTCCTGAAGAAGATTCGCATCGCCCCGAACAACAAACGCCATTCACGACACCTTTACACACCATCGCTACCGTGAGTCCGCACAGCTTTGCTGCCATAGAGGCGAGCTTACCTTCGTTCGATACCTACAGTATGAATGAAGGGAAGGATACATGGTCGCCTCAATTGATACCTCCGTTGCGTAGCAATAATAACAATCAAAAGAATCAGCTTTCCTTGCTTCAGCGATTTCAGCAACATCACTACGCAACGACGAATACAAAAGCGTTCGGCAACAATTCGCGCAGTGATCTTTCCGCGATTACGTTAGATACAGCTCTCGAACAGTCGTCTGTTCCTATTACGCCTGTTATTACTGCTACTACGCAACCACTACAAGACGTTCCTTTGTTGGTGTTAAAAGACATGACGACTGTCTTTTCTTCTCTTGCCATTCCTGATACTCCGACTACAAATGCCACGGGGATGCGACGAGCTTCCTTGTCAGCTGCTTCACCGTCGAGTTCACAAGAACAACAGTTGCAAAATTAAAACTACAACAGCAACGGAGAGCTTCGGTAGCAGGCGGAGAACCTTGTGGTTTGGATTCCAGTTTATCGAATGCTCGACAACCGAGACGGCTCTTGGAGTGTTCGGAAACAATTGTACCGAGAAAAATCGACAATACACTAATCATGCCACAACGCCGCTCTTCTTCTCCGCGGCCATTCTCGCACAATAAGACACTTTTACCATTTGTCAGTAGCCGACCAAGCCTTCATAAAAAGAAACCGGATCCTTATGCGCGGTCTCCCACCGATCGGGACAAGCGTTTCCTGACCAACTTTTTTGATCGAAAAAAGCTGGAACCTACAGGTCGAAGTGCGACGGGTGCTGGTTCCATGTGCTTTTCTCGACAGTCCATTGTCCATTCTCCCATGGCGTCTTTGAAAAAGTCGGTGCATTCGTCGACTCCCCAGTTTCGTCTCCGTCGTCCTCTTCCAAGCAATCGCTTTCGTCCGGGAAATGATGGTGAATGCTCCAAAGCGCAGTCGGGCTCTTCGGCCCCAGATCCAAACTGCACCGCTGGCAGATACTACACTCGGGAAGACATCCAAATCAACCATCATCAAAGGTGCGCCGAGTCCTCGTCACATACGACCCGTTGACAGTATTACGAATAACGCAATGATATCGGCGTCTATGGAAAAGAATCCGCCTTTGAAACTACGAAGGAACCGATCATGGAGAAACAGTCGAGTTCGCGTAGAATACTACGATCAGCAAACGATGTGGGCATTTCGTCGTCGACACTGGAAAAGACATTTATTTCGCAATCAGCGGCAAAGAAACAAAGTGGGCCGAGTCCTCGGAGGATACGAACCGATTCGCGAAAGTCAGGAAATCCTCCGGAGAATAGTCGTCCCAGGTCCGAACCCGATCATAAAAAAGACGCATTGCGCGATCAGAGCATTTTTTGGAAGAACGGTGAACGCAAGTCTTCGCCAGCAAGGTCACCGAGAAAGAATCCGTCGAAATCCACCATTCCGCCCGTTGCTACAGTATCACCCAAATCTGCGCTTAAAACGACGACCGTTGAGACGGAGACTTCTCCGAGTAGCGTCAAGAAACGTATCCGATCGCCTCAAGGAAAGCAACCAAAAGGCCGATCGTCCTCCATGAGCCATCTTCCGATACTGGCATCTTCTCGTCAAGCATCGAGTAGGATTATAAATGGATTGCCAAACGCGCAAGAACCCGTTGAGGATCTAGCAGGCGGAGCCCTTTGTGTAGCAATGTGGAACAGTCGAAGGTGAGACGGATTGAAGACCGCGAAAATAGCAGTGGGCGCGCCGACACGGGCCATCCGAGTCCGTACAGACCTTCCCGCACGAATCGAATAGCGTCTTCGGATCCTTCGAAGATGGGGAAACATGAGAACGGCGGCCGAAGGCTAACGATTAAAAGCAAGCAGAGAGCAAGCTCAATGGGCCATGCACCCATCGCTAGGAAGTATGATTTTGCTGAGAATGAGCAGCAGTCCGATCCTGCATCGAGTAATGGACTATCTCGCATGAGCGGTTTGAAAGCAACGAAAAGTAGCGAGGGCCTTTGCCAAAGAAATTCTCTCGTCCCCTCGCCGTCGACGGAGACGCGTGGCTTCAATGCAGCACGTTTCTTCGACGACTTTAAATGGAACTGCGATCAGACCCTCGGAGGCTAAGACGAGCAGCTCATCTGTCGCTGGCTATAGACGGGCAATGTCCATGCAGCACGTTCCGAATTCAGCCGCTGAGACCACCTGTACAGTAGCCAAAAAAGATCACGAAAATGGAATCATTAAATTTCGATTCTGAGGAGGCCCCAGTGAACCGACAGCAAGAGCAAAGGAGTCGCCGCTTGCGCCGCTGCAGTTTATATGACGTTATGCAAAACACAGGTTATGATAGTGCACCCGAATCAGAGACAATTCCACTGGATCCGAATGACGGTAGTGAAAAAACTGAGCCAAGATACGCGCGGTCCCGTTCTACTGGATTTAATTCCAACTTCGTCATCAGCGACCTGACTCGATTTGCATCTGCAGCCGAGAGTAAACTTGAAGGATCGAAAGTGAGTGGCTCGAAACCGAACGACTTCTTTGGCGTAGCGACAGGGTTCTTCCGAAGAATAGAGAAGAAGTCAGCGCCGAGTGATTGCGATGAAGGCAGCTTCAGCTACGCCAAAGCGGACAGTTTCCTACTGGAGCGTTACCGCCCAACTCCTACCTAATTCTTTCCTAGGCAAACTCTAATAGCTATTAAACTTGTTCTATATTGTACATGTTAAGACGATGAAAGAAATGATCCAGTCACGTCACACATTGTTCTCTTAATTATGGCCCAAGCCCATTCTGTCGGCTTCTGCTGTTTGGACCTAATGTTTCTCGAAAACTTTGCGTCCTGGGGTCAAAATTTCTAGGATTGTAGTCTGACTGCTCATTGGAGCTGCCCGAGGATATCCAAGGAGTCCTGTTTGTTCGTGGCTGGTCCGGTCCAACAGCCGAGTCAACCCTGCGGGTATCGCTATTCGCTGACTGTACTCCATTATTGACCCCATTTTCTCCAGATCTAGACAAATTTTGGCCATTCGATTGGCCATTGAAAGCTGAACGATTATTCGTGTTTTCCCCATTGCGTTCGTTGGTGGGTTGCGATGTCTGCTGTGGAGTAAAACCATTTCTTTGCATTGAATTATTTGTCGTGTCGGATCGTCCTGAGCTAGTCCTAGTGACAGAAGTGATATCTGGTTCAACGGGCCGAATCAAATCTGCTGGAACGAGAGGAGATGGCTCTCGACGAGCTGGTGGCGGCGGAACTATAGGTCTCCGCGGAGCTGTTTCTTCTCGAGCGGGCTCAGCGTTACGACTAAAAACTGCAGGAGCTGGTGGGGGCCGGAACGAGCTGGGGTAACAAGGACAGCCTGTTCTTCCCGTCCTCTTGAATTTGTCTCGAGTGTTCTTTGCGTCACGGCATTCTGTCGCGGTCGGGTGTCAGGGCGAGCATTAGGTGGACCAGGATCCCGAGCAACTTGACCGTTGTTGACCGTACGAGGAGGAGCGGCTGACATTGGTCGCTGCCTATTCGCTGCACTGTCAGAGGTCGGCGGGCTCCCGTTCGCGACTATCGGTCTACCAAAAGGATTGTACGATCCTCTGGGCCGCGAGCTGGTTGAACTTGTCGACAAGGAGCCAAGGTACGAGTCACCATCTACAGGCGTTACATCAGTCGGCATCAGGGTGGAGGGGTTGGTATACGGCGCATTGTTGGATGGAGGCGTCCACGTTGCTTTCTTGTCGGATTGTGGTATAGGTCTCTGCGGTGGCGGTTTTCTTTCTTGGCGTCTCTGAACAGGTTCGCCTTGTAGCGGTGGTTGTGAAAGTTGGGTCACATCGGTTGGCATCAAAGTAGAAGGGTTTGTGTAAGGCGCATTGTTCGACGTTGGCGTCCAAGCTGGTTTGTCGGACTGATTACCCCTTGCAACGGACTGATCAGCACCGTTTCTCTGCGAAGTTGGCGGTGCTCTCTGCGCACTGGGTGGTCGATTCAAACTGGACTGTGATTGATTTATTGGTGATGTAGATCCCACGTTGGAACGAGACTGAGATGATATACCAGTGGGCGCAGTAGACCGGGGTACTGACTGACGCCTGTCGTCTGCTGGCTGAGACAGTGCCCTTCCGCTCAACGACTGCGTCAAAGGGTCAAAGTCTCTAGGATCCCAGGAATCAGGGTCACTCAAACCAGTAGCATTCCATCCTGAAGGCTTGCCTTGATTTCTCACCGAACCACCTGCGTTGGCCCCATTCACAGCTTTCTGATTGTCACCGCGTGAAATTTGATCCAAATAAGCCCCAAAACCGTTTCTCTTCTCGGTGTCAACAGAAGGCATACGAGATGATGACTCCATCCCATTCCACTGGCCGAA